>OY660866.1:24807775-24930275 GCA_962446985.1 Xyrichtys novacula | reverse complement strand
TGTGATCATTTGAGTCATGAAGGCATGAGACAGACAGCATCAGCCCTGTTTGGAGCTCTGAAGGTTTCCAAGTGAGGCTTCTCCTTGGAGAGGATGGAGCTGGTTCACCAAAGGTCCAGGCTGCCTGCGGTTTGAGAGGTTTGGCTCAGTAGAGGACCAAAGTCAGATGAAAGATGGGCCAGGAGTCACAGCACACAGACCTGAATGCAGAAACAGCGCCTTATGGGTCCTTTGGAAGCTCCGTTGGTCTCACCGCAAAACTCTGTCACAGAGGATGACTTTGGGCCCACTGTGTGGTGTTGAGAGGTGACTATGAAATCATGCAGATAACTAAGAAAAAGAGGCTCGATGGCCACTCAAAACTATTTCAAAAACGACTGTGAGATTACAGAAAAATAAGTTAAAGACTGCATTTTGGATTGTTACTTGCACAAAATAGTTGAAATTTCAAAACTTGAGCTAAGAAGATGTTTAAACAAAAATCAAACAACATGAATGAACATGTGGCGGAAAACTTAAAAGACTAAGAGGAAAAAGTAAAATGGAACAAGAGTAAGAGAGAGAATAAGAGAGCTAAGGGGAAACAACAGGATAAGAGTGAAACAAAGAAGAGACTGAGCACCCCAAATTTACTGGTTTTATGTTCTTCAAACAATTTATTAAACTGTGTTTAACTGCCTGGGTAACCTATCTGCTGGTGAATGCATTTTTTGTTCTTGTTGATGGGGAAAGGCAAGCACTACTGGGGTTGAAAGCCTGCATAGCCTTAGGGCTAATTAAAAGAGTCCATGTCATTAACAGAGAAAGTGACACGAAAGAAAACAGAAATCAGTAACTGGGAGAAAGAATACAGAGATGTGTTCAAAGGAATAGGCCGCCTACCAGATGAACACAAAATTAAGTTGAGGGCTGATGCAGAGCCAGTCATACATTCAGCAAGGAGGGTGCCAGTAGCACTAACAAAGAGACTGAGAGCCAAGTTTGATGCCCTGATAGAAGAAAAGATTGTCAGAAAGATAGATGAGCCAACAGAATGGCTAAGTTCCCTAGTCATACTAGAAAAGTCAGATGGAGATCTGAGACTATGCATAGATCCCAAGGATTTAAATAAAGTGATTCAATGCAAACACTACAGACTACCAACCAAATCAGACATAACCAGTGCTATGAGTGGACCACGCTACTTCTCCAAACTCAATGCCTCATCTGGATTCTACCAAATAGTGCTAGATGAAGAGAGTGCAAAGTTATGCACGTTCAGTACTCCATTTGGAAGGCATTGTTTCTTAAGACTGCCTTTTGGTATAAGTTGTGCCCCAAAGTATTTCACAAAACCATGCAGCACAGTCTGGGGTCACACAGAACAGGAACATGATGAAAGTCTGAGAAGAGTGCTTAATAACGCACAAGAAGCAGGTTTAAAACTAAACAAAAATAAACGCCAATTTGGTGTGAGTGACATTACATACCTTAGGGTAAAGCTATCAGAAGCAGGGGTGAAGCCCGACCCTGAGAAAACCAAAGCCATAGCAAAAATGCCCTTACCAGAATACAATAAACCATATAAACTTTGACCTAGTGACATTGCCTGAACTTCATGACCAAATCTGTCCATGCACTGTAACAATTTATTACAAATACAATCTCCATCATCTAAATATTTTTTGAGATTTATGTACTGTTTCATAGCCTTAATTGAAGACATTGTTTCACCATTATCTTCAAAAGTACCTTGTCCTGTTGACTGATATCATCAATCAGTGATTACTTATGACATGACAGGAGGATGACAGATTAGTTATACACTACAGGCCAAAAGTTTGGAAGCAAGATCAGATTCGTAGAAAAAAAGATCATAGTTTCATATTGCAACACAGTATCATAATTTGCAACACAATAAACATGACTATTGTGTAAAGAGTAGCTAATCAGAAGACATTTTGACTATAATTATTAGGTATTTGAGTTGTTGTTGCTTAGACTTTGCTCCCTTTAAAGTAACCTCCTCTGGCTTTAACAACAGCTTGGCATATACCAGGCATTCATTCCACAAGTTTTTTAAGGTATGTTCCAGGGATTGCATTCCAAGCTTTCTTAAGTTCATTAAAAAGAGACTGCTGATTCGTGGGACGCGCTTTTCTGACCGATCGATCCAATTAATTCCACAGAAGCTCGATCGGAGAAAGGTCTGGAGACTGAGGGGGCCAAACCATCTTTTGAAGAACAACCTCCTCTTCTTTTTTGTCTAGGTAACCCTGACAGAGCTTGGCAGAGCGCTTAGGGTCATTGTCTTGCTGCAAAAGAAACTTATGAGCCACAAGTCTGAGTCCAGATGGAACAGCATGGTGCTGGAGGATGGAGTGGTACTGTTCCTTCTTCATGATACCCTTTACTTCAAACAAATCTCCTACTCTATCACCTGCAAAACATCCCCATACCATGGAACTACCACCTCCATGCTGAATTGTGGGTGTAACACATGGTGCTTTCAGATGTTCACCAGTTTGTCTGCAGACATAGACTCTGCGTTTTGAACCAAACAATGCAAACTTGTTTCTAGCCATCATAAGTCAAGTTTTTGTGAGCTTTTGCCCACTCATATCTCCTTTTCTTGTTCTGTGGGCGAAGTAGTGTTTTTTTGCAGATACACAACCCTTCAGACCAGCCTTTCTCAAACGTCATTTCACGGTTGTCAGAGATATGGGTTCCAACCTTGTCATGTTGATTTTCTCCCTTATTTTTGGTGCTGTCTTTTGCCGATCTCTCTTACTGGTGACAATGCTGTGTTTATCCTCTGCTTTTGTAGAAACTCTCTTTCCTCCAAGGGGGTATTCCACAAAGCTGGCTTAGCTCAAAGCTTGGCTTATTTCGGTTAGCTTGGCTAATTTTAGTGAGAGTTCGGTTCCACAAATGAGGCTTAGGTCTAGCGTGGCTTGGTAACCATGGTAACTCAGCCAGTGTGACAAGCCTGGTCCCAGGCCGGCTTACGGTCAAGCTAACCTTAGCTGTGTCTCAGAGAAGCTCCGACAGGCTTCCAGAAGACGCTTTGTGAACCGCATGTCACACAGTAATTTCATCTTTATCTGTAATAAACGATGCTCTTGTTCGGAAAAATAAATTGAGAGCCTTTTTAAAACAACATAGGAATACGTGAATCCGGACATGCACAATACTACACCAACCTCAAAGAGAAAGAGAAATATTCAGTAGCTGAGTGGGTAAAGAGAAGTGCTGGTAAAATGTGTTTTTCACTGCTCTGTGGGTTCGATCCCGTCAGCTGTAATTATTTGGAAATATCTGATTTTCTTTCTTTTCTTTCTCTCAATGTACTGTCAACACATAACAGAATAAAGGCACGAACGATCTCATCCAAAACACTGAAGACGACAACAGCAACAATTTCCCATTAAAAAAACCTTCCTTTCACCAGTGGTCCATTCTGATTATGATGATGATAATATAAAGGTGATGGCAAATGACGACATGACTACTCTGTGTACAAGCTCATTTGTGTCTTCTCCCTTATTTAACCCTGCTACCTTATTAACACAGAATCCCTAATCTTGCATTAGTGGCAAGGAACTGCCACTGTCACTTAGTGGCCTATAAAATCATCTATAAATGAAAAGTTTCCCTTTTTTTTCATGGCTGTCATCATTGACTTCTGCTCTAACCACTCATAAGAAAAAATCACCTAGCTTCAAACTTTTAACCCTTTTAATTTTAGTGTAAACACATTGTAAAAAATGCCCAAATTTAAAAAAAAAGGGCTAAAAATAATAAGAGTAATGCAAAATCAAATTTCTTTGTGCAAGATTATCAGAACCTATGAGTGGTATGAGTATGTGTAAAATTAGTTTTAGTTGCAGTTTCAGTTTTTGCGTGACAGCGTAAAATAAAAAAAAACGACTAATCTTGCATTAGTGGCATGGAACTGCCACTGTCACTTAGTGGCCTATAAAATCATCTACAAATGAAAAGTTGCCCTTTTTTTATTATGGCTGTCATCATTGACTTCTGCTCTAACCACTCAAAATAAAAAATCACCCACTTTCAAACTTTTAACCTTTTTAACTTTAGTGTAAACACACTGTAAAAAATGCCCAAAATTTAAAAAAAGGGCTAAAAATTATAAGAGTAATGCAAAATCAAATTTCTTTGTGCAAGATTATCAGAACCTATGAGTGGTATGAGTATGTGTGAAATTAGTTTTAGTTGCAGTTTCAGTTTTTGCGTGACAGCCTAAAATAAAAAAAAACGACTAATCTTGCATTAGTGGCACGGAACTGCCACTGTCTTTGTGGCCTATAAAGTCATCTACAAATGAAAAGTTGCCCTTTTTTTATCATGGCTGTCATCATTGACTTCTGCTCTAACCACTCAAAAGAAAAAATCAACTATTTTCAAACTTTTAATCCTTTTAATTTTAGTTTGAAACATGTATGTGCGTGTGTGGGTGTGCCTTCGTGCGTGCGCGCGCGCGCGTGTACCTGCGAGCGAGTGTGTGTGTGTGCCGGCGTGCGAGTGTGTGTGCGTGTGTCTGTGTGTGTGTGTGTGTGTGTGTGTGTGTGTGTGTGTGTGTGTACCTCCAGATCAGGTGGCGCGGCACAGCAATTAGCCTACGAGTTACGTCGGACTGCCGGATGCAAAACCCCGTTACCCGGAAGAAGAAGAAGAGGTCGGGAGCAGAGCAGTGGATTAAAGGCCCAATTCCAAACCACCCCCTCACTGACTCATTGACTTAGGTGCGCGCTCATGTGAGCTCTGTAAGGGCTTGAGGGTTGTTCCAAATGAAATCGGTAAGTCAGCGAGGGCTCGGGAACGCCCCTTTCTGCACCCTTTC
The DNA here is from genome assembly GCA_962446985.1 of Xyrichtys novacula. Lineage (NCBI taxonomy): Eukaryota > Metazoa > Chordata > Actinopteri > Labriformes > Labridae > Xyrichtys > Xyrichtys novacula. The sequence continues at coordinate 24,925,432 of OY660866.1, read as the reverse complement.
CGTAAGTCCGTACCGTTGGAGACTTTGGCTATGAAATTGCCCACAATTCATTGCGTTGTGGGCGTTACTGGAGGACGCCGACGCAGCCGGGGCCAGGATTTAAAAAGGAACGAGGGAATCGTCCGCGACAGACACCAAAAATGACGGAGATCATGGCGAAGAAGGTCAAGAAGTAGCAGTTCATTCAGGATCTAGGTGCACCCTTAATACTCTAACATGGATGTTCCGCATCGTGTATGGTGGGCGTGTGTGTGTGTGTGTGTGTGTGTGTATATATATACATACATATATACACACACACATACACACACACACGCATGCGTTATTCTTATAACAAAGAAAATTGATTTTCACTTCAAACTTTTATCTGAAGCAATACATTTTATCCTGAACTAACACTCTAAAGCAGTGATTACTTTCAGAATCTAGTGCTTCAACCTTTTAACCATTCAATATCACTTAACCTATCATTAATGCTGGTTTTCTAATTTATCAATCTAATCATTATTTATCAATTACCTGTTATCTATGTTCAAGAGCAAGTGTGTGCAAAAGGAGCGGAACAATGTTGGCCTTTCTTCTGCGACGTCGCTGGCCGCGAAATAAATGCAGAATTAAGAGGCCCAGAGAGGCAAGTGTCAGTCATCTTTGGTTGTCACGGCAACGTTGTCGTCTGTCGTCGAGGTAACGTGGCACGTCACAAAGGGCTGTTCCATTGCTTTTATACCCTTTTGGAGCCCTTAAACCCTCCCACACTCAAGCACTTACCAGCTGACTTAACCTAAGCTAATGAGGGTGCAGGGCTTGAGGGCTTAGGGTGGAGTTTGGAATTGGGCCAAACACTGCTCTGGTCGGGACTGACCCGCGATGGGGATGAGCTTTGTGTGTGTGTGTGTGTGTGTGTGTGTGTGTGTGTGTGTGTGTGTGTGTGTGTGTGTGTGTGTGTGTGTGTGTCCCCGCCGCGAAGCGCGTAAAATTCGCCGGCAAAACCCACCGACACCCCCGTTTTCGAGTGGTGAGGTGAGGTTACCACCTCCAGAGCAGCCAGCGGCTCCCCGCCTTTGCTGACGCGGGCCTAAGGCTATCTGATCACGGGTAACGGGGCGGCTGTACCCGGGGCAACCTCGGACGCTTGGGGCGCATGTGCCATGAACGCAATCGCTGGCTGTGACGAGCGCGCGCAAGATCATGCGCGTGCACAAACATTTGCACACGAACACACACGACCATGCACACACGGAAAACACTAACACATTAAAAAAATACATGCACACCTGATTTATTCACTTCTACAGTCCACTTTTGTTTTTTTGCAAAAAATGGCCTCTCACTGAAGGTCAATAACGGATATGAAAACAAATGAAATTTCAGCATTCATAATTTGAAAAAGTTGGATTGGAAATAGACTCAAGATAAAATGCAAAAAAATGGGGGGGAAAATCTGATTTGAACTCCTGTGGCAGTATATTACAAACAGGTAGCAGATTTTCCTTCCAAAAGACTGCATCTATCATAGGCTGTGGTTTACGGGTGTGTCAAACTGACCAAAATGGTAAAAAAAATAAAAAAACACCAGAATAACAAATTTGAGACAGATTCATGCCCAAATAAAGTGAAATGGTAAAAATAAGATTAAAAAATGCTTAATTTTATTAGTGATAAAATTATGTGCATTTTTTGATTTTTGAATATTGTAATTTTTGCCAAATTCCCATAAGGAATAATGGGGTTTTGACCACCTGGCTAGATCAGCCTCTATTATTCATGGAAAAAAAGGTGCACCTTGTGGCTGAAAGTGCACAGTGCATCTTTAATGTCTTCAGAAAAGGGGGAAAACAGTCTTTGCTGAAATTCATTTTTCCCACTGATATGGGTATATGTAAAAGACAAGTGGTTTCCCATTGGAATGCATGGGGCACTTGTGTGGCGCTAATGCAAGATTAAGCATATTTGAAGAAAAAACCATAACCATAGGGTTTTTTTTCTTCAATTTCAGGTATATCATGCCTCATCACAAAATACACATTTTCTAGGAATTTCTTTGCAAGGGCATTAATAGAAAAAAAGTTATAGCATCAAAGACAAGGCCTTACCCCTCCAGAAACCTTAATAAGGTACAAGGGTTAAATGAAGGGCACGGTGCCACCATCATCCCTAATTAAAAAGAAAGACATCTCCAGGTACATGTTTTTCTTCACTTTTTGTCTAAGTTTGCCTACTTTGGTTTTAGGTCTCACCTGTAGCTGCTATACTAATCCATTATGGATGTCTATTTGTCAAATCAAGAACATGAATTATGCCTAAAGTACAGTAGCGGTTCTAGGCACGGGCGAACCGGGCAGCCGCCCGGGGCGGCATTTGTGTCATGAGTCATGGGGGGCGGAACGAGCGCTTCCAAAAAAGAAAGAAAAAAGATAACAAATGTGCACCGCAAAGCGGTTTTGTATTAACGCTTGTCAAATTGGCGCCCCCTGCTGCTGTATGGCCCAGCCAGGCTAGCTGTACGCGCCCCTGCTTGCTGCGAAGGTGCTGCACAGAGGCTGACAGACTGTATGAGTGAGCTGCACATACATGAGATGAAAAGTTTTTAAAAAAAGTGTTTACAGTACATACGCAGAAGCGAGGAATAAAATTAGACAGCCAAGCAGGCTGACTGAATCGAGACATGCGTCGGTTGTAAAATATTTGTCCGCGGTCCACGATACTTGACCACGCCATCTCCCTGGCTATCACAATGGCAACAGTGTTACCCTTCTTCTGAATTTTTCCCTTGTACTCTCCATTCAACTCCATGAGGAGTGTTTGATCCGCCGCTGAGAAAGACTCTGCTCTGCCCTTTTTTTCCCCATGATCTCGTCATTTCGACAATCGATACGTAGGGGCTTTTTATGAACCACGGAGGCGCGCAGAGCCGTGGCTTGGATAAGCCTGGCTAGAATAACCGTCTCTGAAAAACAGCTGAGCCTCGTTAGTGGAACGAGTCGCAGCTACGATTAAAGTGGCCGCTTATTCAAGACACGCTTACCGGCGATAGCCCAGCCTTCTTTAGCCAGCCTCGTGGAATACCCCGCAGGTCTTTTTCTATCATCATAACTTCCAGGTTCCTCTAGTCTCTTCAGAGTGTAGTGGACTCCTTTGTTAAACACCTTTAGGTATTTTGCAATTTCTCTTTCTGTGTATCCTTCTTTCCTCAATGTACAAATCTGTACTTTTGTTTCTTTACTCAGTTGCGTCTTTCTAGCCATTTCTGCGGTAGTTTGAATGCAGTTGAGATTCATTAGGATTTTTGTTTGCAGACTCTCAAAAGCCAACAAGTTGAAGTGAATAATCCAACTGTGATTTTTTTTTTTTTTTTTTTGCTTTTGCACTGAAGTTGTGACTCTTGGAAATGTTTTCAACCCTAAAACTAAGCCCTTATTTTCTTTTGCTGACATACATATATTTAGCAATGGTCTGTTAACATCAACGTATATCTAAAGGTAAATGGAGTAAAATGGTGCATTTCCATGAAAGCAACATCTGATCATGGAGTGAATACATCCCAAAATACATAAAACTCATGCTGGATTTTAAAAAAAGCATTGTGAACAAAAACTTGAAGTTACTCCCAACTGTTCGGCCTTTAATGGCCTTGCTTCCAAACTTTTGGCCTGTAGTGTAGTTTGGGAAAATAAAACCTGTTATTTAAAAAAAACTGCTTATCCTGACCACCAAGCTTACCCTCTTGCATAAAACTTGGGCATTTGCGCCCTCTTGTGGGCTCCAGCAAAAACATCAAAATTTGCCTTCACAGGATCATACTTCAAAAGCTCAGAAACACATTTTTGTTTATATTAAATGTATAATCAAATAACAAATCCCAAAGTTTCACTTTTAAAATACATAATCTTTATTGTAAGGTGAGTGTTCAGTAAGATGGTTACAGCTCGGCGATGGGCTTGTGAGGCCAGTAGGGATGTTTGACCTTGTCTAACTTGGTCTCGGGGAAGGTGTCATTGAGGTCCTCAATGGTCATCTGGTCAAAGGGGATCATGTTATGGAACTTTTCCAACTGAGGACAAACAAAGATGGGAACCAAGTTATTACTACAGATTTGTCAAAGAAGCTCATGAAGTGCCAAAAAAACTAATCCAACCACTCTTTCACCTGTTTCTCATATTCAGCAATGCGAGCCTTAGATCCTTCAATATAGGCTGTTGCACTTTTGTCCTGCAAAATGAAAGCAAACTGATTACATCTGGTAATGAAAAATGAACGATGAAAATTGTATTTCTGCCACTGTGTAAAACTCAAATTGATTCAACTTGTAAAATTATAGTAACTATGGCCAAATTTGATTTTCCTCAACCTGTTCAGATTTTAAGTCAACACATTTTACACAGAACAGCTAAGTGCAGTTATAATGAGAACATGCTTCGGTTTGAAAACGATCACTTACAGCTTCCGCCTCCTGTGCATTGATGGCGCTTGTCTGTGTGTCAACAGGCTCAGGGATCTGCAGGGCTTTGAACTGTGTTTGGGGGGAACAATTTAGTCACACAAAACCAACATATGCTTCAGCGCACACACAATGATAAAATAATCAGCAAGGTGTACGACCAACAGGTTAACTGAGTGGCTATATAGAGTAACAGATATACTACGTTTCCTTCACTAGTTACCCACTATTTTTGATAAACAACTCCCTCCTCAAACTGACAGCGACAAGTAGGCCTGTCGCGATAATCAATAAATCCCCTAATCGCTCGGTAAATAAAAACGAGGTCGGTAATTTTGCCAGCCTCGATAATTGACGTGCGTTTGTTTTCCTCATCTCTTGCTACCAAACACGCTGGATGAGAGAAGACGTCTCACTCTGCGCATTTTTCTCGACACCTGGCTCTATAGCGGTATGAACGGAGTGAGTGAACCCTCCTGTCAGTCATTCAGTCTCTTTGTCACGGTGGGGTGGGGGGGGTGGGGGGAGAGAGAGCTGGCGCACACACGCACACAGACGGACACACACACACAGACTTACTGACACAGTGCGGAGCAAACGCAATGAATGATGAAACGACAGCTTCGGTGTCTAATCCCAACGCAACAGCCCCAGTGTGGGAACATTTCGGTTTCAAGTAAAATGAAAGAGGTGAGCCCACGAACACGGACGTATGTCGCATTTGTTCGAAAGTTTTGGTGACAAAGAAGGGGAATACGACGAACATGCATGCGCACCTCAAACCCAATCATCCGCGGAGATGATTATGCTTGAGGTGCGCATGCATGTTCTTTGTTGACCTGTTGAGGAATAGCACCCAAAGCTAATTATTTAGTGCAATTTTGTTTACAGACTCGAGACTCCACTTTATTTATTGTTTTAATAGTTATGTGTGGAGTGAAGTTTTTGTACCTTACCAGAGACAAGGTCTATTTTTTTATTGTTTGTAGTTGTGATTGTGGTTTTTATTTGAATGCAGTTTTTGATAAATCAGAATGTGGGTCCATTTTATTTTCATTGTTTTTTGGTTGTCTTTTTTGTTTATCATATTTGTTCATCTTATTTCAAAGTTCTTAATCTTGAGCAATTAAAGTTGATCGCTTTATTACTCGCATTATTATGCCATATATTATCATTATCTATAATTTAAAAAACGGTGTCAATAACACGTTTATCAGCAATAATTTGTAGCACAATTATCGTCCAGCAAAATTTGTTATCGTGACAGGCCTAGCGACAAGCTACTCTGCTCTCCGCTGTCCTTACATCCTTGTGAACTTGCCACTAAACTGGATCCCAAGACACGCTTTGACATATCCCGATTTGTCCCCAGAGAAATTAACACATGCCACCTATTATTCAAGTGAGATTTGCCAACAAACATTGGAAACATACAGTTGATGAAGGCTTACCTTCTTTTCAAATTCATCAACCATGCCAGCTTTAGCTACAGCGCCTCTGTAGAAACTCCAGTCAATGGCAGCAGGAGCCTCTGGCAGGGAGGCCAGCCTGGTATAAAGAGAAAAGAGTTTGACTGACTATGCAGCAATGCACCATAACTTAGAAAGTAGAACCAAAGTGCTCATAATTTATAGTTTTAATAGTTATTGAGTAAAGCAACTGAAAACGTAAAACTTCAAAATTAGACAGTCCACTCAAGACAGATAATGAGGAGTGAAAAACAGTTTCTTCAATTTATAGCTCTGTGTAGTTTTCTGACCTGAAAAGATACACAAATATCCTACAATAAGCCTTAAATACTGCTAAGTTAAGTTTGTTTAGGGTTCTTTTGACTTCTTTTAAACTTCTGAAAAAGATTCACCCCAAAAGTTTAAAATGACATTCGTCCAAAATAAAACATTTTTTTTTTTTTTTAAATCAGGTGAAGAGCCAAGACTTAGTAACTGACGGGTTGTGGTGTGTTTATACATGAAAACAAAAAACAAAAAAAACCATAACTGTGGTCTGTTATAAGGATCGACCGATATGGTTTTTTTTAGCGCTGATACCAATACCAATTATAAATAATCAAGGAAACCGATAACCAATATTTAGATCTGATATTCAGTTGCAGAAATAATGATTATTTTGGCCTTATTTTGAAATGTGCTTTTATTTTGAAATGAAAAAGAAACAGCGGTAGCGCATACTTGCTCCCTAAGCTTCACAAAGACCGAGGAGCACCTCTATGGGTGGTGTTGCCTGCTAGTTTGTTTCTTTTGTTTCATTTCTCCATGCTTCATGGTGATTTGTTATGACTGTGGGCATGTGGTTTTATGAGAAGTGTAAGTTGAAGAATCTTATTTTTGACTGTTAAGACTGCCTCTGGGTTACGACAACCGTTTGTTGAGAAGCAGGCTTAAGTGGTCTGGATTACTTTATCTGTATTGGCTACAGTACTAAACAAAGCTATCTATGTAATGATTACAACAGCTGATGTTGGCTTTTGTTTATTGAAGGTTTAGTTCTGTGGTGTTAATAAACATTAGTGAAAGGAACAGGAGTCTCACATCCAATCAGCAGCGGCAGACCGCTGCTTCACAGAGCACTCTCCTCTCTCCCTTGCTGTGGAGCTGCACCTAGAAGCTTGAGTATTGATTGGCTGTCTGCGTAGCCAATCAGTGGGGACAGTAGGCGGGACATTGCTGCTTAAGAGCAGAATGAGCGCGTTTTAAAATAAAACGTATTTCATTGGCTATCGGTGGAAAAGCGGCAAATGCTGATTATTGTAAAAATGCTGAATATCAGCCAATATCAGCCATGCCAATTATTGGTTAATCCTAAGTCTGTTTATAAGAAAAAACTACACTTTTGGGCCTCTACCCATTTCTATTTAAGTGCCCCTCCAGCAACAGGTGGTCAGTGAGCACTGATTTGTCCTATTCTCTCAGCACATGGAGAACAATTCTTCATGTCCTTCCCCAAGACTGATGCTTTTGATCTTTCCATAATGAAGCAGTTGCCACCAGCAGCAAGTATTTTAAAACACAGCCGTGGTTTGACTTCACTAAACTTATTACATGAGCAAAAAGATGACTTGTGCTTTTTTCTGTTGTTGTAAAACTAACTTGGCTGCAATGGCATCACTGCGAGTCTTCAGAGCGTTGAACATGCCCCTCTGGTTGGGTGGAACCCGCTCAGCGAACGCCAACCAGTCAATGGCCTTGAGGGCTACACGACGGCCTGCCATCCTGACAATCTGTAAAATAAAAGATTTCAGTTATCACTGCAAACCAGTCAGACTAACTATGGAAGATAAAATGTATTAATACTTATCAGTGCACATAATCCTGTTCTTACTATGTCAAGCTCTTCAAGTTAATGCATTTTAAAACTCGCTTCTGTTGTGCTTAGTTTGTGGAGGGGGGATGAGGGGACAGAGATGGGGTAGGGGACAGTCGGGTATTCTTTCTCTCTTTTTTCTTCTTCTGTGTAAAGTACTTTGTGCTACAGTGCTATAAAAAGGATTTATTGATTGATGCCCTCACAGGTTCTGAAACTGTTCAGTACATCTTGATGGATATACATGCATATTCAAGCACAACAGGGCAGTTTGGGGTTTGGCGTTTTGCTAAAGGATTCTTTGGCATGTAGACCGTGGGACCTGGGATAAAACCCCTCTTACAATTTAGAGGCAAAATACTCTTCCTCTCATCCACACATTACTGATGTAGTCTGTCTTCCATTACAACAGTCAATACTGAATCTTTAAATTCAATATAATAAATATATCACCCCTTGTATGTATTAGTCAACATTTAGTTTGTGCAGAGTACCTTAATGAAAAAAAAAACTGAGTTATGTAAAGGAATGACACACGCTGCTGGCCACTTGGTGCTGACTGATATTTCTTTGACAGGAAAACGCGCTAAAACATTTAACATCGAACGGAGTTGAGAGAAGCACCTGCCCAGGTTTCAACAGGCTTACTAGATTACAGACAAGCGAGTTCATTTGATAAAACAACTGCTAATTCAGTTTACTGAGGCAGGTCCAGTCTGAAATACTGACTATGGGACATGTAAAGATGATAAAGTTTGTACATGAACCGCGTTAAACCCAGTTTAGTTAAAAAATAATAAACTTAAAAAAACCAAGGACAGTAGCCGAGTGCTGGCAGCTAAAACCCAACTTCCAAAATACCCAATATATTTTTTCATTGCAAACATGTGCTTCAATTTATCAAGATACCAAAACGGTAAAACACGTTGCTAAAAATTGATCATCATGACACCAGGCCCTTGACATTTTGTTCAAGTCAGACCCTGCACAGCTAGCTAGCAGTAGCTAGCTGTGTTAGCTCGGGAGCCAAGGTCAGCAAAATCTCTCTGTTAAACCAGAATTTTTACGTAAAGCAGTGATACTCCTAGATTAACCTTTCTATTGCATGCGCAATGACACATATATAAACTGCACAATTCATAACTGAACCGTTCGTTAATTAAAAGTTGTTGCATCCACGAAGGATCTGTGCTTGGGACTCACCTCGATCTTTCAAGTGACGCCTGTGACAGAATGGGCAGCGGAAGTGGCTTTTCTTCATGTGGACAAAGAGCGCTACGGAGAGCGCCACCGCCCCCTGCTGTACAGACAGAATACTTAAAAAAGCCTCCCTGCTCGCGAAATGGCATGAGCGCAGGGAATATTTATTCACAGACAGCCCAAGACGTCGAAACACGCACCTTTATGATTCACGGAATAGTGGAACAAAATATAAACTTAAATGGGAAAAAAGTTTATATGACCCACAAAAAACGTAAGGGGACGTGGCATACAGTTTGAGGAAAAGAAGACAGAAACTAAACGAAAACGTGAAATTAACATTTGTTATTTTTGTATTTATTATTTTTAGACATAACGATGGCTACTTGCGAGTAAACTCGGTGACAAGGTCGCACTGATGAGCAGGATACATTGTACGCCATCAAATATCAGCGGGGCGGTTAACTTAGTAGAAGCTCTTAAAAATAAACGAATTCACTCGAACTCACATACTAGCGATACTCTAGAATTTATCATATCATCACAGCCTTACTGCATCAACGACTTTATTTTTGCAGTGACACATATCCATCTTTAAATATTGCGCAAGAGGTTTGAGATTATAATTATTTTTTGTCAAATAGGAGCAGACAACATGTGTGTGTGTGTGTGTGTTACACGGGGAAAATGCATTTCTGTTTGTTAACAGGATGTATTACATTCATTCACATGTGTAGAAGAAAATAATTTATGTGGAGAGCCAGATGACCAAGACAAGATGTGTTTTCTACACATATCCTGTTTACTTTTACAGAAAATGACTTTCCATTTCAAGGACTGTCTTTAATCCCCATGTCAGCTGGCAACCATAGTGTTCACGACTTTATTTGGAAGGAGGGGGCTTTTCCCCCCCTTAAAATAGTTTATAACACTTATGAATTCAAATCACTACAAATGAGAATGTTTTATGCACAACTTCAGACAAAAAGGTTGGATCCATCAAATATTACAAAAAAGTATATAAAAAACAATCAACGTGGTCTGTGATTTTCCTTAGTAACTCATTTTTGAATAATATATTGATCTATAAATTCCCCGGTAGGCGGTAGGAGACCGCGGGGAAGACTCAGGACGCAGGACACTATCCCACTGAGCCTCAAACGTCTATTAGACGTGTCGTCTAAGTTCAGACAGATATTCGCCCATCTATTATCGGTCTTTATTTCGGCCCGAATCTAGATGATAGAATTCAATCCATTAATTACTAAATATTACATAAAAAACAACTCCAAGTTGTATAAATGCTGGCCTGATGCCGAATTAAAACATTTTTAACAGTCATTGATCAATGTACTGTGTAGCTTAGACTTGGATTCGATTTAGACGTCTAAATCAAGACCTCACATCAAAGTCTCTTTTGTAGACCAAATCTAGACGATTGAATTAAATGCATTAAATAATGAATACTGACCAAAACTAATTGAAAGTTGCACAACTGGTGTCCAAATATTGGACTAAAATAATTTGAATGGCCATTGGTCAATATACAGTAAAGTTAGATTTAGCCTTGATTTAGACGTTTAATCAACACCTAGATTTAGACCAGGTTCAAAATTTATTTTTATTTTTTGGGAATAAGATTATGCCAACTATGTTTGTAAATAATTAGATATCACTTTTAAGCTATAGCTAAATAAAGGCAGTTTGCAATTAAGTTTATTGGGCAGTAATGCAAATAATTCCTTTTAAATAAAAATTGTTTGTGAAGAGCAAAATAAAATGGCAGTTCACACCAATAGAGATTGGGGACAGTAGCCCAAATCTAAATATAGATGGATGGGATATGTACTGTCATAGGCTCCCTTCCATGATTACTCCCTCACCACTAGGAGACAGCAACATGCTGAAAGTTTCAGTCAGTCTAAAAGAAACTCAATGGCGAGCAGGGCTCTGGTTCGGACCACTCAGTCTGAGAAATCTTTTTTTGTGTGTCAACTACAACTCATCAAAGACACCAAGAAGAGCTGCTTACAGGTGGGTGCTCAAGGGTACATTATTGAAATGTTTTTTCCTTCAATGTTGTTTCTTTAATCACAAGGAAGCATTTAATTTAAAGCAAGCTTGCAATTAAGTTGCCATCAAATGCTACATGGCGTTAGTTGCTTTCTTTTATTAATGATTTGGAAGAAAAATAGGTTGGGTTTCGGGGATTTGCTTCTTTTCATTTCTTTTATCTTTCTTTGTAATGTAAAGTTTGACTCCATGAGTAGCATACAGTGCCTTGTAAAAGTATTCATACCCCTTGAACTTTCTCACATTTTGTCACTCTACAACCACAAACTTACAAGTATTTTATTGAGATTTTTTGTCATAGACCAACACAAAGTAGCACATAATTGTAAAGTGGAATGAAAATGATACATGGTTTTCAAAAATTTAAACAAGTAAAGATCTGAAAAGTGCAATTACAGCTGCAAGTCCTTTGGAGTATGTCTCTAAAAGCTCTGCACATCTGGAGACTGAAAATTTTGCCCATTCTTCTTTGCAAAACAGCTTAAGCACCGTTCTAACACATGAATATTCTTTGATCTAAACCATTCCATTGTAGCTCTGGCTGTATGTTTAGGGTCATTGTCTTGCTGGAAGGTGAATCTCTTTCCCGGTCTCAAGTCTTTTGCAGCCTCCAACAGGTTTTCTTCCAGGATTGCCCTGTATTTAGCTCCATCCATCCTCCCATCAACTCTGACCAGCTTCCCTGTCCGTGCTGAAGAAAAGCATCCTCACAGCATGAGGCTACCACCACCATGTTTCACAGTGGTGATGGTGTGTTCAGGGTGATGAGCAGTGTTACTTTTCCGCCACACAAAGCGCTTTGCATTCAGGCCAAAAAGTTCAACTTTGGTCTCATCTGACCAGAGCACCTTCTTCCACATGTTTGCTGTGTCCCCTACATGGCTTGTGGCAAACTGCAAACGGGACTTTTTATGTCTTTCTGTCAACAATGGCTTTCTTCTTGCCACTCTTCCATAAAGGCTAGATTTGTGGAGTACACGACTTATACTTGTCCTGTGGACAGATTCTCCCACCTGAGCTGTGGATTTCTGCAGCTCCTCTAGAGTGACCATGGGCCTCTTGGCTGCTTACATGGCGAAACCATGTATCATTTTCATTCCACTTCACAATTATGTGCTACTTTGTGTTGGTCTATGACAAAAAATCTCAATCAAATACTTTTAAGTTTGTGGTTGTAGAATGACAAAATGTGAAAATGTTCAAGGAGTATGAATACTTTTTCAAGGCACTGTGTATTTCAAAAGCAATTGTTATTTTTGACAATCATTTATGCTGAATGCATGTACTTAAACATGTTACCCATTTTTTAAAATGTATATAATACATTTAGCTTGTACATCAGCTGTTTAAGATACTACAAATTTTTGAGAAGTATTGTACATAATTCAATAACTTCCCAATATCCAATATTTATTGTCTAACATGTTTAAATGTTATTACATTTAAATAAAACCTACTCATAGATTTTCATTTTGGATCTAGTATTAAAAAGCATGACCATTGTGTTGATTAGTTAGCTAAGTCAGTGTTTTCTCAACTTTCAAACTTCAAGGTCTCCCCTTAATTGTGACATAGACACACTTCACATTTATCGGAGGTTTCATTTACATCCCTGAATCGGGTATGTACTGCCATCCACCCACTGGCCGTATTGCCTCCTCTGTAACTGTGTGTGCAATATGTGCTGCTTGCTAGGCTATACTGTATGTCTCAACACTACTCAACACTACTCAAGTCAAATGTGTCTCCCCCAACTTTGAAATCAAAATTTCATCCATTGGTGCAGGTATGGGTGATGAGCCTTATAGACAGGAGGACAATGGATACAGAGATTATCCAGGTACAAGTGATGAAGACACACAGCTTGTTGATATTGAAGCATGAACCGAAGAGTAACAGTCAAGTCTAAGAGAAGATTAGGCATATTGGGCCACGGAAACAAAGCAGACACACAGCAGTGTAAATAAGATGATAGCCATACTCCGCAGACATGGCCACAATTTGCCCAAAGATGTCCGCACACTTCTACAGACTCCATGTTTTGTAGACAGCATTAATTATGGACTGGAGTCAGTCAGGTATTTGTAAATTCCTTAAATAATGCCCTGCTTTCATCAGAGCTGTCATGTTGGACATAAATATTGATGGTGTTCCCCTGTTCATATCAAGTACCAAACAGTTTTGGCCAATTTTGGCCAAATTTCACAACTCTGACCCTTTTTTCATTGCTCTATTTTGTGAGCATACGAAACCAGAACCAGTAGAGGAGTAGCTAAAGGATTTTGTACAGGTGTTGGTGGACCTTCAAGAAAAGGGTATTGATCCTGAAGGGATGCAGTTCCAGGTCAAGATCAACGCCTTCATCTGGGAACTTTTGTAAAGTGCATCAAAGGTCACAATGTGTATCAGGCATGTGGGCGCTGCAACGCTTCGGCCACCTATGTGGACAGCAGGATGGTCTACACTGACCACGCTACACAAGAAAGAAGAACAGATGAAAAATTTAACAAGGTTGGATACAGAGTCCACCAGAGAAAAGCTTCGCCCCTCATCACAGCTGGAGTTGGGTGTGTCAGCCAGTTTGTGTTGGATTACATGCATGTGGTTTGCCTTGGTGTCATAAAGAGGCTGCTCAAAGTTTTAAGAACATTTAATCTCATCAAAGTACTAACAACATTATGTGCATCAATTGCCATCGATCTTTTCAATCCAACAAAATTAAAGAAGTACACTGGAAATTGCTTCTCTACAGTTTCGATATACTGTACAGTGCATCCGGAAAGTATTCATACCACTTCACTTTTTCCACATTTTGTTGTTACAGCCTTATTCCAAAATGGATTAAATTCCCTTTTTTCAAAAATTCTACACAAAATACCCCATAATGACAAAGCAAAAGACTTTTTTTTAGAACATTTTGCAAATTTTTAAAAATAAGAACACTCAAATGTTGCATATACATAAGTATTCACACCCTTTACTCAATACTTGGTCGAAGCACCTTTGGCAGCGATTACAGCCTCCAGTTTTCTTGGGTATGATGCAACAAGCTTGGCACACCTGGATTTGGGGAGTTTTTTTCCATTCTTCCTTGCACATCCTCTCAAGCTCAGTGAGGTTGGATGGGCAGCGTCTGTGCACAGCTACTTTCAGGTCTTTCCAAAGATGTTCAATCAGGTTCAATTCTGGGCACCAGCTAGGCCACTCAAGGACATTCAAAGACTTGTCCTGAAGCCACTCCTTTGTCTTCTTGGCCATGTGCTTAGGGTCATTGTCATGCTGGAAGATGAAGCGTCACCCCAGTCGAAGGTCTCGAGCGCTCTGGAGCAGGTTTTCATCAAGGATTTGATGTACTTAACTGCATTCATTTTTCCCTTGATCCGGACAAGTCTCCCAGTTCCTGCTGCTGACAAACATCCCCACAGCATGATGCTGCCACCACCATGCTTCACTGTAGGGATGGTATTTGCGAGGTGGTGAGCAGTGCCTGGTTTCCTCCAGACATGACACTTGGCATTCAGGCCAAAGAGTTCGATCTTCATTTCATCAGACCAGATAATTTTGTTTCTCCTGGTCTGTGAGTCCTTCAGGTGCCTTCTAGCAAAGTCCAAGCGGGCTGTCATGTGCTTTTTACTGAGGAGTGGCTTCTGTCTGGCCACTCTACCATAAATGCCTGACTAGTGGAGTGCTGCAGAGATGGTGGTCCTTCTGTAGGGTTCTCCCATCTCCTCAGAGGAACGCTGGAGCTCTGTCAGAGTGACCATCGGGTTCTTGGTCACCTCCCTGACCAAAGCCATTCTCCCCCGCTTGCTCATTTTAGCTGGGCGGCCAGCTCTAGGAAGAGTACTGGTGGTTCCAAACGTCTTCCATTTCTTAATGATGGAGACCACTGTGCTTTTTGGGATCTTTAATGCAGCAGATATTTTTCTGTAACCTTCCCCAGATCTGTGCGCCGATACAACCCTGTTTCAGAGGTCTACAGACAATTCTTTTGACTTCATGGCTTGGTTTGTGCTCTGACGTGCTCTGTCAGCTGTGGGATCTTATATAGACAGGTGTGGCTTTCGAAATCATGTCCAATCAGCTGAATTTGCCACAGGTGGACTGCAATCAAGCTGGAGGAACATTTCAAGGCTGATCAGTGGAAACAGGATGCACCTGAGCTCAATTTTGAGTTTTATAGCAAAGGGTGTGAATACTTAAGTATATGCAACATTTGAGTGTCTTATTTTTAATAAATTGGCAAAATGATCTAAAAAAATATTTTCACTTTGTCAATATGGGGTATTTTGTGTAGAATTTTTGAGGGAAAAAAGGAATTTAATCCATTTTGGAATGAGGCAAAGGTGGCAAGGTAACATAACAAAATGTGGAAAAAGTGAAGTGGTATGAATACTTCCTGGATGCACTGTACATTACACATGACATAAAAATTACGACGACTTATTTCAAGTTTTTTTCTTTATCTATGTACATGTCATCAGTTTCTAGGTCCCAATTTTTCTTCTACCCCCAAAAAGTTTCAAAATCGGTTGAATACAGCGGCCTCAAAAGGTAAATTGAAATACACATAAAAAGAATTTCAATTCATTTGAAAAAAAAAAAAAAAAAAACATTGGCACACTCAAATCCTGCAGTTTTGTTGAAAAAGTAATTTATTCAAAAGTATTAAAAAACAGAATCAAAGTTACATTTGAACAGATTTTTTTCATGCATTCTGGGATTTTTCAAAGTTCAATTTCGAAATTCAAGACTTTCAGGTACCATTTTATTTTTTCAGGTTCAAATCTTATTTTTCCACTTCACTTTTTATTTTTTCACTTACACTACTTTTCAATACTTTTGAGCCTAATCTGGCTCCATATGTTTGAGCCGAGCGTCATCACAGCAACTCTTGGCGGCTCTCCTGCTGAATGCGTACAATGCTACTGCGCAATGCTGGTTTCAGGAAGTGAAGAAAAATCATGGAAATGCTGAGAGCTTTACCGAGGCTGAATACCGATGTATACTGGTGGAAGGTGGAACCAAGTTGTTCATAGTATGTACAGTCTATGCATGCCACTTGTGAGATGGTGTTAGTGGACGGGGGTGTCTGTTTCTTGACTGCATAAAGGATGTGTAAAATACTGAATTCCTCAGTCAGAGGAAGCTGCCTTTGTTGTTATCCCTCTCGGGGTCACGGGTGGGCTGGAGCCTATCCCAGCTCAGAGCAGTGGATTAAAACAGAGTGGCGACACTCCCGTAGACATACGCTGTACAGCCCGGCGGACCCCACTTCCGGGTTATGGAACTCTTAATAGTTCCAACATGACCGCCTGTCACGTCGGACGCCGTTCGCTTCTATGGCCACAAGGCAAGCACTCACCGAGGTTAAATGATAAAATAAAAGTTTAATGCCAATACATGTGTTATTGATATCGAGGGGACCCCTTTATATGTAAAAATGTATATCCCAAATGTAATTACGTTTTTTTAGTCAGGAATTGGGATCGATTTTTTAGCCACGGTTTGCTCCCACACTCCCCGAGGTAAAATATTGTATCAACGAATGTAATGCCAATACCTGTGTAAATGGTATTGAGGGACCCCTTTATATGTAAAATGATTTTAATTCTAGTATGCTCAAATTGTAATTACAAATGTAATTACGTTTTTTTAGTAAAGAATTTGGATCGATTTTTTAGCCACGGCCTGCTAGCTGGACGTCGTCAGCTGTAGAGGCCTGCCAAAATTTATTGTGTGACTGAGTTATGAATCACAGATAAATCATCATCATCAATCATATGTTGAGATGGTTACTTGTGGGCTTTATTTTAGATTTCAGCCTTTATCAGTTCCCGATGTTATATGCAATTTATCCTTTTTAGACTAACATAAGTGCTATGTAATTTGATTGCTGCTTATGGGATGATAGAGTTAAGGGGCCGCTACTTTTTAAATCCTGTCAGCATTTAAGGCATATGTTTAACATGGAAAAATGTTATGCAGGCCATGCTGCAAGACCAAAACATTGCACAATTGTTTAAACAGTGTGTAACACCTGTTACTTACCACTTTATTGTATTATTTTCGCTTATTAAAAAGTAACACGTGTTACCAAACTTGTCTTATTTCACTTTTATTTGTCATCCAGCCGCTAAATATACGTAAGTGACTTTGACGTGTACACAGTAATCCAATAAGAGTTGCAAATGTTGACTTTTTACGGTTAATTTTAATATTTACCTCTTAAATGCGCGCTCATTGCAGTCTGCCCCGTTGAAGAGCATGGACAGTGCAGGCTGCGTTTGGAACTATGGAGGGGTACATGAACCACGTGACCGCTCCGGCGGCGAGATCTGAAGTTGTCGCCACTCTGTTTAATCCACTGCTCTGTCCCAGCTGTCATCGGGCGAGAGGCAGGGTACACCCTGAATCGGTCGCCAGTCAATTGCAGGGCCACATAGAGAAACAAACAACCAGTCATACTCACACTCATACCTAAGGATAATTTAGAGTCACCAATTAACCTAATGAGCATGTTTTTGGTCTGTGGGAGGAAGCCAGAGTGCCCTGAGAGGACCCACGCATGCACAGGAAGAACATGAAAACTTCACCTGACTCGGGTATTGAACTGGTGGTCCTCTTGGTGTGAACACATGCACTACCTGCTGCGCCAATGTGCCCTCAAGTAAAATATTTTGAAGACAAAGACCACAATCTCTGCCGTTCTTCTCGGCTAGCTGAGAGTCAGATGCAGTATCATTTTTCTGACAATTTCTTTTCCCACTTCCTCATCAGCATGGCAACAGCCAGCTGATGATGTCATGTCTGCTAAGTTTCCTTTTACTTCTGTTAATGCTTAAGTTTACTTTATTTTTGTACATTTATTTTTTGTTTATGTCATGCATTTCCTGTTTTATTTTGTAGTTCACTAACCCTTGTTTCTGTCTTCTAGCTTTGTTCCTGTCTGGTCTGCCCTACTGTTTCCCATCCCACCTGTTTCCCATCACCCTCATTACCTCCTGTAATTAACCTTGTGTGTCTTATTGTCTTGTCGCCAGTTCGTCGTACCTTGTGTCTCATTCCAGCTTTATTCACAGGTATATTCAAGCCATTGTTTACCTTTGCCTGTCTTTTTGGACCTTGCCTTTTTGCCTCACGTTTTGGATACTTCTGCCTGATCTGACTGCCTTTTTGTGTACCGACCTCTGCTTGTGCTTCATAAAACACTCTCTGTTGGACAAAGTGATTCGTTGTCTCGCCGTTGTGTCCTCCTTTCTGTGCCTCGTTTCATGACAAATGATGACGATAACATAACACAGCTGTCTTGAGTTTGTAATCTTGTCCATTTTGTCTCTTTTTTGTTCAACTAATTTTATTTAATCTATAATATTGATTTTCTCCCCAGCTGTATCACCAGCTACCTTGAAAACTGTTTTAACAGCGCCAAAGTACACATCTACACCAAGTATAAATACTATGTTCATTGATTTCAAACCAATTCCCTTAAGCCTGATTCGTGATTAGTTAATATGCATGTCAATCACTGACTGTCTAAGTATTATTGTCTACAAACAAAGTGAGATATTTTTTGTTTTCTAACGTAGGTCACCACAGCACACCGGGTGAAGCAGGAGAGGACAAAGTACACAAGTTATTTGTTAACCCACCTATACAGCATATATTGAACGTGACTAATGTTGCAAGTATAAGATTTCCATGTGTTTTCTCTCCCTGCTTTGTTTACCTTTGCCTGTCAGTGTGACAGGCAGGACACAAGGTATTTGTTGATAAGTATGGCAATGTTCACAATGGTGACACTGTAAGTACATTATTACAATATCCCCCAACCCCGACAGTGAGAACTAGCGGCAAAAAAACCTCATGTCCACACCACAACCAGGACACCTAAAGGTACACAGTAATTCAGTGTAGTGTTGGTCTGCTGTGGAATAGGTTGTAAGTTACAAACGTGATTTATGCAATTTATTTCTCTCCCCCCTACACACAGATTCACTACACACAGTCCCATCCATAGTCCTGTCAGGACCCCTTAGGGTAACAGTTTGATTAGAGTAGTGATCACAATAGTGAGTGTGTAAGAAAGAAAAAAAAAAGAGGCATTTAATTGCCTTTTCCACCCCACAGCCAGTACTCCACTAGGTAATATTTGTACAGCGATGATCACAAGGGTGTGTACTATTTCATTAACTACAAATATGTGCACTCCAGTACAGAGAATATTTTTTAAAAATTTTATATCAGAGATATGAATCCAAAAGCTGTGATATAAATAATGGCATTGTTTTTGCAGATGTCAGCAGCTGGCTTTCCAAAATAGCCAAGGCTATTATCAAAAAACTGAGATCAAACAGTTAGTGTAAATGACAAAGTTGAGAGATTTTCAGATGGCATGGCAAAGATGTTATTTAGATGGGAAATTCCTTTTTTTTACCCAGTAGTGAACTGTGACTCCAGTGTGAGCTCAAGAAGCAGGACACCTACAAGTAGATTTTTATTTGCAATGATGTAATTAGAATTTGCAATTTTCTTTCTTTTACACTCAACAGGGCATTGAACTCGAAGGGGAAGCACTTCACAAGTTAAATATGTATTGTGTAATGAGTATAACAGTGATAACAGGTGACTTGCTAAGTAAGATGTGTATGTTCTTTTTTTCCCTCCCCAACAGAGACTCCTAGCCCTCAGAGTAAAAGAAAGACCATCCGTCTCAAAAACTGTCTGGACTCCACAAGTTACAGATCGACTCTAGAATTAACCTTGATTATAGAAGTAATCACGACTACCTTGTGTTATCTTTGCATATTGATATTTTATTAATTGTTTGAATATACTTATGTTTGCTTAACTCAAGCTCCTGTCAATTAAGAGCATATGTGAAATGCCTATATTGTATTTGCGATTTTCAATAGTGATGTTGCATTTATGACATATAATTGCCTTGTCTTTTACTCTCAGGAAACCGGGGCAGAAGTCAAAGGCCAAAAAAGAAAAAAAAAAAAAAAACATGCACTCCTAGTACATTTTCATTTTTCAGGATGACATGCAGAACAACTATTTTATTTATAAACAGAACTATTTTAAAATATAAAAAATGAAATGTTATTTATGGATATGTAAAACAACCAAATTTAAGTAAAACATATCCCAAAGCACAGGCAGAATGCCACATACTTTTTTTTTTTTTTTTTTTTTTTGCATTTTGGTTCAGGTTGATGCATCCTAGGCAGGTAGGGTTTCTGGATCTTTTTTTTTTTTTTTTTTTTTTTTTTTTCAAAAAATGTGTAATGTTTTAAATACAAATAACTAGATTTTTAATTATTTTTGTAATTTTATATGTTAGACTTTGTGCTGGTTTTTAACCTTAAGTTTAATAGAATAACCCAAAGTTTATTTTATTTTGGTAATATTTTATATTTGAATTTGTGCTTTTATTTTATTGCAATGTATGTTTAAAAATGTGTTTAGAAATTAAAAATGTGTTGTTTGCACATTCATATGTGATGGTTGGATAATGTTTGAATACTGTATTGATTTAGATTACACTAGCATAGTTTGGTTAATGTTAACATCAAGAGATATACTTATATCCAGTGGTAAAATTAGCATGACATTAGTGTTACTGAAACCTATTTAAAAGAATAAAAATAAAAATAAAAAGATTATGATGATTATTACTTCAATAATCGCTTGTTTGTGGGGGAGCCCTGACAAGTCCATCAAGTCCATCACCGAGTGCAGGGTCATTTCCTTTAAGTAATTATCATCATAATAATTATTTTGCACTGCAGACACTGTAGTTCTTCTGCCTTAGCGTCTCGGTCTGATTGCATTTCCATTAAGTAATATTTATAAATGTTCTTCCTTGAGCAACAAAACTCAGCTGCACTTCAAGGAAATGACCCGCTGCACTCAGTGATCGACTTGTCAGGGCTCCCCCCCCCCCCCCCCACAAACAAGCGGCTGCTGGAAGAAAGTGGGTGAGTTTCGTTTGGTCTCTTTGCTAAAGAAACAGGCAAAGCTAAAAAGATGTTTGGTGGCTAGTACTATGTTTGGGTCCCTGTATGTACTGTTTATTAAGTTAGGTGCTGTTCTGAGCATTATTTGTGGCTATAGAGCAGCTTTTTGGTTGAGGTGTGCGCATGGAGTGATAGACCACTGTGTATTGCTTTAGTGCAGTCTTTACTAAAGTTGGTATAACTAGAGAAGCAAGCGGTCGGCAACATTCATCTCTGGAGGAGGTGTCTAACTCGGTGTTACGGTGTGTTTGACCTTAACATAATTTTATGACGGAATATTTCTTTAACATTCAATTTTGACAACTTATATTCCTTTTAATATAGGCTTGTTGTAAATAATTTTGATAGATTCCAAAGGCCGGATATATTAGAATATCCTTATAATAATACGTTTAATAGACGTCTACATTCTGTAATGGGGTTTAAATTTGGTATAAAAGTATAAGTCTGAATTTCGACGTCTATAAATAGAGGTTCATTAGACTAGGCGTATACATTTGTTTTAAAAATAAAGGTCTGGCAAACGTCTAACATTAGACGTCTATAAATAGACAGCGGTTATTTAAATGTCTAAGATTAGACGAGAGTATAGACTTGGCCGTCCTTTAGATGTCTATTAGGCGGCTAGTCTAAGACGGCTAAAAAAACTTCAATTTTTAGACCAGTGGTAGACCGATTTTAGCTCAGACGTCTAAGGACCGTCAGACGTCTTAAATGTCTTTTAGACCGAAAAATGCTCAGTGGGATGTCTCTCAGCGGGCCTGGGAACGTCTCGCCCCCCCCCCCCCCCGGGAAGAGCTGGACGGTGTGGCTGGGGAGGGGGAAATCGGGTTGCGAAATCTGGGCTTCTCTGCTCAGGCCGCTGCCCTCCGCGACCCAACCCCGGATAAGCGGTTGAAGATATTATAAATTCTCCATGCAGCATCAAATAACAGATATAGCCTATAATTTAGGGAACAATAACAAGCACCCGAGGTTCTCTAAAGTATACGATGTTTATTTACTAAAATCAGTATTTTACAAGTGACTGAACATTTACAGAGGTGTATGTACACAGTACAGATACAAAGATATTTAATAAATACCATTCCTCCTGCTGCAGGCCTTTATGAACAACACTCAACAGTTTATTTTTTACATACATAGAAAATCCTCTGAAAAACTAAAGTCGCTCTCTCAAAGGCCACGCTGTGACAGTAAGAAGTCATCTAATACATGTTTTTATCCTGAAATATAAATTTGCACCATGTTTAAAAAGTAGAGAAAATACTGCAGGGGCTGCTGCAAGAATAAATATTCAAACAGTAGCCGAGGAAAAACTGCAGTTTCACAGAAAACACTCAATGCTAAAGGAGCAGAAATACTTCAAGTGATTCCATTAAAGTAAGGCACTATCACCGTTTAAGTACTTTTATGTTGATTTCAAATTGTATCACACTGTCTCAGCAAATCATTTCCTTCATGTCTTGACACACTTCTATGTCCGTTTTTAAGAACTTCTGCGCAGTGCAGGCTGCTCAGAGATATTTAAGGCATGTCGTTTAAAACCTGACTTTTACTTTTGGAGTATTGCCTGACGCCTGTAAATCCACAGAGCTGGACACTGATTTAAATTAGTGAGAGCAAGTGAACCCGCACAGGCCAATATGCACACAGTTATCTATCAAAAATGCATCCAGATTTTAACTGATCTCTAGAGAAAGTGTTAGAGAAACATCTGCGCTTGAAAAGAAATAATAAAAAGTTTACTGAGATGGAAACAACTCGCCATCCTTGGTTCTAAGCGTATTGCAACAGTGACAGATGACATTTGCCCTCTTTAGCCCCACACATCAACACTAAGACAGATAGTACATCCCATAAGTGACGGGTCCACTGAACAGTCCTGGCACCGGCAGGCTGGGCCTTGGGAAGCCGTTTGACGGGCCCCATGTTGTCGGAGATCCCATGTGCGCTCCGAGGGGGAACGGAAGCGCGAAAGCGGGCAGAACGGGTTTAGAGGCCAGTTTAAACTTTTCCAGCTCAGCCTCCTGCAGTCTCTTTGCTTTGGCCCTTCTGTTCTGAAACCATATTTTGACCTGAGTCTCCGTCAGGTTGAGAGAGTTGGAGAACTCGGCTCTCTCGGCGATGGAGAGGTACTGCTTCTGGCGAAACTTACGTTCCAGCGCGAGCAGCTGAGAGGTAGTGAAGGGTGTGCGAGGTTTCCTGTTGTTTTTGTGTTTCCGTAAAGCACACTGAGTTGGACTGGAGCTCCCTGATTGAAAAAAAAATGCAGAGAAGAACGTTTCAGTCAAATTTAAATTCAAGCTTTTTTTATTTTTCTGGAAATCATTTTGAAGGTGGAGACAAGAGCCTTCAGTGTACCATGTAAACAAAATCACGAACAATCAAGTCAATTGAAATTTATATACAGCCTATTTGTTGAAAAACAAAATAGTTCTGCTTCAAAAAATGAAATATTCAGTCATAAAAATATCCCATTAACCAAAGATTTATTGACAATGTTACTCGTTGTTGAATCACTCTGGCCTCGTCTGTATAAACAAACTATATAGCTAAAAATACCTACAATAATACGTAGAAACATGAAAACGAAAAAAAAAAAAATACCGGTAACCTCAAGAGCAAAATATCAGTGCAATGTGCTCAGTGACTGAGTAGCTCATCTTTAAAAAACTGCGCACGCTCCGTAGCGCTATCTGCGCAAGATTGGGTTCGCAAAACTGAAATAATTGTATGTTTGTGTCACCGTTGTAACATTTGGTACAATTTCGGACTCGTTTATCTGCCGTAGATGATTAATATCAGTGCAATTCATGTTGAAGAACTCTGAGCAGCGGAGGGACGGACTTACGTGGTGGAGTGGAGAAGGAGGACGTCTGGAACCAAGTGCCTTGATCCTTCTCACAAAACTGCGGACTGTCCTCGCTGGAGCTGGAAACACCCTGCGAGCTCTCCGCCGACACCTTCCTCTCCGTGTAGAGAGTCCTTGGGGAGAACTGTGCGCCCTGGCCGGTCGCGGGCTTCGGCAGGACCAGAGATATATCTGAAGGGGGATACGGAGTCCGACAGGTGGTCTTGGAAATCAACGACTCCACACTGAACGGCAGGCTACTCCGTTGCACTTTGTATCCTTTCTCGGTGGTCATGTCTTTGGGCTGGAGCTCCTCGCCCTCCGTGTCCGTCTCTTCTTTCTGATGAAGCTGTTTGGTGTTTTGCGACGGCGACCCCTGCACAGGATTCATCATGACGCAGGGCGATGGGGCCATCCACCTCCGTGTGGCCCGTTCAGAAGAGAGGAGCTGTAGCAAATGTGTCCACAATGCGTCTCTGTGCTGTCAGCTATGCCCAGTAGCTTTTACGCGCTGTATCGTCTATAAAAGGACAGGGGCTGCCCCCCCCCGCCACCACCCCCACCCTCCCACCAATCCGCGCGTCAAGTTAGCCTTACGACGTCTCTAAGTGCGGTTCTGATTGGCCTGCTGCCTCCAAAGGGAACATCAAGTGGCCTTTGAAAGGAAGGAGAAGTTAATCATAAAGACCCAATGCGGCGCAGGGCAATTGATACTCTTCACAAAGTAGCTTAGACCAATTTCAGCGCAATTAACCAGTGGGGAGGACTTTTCTGACCATTCACATCCATTCACCTTCACTGCATCAGTACGTACCACTCACAGAATTACACTCCTAACTGTAAAGGCAAACGAGAAATGCCAACATTGAAGTAATACTTTTATCAACGAGCTATAAAAACACCTTTTTATGAATGCGCTAAAATATGACATCTTTACCTAGGTTTGCTGTGCAGGCGCACGAAATGCAAAATAAAGCAATTAAAGGCGAGTCTGAAAACCGAAGCGAGTAAAACAATTAAAGTCGGACTTTGAAATAAGAAAAGGTGCAGCCATGATCGAAATTGATTAGGCATGACTGTTGGTCACACAGCATTACTGCAATTTAAGGGCTGTCAGGATCTCCTCTCGCTTCACAATGGTCTCAGTTGAGAAGCAACAGGCGTTTTCTTTCAGGAGGTCAGACTATTTAATAAACCAGACAAGTTGTGATTTCGAGGCGCCAGGCTCGGCGGGATCAAACAGGAAGATACCTCGGGGAGAAAAGGCAAACGGTTAACTCCACTTACCAATTGTCCTCCACGTATTTCATAGTCCACTGCATGGGGCTGCAGGAGCAACCAGAGCTGACAGTTAACTGTTTCTTCTCTAGTCTGAAAATAAGCGAGTCCTAGGTAATTTATGTCATCTTTTATTGGCATGTTAAATCAGCAAAGCAAAATCATCCTTGTTAAACTCAGCATAAGACAAACAGCTGGGGAAACACAGGTAAAATCTCTGGAAGTCACGAACACGACTTAACTGTGGGTGTGAATATCTCACTAATAAGACTCATG
The DNA here is from genome assembly GCA_962446985.1 of Xyrichtys novacula. Taxonomy (NCBI): domain Eukaryota; kingdom Metazoa; phylum Chordata; class Actinopteri; order Labriformes; family Labridae; genus Xyrichtys; species Xyrichtys novacula. Next base: position 24,899,970 of record OY660866.1, on the reverse strand, counting down.
GGAACATTTATCTTTAGGTTTTCTGAGTTTGCAGAACATGATTAGCTGAAATGGCTTCAGGGCAATTTTCTTCTAACAGGAAAATTAATTTGAAAAAGCACTTAGGTTTTTGAGAACAAATGTGACTATGATGAACAAATAAAACAAATGTGCCGCAAGGTAAATCCTCAAAGGTCAGTGTGCCAAAATGTGCTTAAATTTATAAGCTCAGAGAATTAAACTAGTCTCCATAATTCAGTAACACAAACACGCTCGAATAATTTTATAACCATTTTTTTTTTAGATGGAATCTTTTTCAAGTGATAATTGAAACAATTTTTTTCAAATATAGTTTTAATCTGCTGAAAAAAATACTTAAAGTAGACCAAAAAATACAAGACTGGACAGACAAATTAAATCTTTTAGGAATGATTATGTAAACGTGGGCGTTTGAAGTTGGTGTTTTGATCACATGATAATGGGTTTCTTTGTAGAAGCCTATTGTTTCTTTGCATTTAACTGTATTCAAAATGTTCCCCTTTCATGTCACTTCTTCAAAGTAAATATTGTAGTAAATGTGTCACCTGCAGGCTGCAGCCTCCTGGACATTATCAGTCCAACCTCTACAATCTCAAACACTGTCAACTACTCAATCAAAAAATAGCTTAGTGAGACGGTAGTGGCTAATCTGGCAACTTTACCTTTACACCCTCCAAATTATTTCAGTAGGAGCCATTGTGCTTAATTGCTCAATGGGTTATAAAGAATGCGTACATCATTCAACTAAAATCTTGAAAATTAGCAGTCAAAAACCACCTTTAAAAAAGCTGTTTGGTTTGATTATAAAAATTCTATGGTCTGCTGTTCAAAAGCCCTCAGGTGCAAAGATGGATTTAAATCCCAGTGGGTATGGGGTTACAACTGTGGGCGATGACATAATTTGATTAAATCCTGATGTTGAGCCAGTTTCCTCAATTTCTAACCAACAAAGCTGCCTTGCCCTATCTTCTCACTCACTGAGGGCCTCCCGTCACTCAGCTGGTTTGGGTTTGAACCCAACAGCCATGTGTACCCTTTCCCTCATCTCATCTCCATACTGTCGTGCAAAAAGGGGATACAATTCGGACTCATATAGGGATTCATCTGATACAGGTATACAGAGATAAATCTACACAAAATGTACAGTTGGCCCTCCTCCTCTGGTGTTTGGTTTAGTGTATTTAACTCCAGGCCCCTTCTCCTCTACCCCAGAAGACATTTCTGTAACAGCATGCAGGCGAGTGAACTGTGTCAGAAGGTGTTAGTGAGTTTGAAAGCAGATCTGTCCTTCAAGGCCAGGGTGAGCTTGTCCCCCTCAGAAATGAAAACTTTTTTCACATGCATATATGGAGGCCACTTTCAGTACTCTCATGCTTCATTGAACCCACTTAACCAGGCCATAAAGTGTGAGAGAGCTAAAGTGGGAAAACAGTTTTATGTGCTTGTAACAGGACTGTCAAAGAAAATGATGGAAGCTGATGAACTCAGACCTTGTGGAAGTCCAGGTGAGCTGGTAGTGGTGTGCATTCCCTGCTAAAGCAAAGCCTTTCTGACAAACAAACACATCATTTAGAGGAGCAAGCGAGCCTAATCCCTGTGAGACATGACGACAGCAACACAAAGAGCAGCAGGTACTGGCCTCAGAGTGACAGACACTTTGCTGACTTGACAGTACAGAGGAAATGAGGACGAGTAAGGGTGTCACTGAACGCCACTCTCAGGCCACTCTCACTTTTCTACCTAAAACCAGCAGAATAACTAAAGGGATTTGTATGTTAAAGGGAGCATTTCTTTGGAATGGTTGGCAGTCTTTGTGGCCTGATAACAAGAGCTAGTTATCTGTCTTTTTATATTTGACATTGTCATTGCCTCTCTGACTGACTGGCATTGAGCATTCCTCTTTAATAGCAGTTTCAAAAGCTGCTCTAACGGTTGCTAACCACTATGGAAAAATGCCTTGACCTTTCATTTGATTTAACAAGTTGATCTGATCCACATCAGACAGGCTTCAATCCTGCACTTAAACACTGGTTTGACATTTTTCTGCCAAAGCCACTTCCTCTTGTGGCATCAGAGCACCCAGCATTTGAATGCTGGATAATAAGGGAAACATTTCTGCCCTGCTGAGGGAGCAAATTGCCTCCATCATGGCGTCTTTTTTGGACTGTAAAAAACAACAGAGGATGGTGTGTTTGTTATAGCTGCTAAGGAGTCAAACCGTTAATTTTATGTGACTGAAATTAATGCCGGTGTTTGCATTTTAAAATAACATCTTGCTTACAGCGTCCCACTTGAGCATCCTCAACAGCAGATGTTTTCATGGAGAGGGATCCTCCTGAACTTGGCTGCCAGCAGAGATTGTTAAAGGAGAAAAACCACAAGAGGTGACAATGCAATTGGCAATTTCTGTCTGGCTTTGCTGTCGGCCATAGAAATTCGCATTCTTGAGGAAAGTCTTGACACAATGTGAGTGGGCGAGTTAGGTTTGAGGACTAAGGACAAGGAACCTTGTGTGGCCACTCTGTGGTCTCATTCGTGAATCCAAGAATGTCACCACAATCTCATACGCTCTAGACAGCCAAAGCTGCAATGCAGTAGATTTGAGAATAAAAACCAAAGGCAGCAGCATCAATTTTCACTTTTTTAGCTGCAAATCCAAGCGAGGCCAAAACCAGCAACTGGTGTATAAATCAGAGCCCTTTGCATTTTTGATTTGAAATCCTCTCTTTTGCACATAACAAAAATGCATAAGCTTGTAATTTAAACCGAATAAGAAAGAAATATGAGTTTTTGGCAGCTATTAAATTTTTGGTTTTATTTCTTTATTCAAGTTCATAAATCTGAAATGGTGTATCACCTCTGAGGGTTAAAATCAGATTTTTCAGTTCTTAAGCCATCAAATTCCAGCAAACTATACGTGGATTGCAGTTATAGTTTGTTGTTATATAAATTCATTACACTGGGCAGAAAACCAATACATGAGTCATTTAACTTTTAGTGGAAGAAAATAAAAGTAGCATGTGAAGTAAAAAAGAAAACAAAAATCTTTTTTTTTTAAAACAAGTCAAACCCAAAGTGGTTATATGCAGGTTTTTGTGAAAATGTTGCTCAATCCTCTCCAAAAATATTGAAATTACAGATCCTCTTGAATGGCAGTTTCTGGTAAGTTTGTAACTCACTCAAACTTGTTGATTGTTTCAGGATTATAAGTACATATTTTGTTTGTTTTTTTTTAGGTTCACTTCTTCTCTGTTTTATCAATGACAACAATGACACGTCACATTTATCAAGCACCTCAATAATAGTAAGAGCTTTTAAAAAGCAGTGAAGATCCAAATTGTTTGATGCCTGTCTAAAAGTAATAATGTTATTGCAAGCACCAGAGGTCAGAACAAATATGTGTGTTTGAATATCCTGAGATTACAATTTCAAAGTCCTACCCACGAGAGGAGGAACAATAGAGAGGGTGGGAAGTTAAAAAAGCGGGGTCTCTTTCAAATAAACAAGCATGGCTTGATCCTGAATGGGACTGCCACCGAGCAGCCGGATTGGTTCTCAGAAGATTGAGACTGGCTGTGCAGACCCTCCTCCTCCTCCTTCCCCTCATCCCTGACTCTTGAACCAACAGATGAAGTAAACATAAACAACCTGAAAGCCACACAACTATAATTCAGCATGCCACTCTATTTCTTTATCCCACTTCTATCTCCTCTATTCTCTCCTGAGCGTGGACGGGAAAGTAGAGGGGAGTAAGGCTTCTCCCTTTTTTGTGCTATTGCTTAATGAGCCTGAAAATACAATTGCACTGTTCTCACTGTGAAGGTAGCCTGCAGGCTAGTCTAAATTAGCAGCACGAGGAAGCCCTGAGGGCTGAGTCTTGCTGAGCCGCCAGAATAGAGGGATGTGATGGGAGAGGAAAATCCTGTTAGGGCAGTGCATGCAGAGGAATCATGGTGCATTTTCAGCCCCACTGGAGCTAACCGGGCCACTTGTTGCAGTAACAAAACCCAAAAACCAAGAGAATCTTACTTCTGATTATGTGTGAGATTTACTGTGCACTGGCATCCATTATGTGAGATGTTGGTTGTTTGTCACATTTTAAACCCATAATTTCAGTTGGTTTCGCACAATGGCCTTTTTAAGCTGCTTCTACGATCACAATTCAATTAAATTTCCTTTTCTTTTGTTGTTTCTCAAGCAAGAGGCGAGTTTCTCCCACATTGCATATGTCCTCTCACAAGCTCTTGGTGCTCTTTTGACCGTTCCGCTTGGCATCTGCTGCCCATAGCCTGCCTGTATCTGCATTCTAATGCACATATCCTGCTGGGATGTTAACTTTAGGCCCTCAGTAATTGATGGCTTCCACACTTCAGCTCAGTTTCCCCTTTTCCCTGCTGATTGTTGGTATATCTCTGTGGTTTGGGGGTCTTTCAGTCAGCCATTGTTCTTTTATGGAGGAATTATAATAGACTAAAGGAGCGGGAGAAAAGAAAGGGGAGAGGAGGGAGGGAATAAAAAGAGAGTCACTGCTGATATTTAGTGAACTCCAAAGGGGGAGTTTTCATTCTCATTCTGCAAGTTTGGCACATGCCTTCTGTTACTAAGTGGCAGTGCCTTGAAAGAGCGCTGTGCATTTCCCATTCTGCAACTCTGCTAGGTGCCTAGACTTACAACCCTGGCAGCTGTTGGGCCGTCTATGCAGCTATAGACTCCTCTCCACAGGTGAGCTCCCCTACCAAACTCCCAGTCTCCACTTCACTCAATAGGGCCTTTTTCAAGTCTTTTATCAGTGCAGAGAGGCTGACTTCATGTGTGCAAATCACAGAGCCACGATTCATGGGGCTCAAGATTGCAATTAATGTTGTTCATTGTGCTACACATGCAGTTTGATTCAGCAGGCAGGTGATTTATGTTTTGTTTCAGCAGCATCTTCTCAAGCTGGGCTGGATGCAAGATGCCTTTTTCAAGTTTGTGTGTGCAGTAATTACAAGATCCACTAACAAACCCAAGCATCATGGAAACAAAATGTTGTGTGGCAAAGAAATTTTGGGGGGGCTTACATCAAGTAAAGTACACAAATAGAACATGAGAAATGCAGCACATTTGAAGAAATCTGTGTATCTTCCAACTTTCCCAGATATAATGTTGCAACATACTGCAACAAACATACTGATCTTGTTTATGTTATACTCTAGCCAAAGTGGCCGGTGGTTGGTTCTGTACTGCTATACAGCCACAATTGCTTTAAAAGCTATTGGCTTCATTGGTAAACCACTCTACTTGATGTTGTTGTTTTGGTTTGGGTAGATTTCAGCACCTTTTTTTTCTGAATTCAGTGGCAGAATATTGTGTTGTTTATTTTCTTCTTCTCTCCCTTTCTTCTTTGTCTGTGATGCGAGCTGTTACATATTACTCCTGAGGTGTGGTGCCTCTTCCCTCAAAGGCCTCTACCGTTTCCCCCGAATTGCTGCCAAGCTGGGCTATCTTTTCATTTGGTTACTTAAGTGTAATTGCTCTCCTTTGAAGCCTCAGAGAGGCAAATCATTTGCTTTGGCCCCAGGGCAGTCATGTCAACCGAGCCAGCGACCCCCTCCCGGTCCGAGAGCGTCGAAGAGACCGCAAGAGGCCAGCTCCCATACGGAGAAGAAATAATACAGCCAGGGCCGCTCAATTTCACCTCCCTTTTCATCCCATTCTTTGAAAACTTTTTATTAACAACAGCTTTCTCTCTCATACAGGGGCGCCAGGAGAGGGGAGGAGAGGAGAGGACGTTGGGGGGAGGAGGGTGAAGGGGTGGCTGTCCCCCTGTAGATGTCTGTCGGATTCTCATACACTCACATGCACAAATCCACACACATACACACATCATCAATAGTGACAGGTCAAGGAGGCATTGAGAAAACAGCCTCCCTCCTCCCTCTCCCCCCTGTGGTTCACACTGCTAAACAGGGACTCATGTTTCATATGCCACAGGCTTCAGCACACACACACACACACACACACACACACACACACACACACACACACACACACACACAGAGAGAGAGAGAGAGAGAGAGAGAGTCCTGCTTTATAACAGCCTTTTAGCATGTTTTCTAATGTGAATATGTTACCTTGCCTTAACGCTGGCATATCCTCTTGTAGACTCAAACTGGTCTGGATACCTGCTCACCTGAACAGATGAGATCATATTTGACCTGATGCCAAAATGCCCTCTTTCAACCTATGACAGGCCGTGGAAATATACAGCAACGTAGTTTACAAAGAGCCCATTTAATGCTGAAAATTACTCCAGCACTTACTGTAATTGGGACAATTCTGAGCACACTGACATTGTAATCTCATAATAAGGTAATGGAGGCTGAAACAGGAGCGGGATTAGAGGGGTGTAGCTTTGAAGAATAAGATAAAATGTCAGGGTATAACCTGTTTTGTTGTCAAGACAAGGGGGTAGAATATCGTATATATAGAATATAGAATATTGCCAGAGTATAAAGAATATACTTTCAAACAAAAATGACAAATTTCAAGTAGAACATCTCCTCACAAAGGAGTTGTTGTGGCTGTGGAATCAGAGGACACAAAAGGTGAGACTCCCACATGGAAGAAAAAAAGATTCGTTCTCAGTAATGCAAGTTATCTTCAAGACACTGTGGGGCCAAATTGATGTGGACAGGCGTCCATAAAAAGCCAACCTGGTTATGAATGTTGGGTTTTACTTGTATCATTTTGACTTTGAGGTTTTTAAGAGAGAAGCATTCCCTGCAGTCATGCCAGATGGTAACAATTCTTCAACATATTACGAGCTGCTCTCTGCCAAATAGCATACCTTTGGGCTATGTTTTCAGTGGGCTATAAAAGCCAATAATGTAATTTTGATCTATTTTATCAGATATCACCCCAGCACTGGCTGTGTTTATATAAGACAAACTTTCAAACAGAACAAGAACTCTCTCTGTTTTGCCTTTCACTCTAAAAGTGCACCATTTTCAATATCTGACCCGCTGCGTGACTTTGCTTGTTTGACTTCTGCATTGGACTTAGAGATGGAGGAAGCCAAACTGTGAGGTTAGCCACCATGTTGTCAGGCATTCATCACTGGGTACATGTAAAAATATATTTTATTTAAGGTGTTAGGTTGTGCACAGGGTGACGTGCAGGTCGGCGCACAGAGTAAAAGTTTTTGTGTGTGTGTGTGTGTGTGTGTGTGTGTGTGTGTGTGTGTGTGTGTGTGTGTGTGTGTGTGTGGATATGCTCAAAAAGTTGGACCTTGACCTTTCTAAATGTAACAGTGACACAGTAGCAAAGTCTCCTAGAGCAGTACCACACTTCTCAGTGGTCTGCCATTGACTCTATGACTCACTGCTGACCTTGCAATAACTTGCAGCACTCCTCCAGACCCATTAAGGAAACCTATTGGGACCTTCAGGTTTTAGGAGACAGTATGACATTAAACACAACTGAGGTCCAGTGTGACCCAGCATAAACACAAATACTATGAGCCATAAGTTGGTATTGCCTTTCCCATGGTGTCTACAGAAAACAACAGCAACAAAGATCATGGGGACATTAGCTCAAATTTTCCATCATGAAGCTTGTTCTTTTCTTCTCCAGCGATCACACGCACAACTGGAGGCCTGCTGTGTGGAATTACTCACGCTAATGGCGCTACACACTTTTGTAGCAGGAAATCGGACAGCCGCGCTGAAACTGCTAAATCGGTGATTAAAAAACCCAAATTGCATCATGATGTTGGGCATTTAGCAGAGAGGTGGGGGCAGAGAGAAAAGTCCAATTAAAGTGAATGGGATTGTTGAGCAGTTATGGGATGTGTGAACTCGCCTCGTGGAGATGCAGCCTTGGCTAAAGGATTTCTATGGAAAAAACAAGACTTTAAAAGAACTTTGCTTGTAAATTCTAATTAAAGATCATGATATTAACTCTGTAATTTGTTCGTCTGTGGGGTCATTAAGCGTCCCTTAGGCTTGGTTTAATGAGATACAAACTGCAGTTAATGAGACAAACAGTGAGCTGAAGTTATGCCTGGCTGAATGTTGACTGTGGACGCTGTGAAGACTTTAAGAGTCAATTTGAGATTTCTTTGTACTCTGTAGGTGAGAGTCGATGCCTGTTAAGTTTGTTTTAGATTAGTTTATTTAGCAATGATGGAAGATTAGAATACCAAAGTTATGATGGTACAAGAGCAAAGAGCCAGCGTCGAATGAGTCATGTGCCACTGAAAACAGAGGGAAACAGTTTGTTCATGCACCAGCTTTTAATCATGTGTGACCTTTTTAAAAAACGTGCACTTAATTTAACATCAGAGGGAGGGAAGTATAGCGTGCATTATTTTGAGGTTTTATCTCCTTACAGTCATATCCCGTAGTTATTTTCAGTGCTTGTTAAAAGCCATTGTCGATAACAAACACAATTCCCCTGTGATAAACTGAGAACGACAGAGGAGCCTTATTGAGTCATCTGCACAAAACTGTCTTTGTCTCTCATCTCCAGCAGCCTCACACAAAATCGAGCGTCCCCGATGACTGAAGTCTGAGTTAACTAAACATTTTTTTCTTTTCATTCTGGTTTTCTCTCTGTGAATTTGTGGTTGTGTGCAATCCTTTAATGAGCCCCATCTTTGACCTGGGTTGTATGTTTCCAGAGATGTCATGTCTTGTAAGTCAAGGAAAGACTTTAATGTCCACATGATTTAACACTAAAGGGTGGGATTCAGAAAACAGGGCGCTGAGCCAGAGAGGTAATAATATCCCCTTAAATGAGAAATTGTACATGCTAAATACATCCCAGAGGATCATGGGAAAAAAAGTTGGCAGCCATACTAACTTAGAGAAGGAAGGCCTTACCTTTTACAAAGAAAACTGCACAATGGTGCATTTCTGAATCTTATTTTTGACAGTCTTCTTTCTGACAACTTAAAACTTGACCCTTTATATCTGCATGAAATGATGACAATGATGCAATTGCTAAGCAAGTTTCACTCACTCATATGAAGGTTGAGATCATAATATGCAGCTTTTTCTGTTTACGGTACACAAAAATTAAGATTTATCTTTTCCCTCCATGCAACTCAATGCTTTTAAATAGTAAATTTGTTTTGTGTGTTTCCTGTTAAAACACAACTAATGTCTTTATTCTTAACTTCAGATCATAAGGATGAAAAGAAAGAGAAGGAAAAGGAGGGGAAGAAAGTCTGAGAAGGACTTTGGCTTGTGACCGTAAGTAACATGCTTGCCACGGCATTGTTTGAGGTTTTTGCAGACCTGTAATCAGATTTGAGAAGGTTTGGAAAGCTCTCGTCATGGTGTGCTCTTCAAGACAGAATGATGTCCAGAAAAAAAAAAAAGTGGGAGGAAAAAACACATTCACCACGTTGAAATGATCTATGACTTCTTCAGAAAGGAATATGCCCCACGAAAAGCAATTACCATGCACCATGAAAAACATTCCCATTACAAATACAGTTGTTATGTCCTTAAATCTGTTTGTTTTGTCATTTTGCTTCAGGGTTGTTTCTTTTTCAGGAAACCCTGCTTCAATTAAGTTTGATGGAACACATGTGTCCCTTATCAGAGGCCAACATCTTCTACCGTTGGCCTTTGAAACCACACCGGCTTCACAGGATAATTGGCCTTTAAAGGGAGATTCTCCCGGGGTGCTGATCCTTGTGCCTGTCGGCGTGCATCGACTGACGCTCACTCTGTCTGCAGACTTGTTGTAAGTGATTATAAGTGGTTGTGCATGTAGTCAATGCTGCCAGGAATATAGCCTTCCCAGGATACACCTCCCCTTGAGCCACCTTTATTTGAGGCCTCCAGCACGCGGACAGACACAGAGATCAGGCTGGTCTCAGACTGAATTAGAGCTGATTATGTGGCTCATCTTTGATGGTGGTATTGTTTCGACTTTGGATACAGAATATCTAGCTTATCAAAAAGAGAATATTTTGTTATTCCTCCAATGATATAACTTAAAGCTCCTGTGAGGAGTTTTTTGACAGTCTGTGAAATGGACTGAAACTAACAGTGAAGGGCCTCAGAGATGTACAAAAACAAATGAGACCATTAATGACAAGACTCACAACTGGGTTGGCTGTCAAGACAGTAAACATAGCATCACTGATGAGGATGTTTCTACTGTTTCAGGGAAGGATAACATGGTTCCAACTCACAAATGTTCCTAGAGGAGGATAACAGAGATATATTGAAGAATATGCCTCTTGTGAAAATTAAACAGAGTGAGTATTTGTATAGAGCTGGCATCCTGCTGAATTTTCTAAGCTTTCACTGGGATAATTGTTAACGAAGATCGTTTTTGGTGGACTCTTTAAAGCACTCCTTCATCACACTTTTTTTTTTTATTCTGGAAGGAGCATTGAATTTTCCCTAATTTCTAATGCTGTCGAGATTATAACAGTCAAACAAGCAAACAGATAAAATTTACAAAACAATGGAATCAATTAAAACATGGACAATCTGAAATGAAATGTTTGAAAATCAAAGTCCTAAACTCAGCAAGAGAGGGAAGAGCTTCAATTTTTAAAGTATATTGGAGGACATTCCAAGAGTTTGGGGCATCAAAGGAAAATTTAGTTTTTCCAAGATCACTTGGAAAACTCAAGGGATTTTAAAGTTTAGCAGATAGGAGGAGTGGGCCGTGTATATTAGAGAATTACACTCCAACAAGTTTGATTTATAAAATGGGAGTTTGCCAATGAAGGCCTTGAAAATAAACAAAAAACAGTTTTTATTGAGAGATAAGAGAAGACCAACCAACCTTGTGATACAGGACACAATGAGTATCATATTTGTCACCGGTTATAAATCAAAGGGTGAAGTGATAGACCGAGTCTAGAGTTTTTAAGGGGCGGCAGTAGCTCAGGAGGTAGAGCAGTCATCCAATAACTGGAACGTTGGCGGTTCGATTCCCCCCTATCCCAAGTCTGTCCATTGTGTCCTTGGGCAAGACACTTGCAGCCATGTTTCCATCAGTCTGTCCCAGGGCAGCTGTGACTACTAAGGTAGTTACCACCACCAAAGTGTGACTGTGTGAGTGAATGAATGATTGGTCCAATGTAAAGTGCTTTTAGGGTCTCTGATAAAGCACTATATGAAATCTGAGGTATCATTATTATTATTATTTAAAGTTGAGGCTGGTGCATGTCTGTAAATTACATCACTGTAGTCCATGACAGATAAAAACACAGCTTCAACAATTCTTCCTCTACAGGACAAAGGGAAACTGACTTTACTTCTGTACAAAAAGCCAACTTTCTGGCTCAACCTAGATACAAGAGTTTTATTCATGGTGCTTAAGTGTAAAGTTTTCATCAAGCCATTAGCTGAGATATTTGTATTCTGTGACTCTCAATTTCTGAGCCATTTATGGTAAAAAAGTGTATTCCCTTGTTATAATCAATATTCCTAGAACAGCATGAATTTAGTTTCATTGCATTTAGTAGCAGTTTATGGTCAATTAAGGATTTTTTTAATATGAATTAGAAGCAAGTAGCAGATGCTTGATAGGTAGTAGTATTGAATTTGGTACTGTTGAATCTGCAAAACAATATAAAACCGTGTCATCAGCATAGAGATGGGCATGACAGTTATTTAAAGAGGAGACAACATCATTGATGTACAAAGTAAAAAGCATGGATCCCAGAATTGAGCCCTGTGGCACACCTCTATTTATAAATAAAAACTCAGATTTGGCATGACCCAGCCTGACACACTCACACCTGTCAGATAGACAATTCTGAAACCAGGCACAAGCACTTCTATCCAAACCAATGGAAGACAATTTATTTAAAAGACAACGGTGATCAACTGTCTTAAAAGCTTTTGACTGATATACAGTGGTAGGATTTAGTACTGAGTGATGTGATAGACAGGGCTTGAGTTCATAAAAGCACTTGAAACACACCCAACAGCGAGTCAGCAGCTGCTTCTCCTCTCCTACAAAAAGAAAGTGTTGGTGATCTCCAAACCTTCACACACATCCTTCAGTGGACCCATGTTTATCGTTATGCTTTGTCACAAAAACAACAATTTGCAGACAGTACACAAACAAAAGACTTCACAATAAAAGCTTCTGACAGTGAGCGCCTTTTTGTTTTTTTTTAAGTAAGGAGAACAGACAAAAAGACAAAAGTTTACCCTCCCCCTTCAGGAAGATAGGTTCGGTCTCTGAGGCTATTGTGACAAAGACAGAGCGAGCCTCATGGAAAAGTGATTCCTTGCAATCATCTCCTGTCATCTTTTGTCTACACTGCGTGCACTCTGGCCTACAGTCCAATCATCCCCACACTGAACTGTTCCTTTGAACTGATGAACTCCTTTCAACCTTTTTGATTTTGTTTATTTCTTTATGCACGGTGTTTATCTTTATGTACAGCAGAAAGCTTTAAAGCAGAAAACAGGTTGCTCCATCCCTGGATTGCGCCAAAAGAACCTCCTGTAAGCTGTTTGCTCTAACACACGTGCTTTGACCTTTTTAAAGTATTTTCATCTTACTCTGGATATCTCTTGGACTGCCCTTGTAATAGAACTGGACCTACAATAAGACTTTACACTGGCAGAGCAAGGAGCCACAAGGGGCTTGAATTACTGCATGCAGCAAACTACAGGCTGAAAACTTTAATTGGCTGTCTGTAGGAATTTCTGTGCTGTGGCAAACTAATCGACCTACAGCTCCCTGGTGCTTTATCAACACAGGGAAATCCCACTGGGCCGATAACCAGCCAGCCTTGTAAACCAATCTATAACCAATGGCCAATTTGAAACATGTGTTATTGGCTATTTTACAACAGGTCTCTTCTTTCACTTGACTGAGACGTTTGGTTTGCTTTTCATGTCTGGAGAAAGGACATCCGGGAATTACAGTTGAATCAAACAGAGGACTTATGCTGTGTTCCCTCATAGGTCAGATGTCGGAGCTGGGAATGGCGTTACACACGAGTTGATGGTGTCCCAGTTAACAAGTTGGAAAACCAAGATGGATGCTTACAGTTACCTGTTGTTAGCTGTTGTTTACAATTATTAGCTGTTGTTAGCGGTTGTCAGCTGTTGTTAGCCGTTGTCAGTTGTTGTTAGTTGTTGTTAGCGATACCAGTTGTAAACAACTCATAACACAGTATTTTAGTCTACAAACAACGTAGCACCGTGTTCACAGTTAAATGTTTGGCAGTACAACATATACCACTTATTTAATTTCACAAAAACTAAACAGAAGTACTAATAAATAATACATGACAAGAGCTTTTTCATCGTTACTCTTTACTGTTAATGCACTGCGCTGCTATCTTGGAATATGACACTGTCGTCGAGTCAGGGTTGGTGAGGATCGCCCGAGCTTCCGAGGCAGAAATCAGACTTCAGGGGGGCGTTCCAGTTGAATTTCTGACTCGGAGCTCGAATTTCGACTTCTGAGTACGACTGGAACGCAGCATTAATAAGGAAGAATTTTGGGGGGCTTCAATGTTGTCATCAATGAAAATCTATAAAAATCTTTAGATCATATGCAGCTAGTGTTGTGTCATTCATGAACGTTTCGTTCAAAAGAACAGAACTGCTGAGTGAACGACGTGAACTGGATCACTCTGGGACCTGATTTGTTTCTTTTTCAGTTCAGTTGAGTTCAGCCGCGAGCCTGGCATGCCGGTCTGGAGTGGAGGGGTGTAGCGTTGTTCGCTTACTGCTGGGCACTGGTTTATTCACTGAGGCTAAGATAAAACAGTGCATTATAGTGTGTTTACATTAATACACGTGTATAAACTTTCCTGCAAGAAGGATCTAATTTCAGCCGATTTAAAGCTATGATGTACGATCTGAAAACCAGTTTGGCTGTTGAGACAGATTTGAAAAACGCAGCCTGTCCCCCCCTTCACTCACCCCTCCCCTCCGTGTTCCGTGCTGCTTACGTACCGATCAGAATCTGATGCAGATAAAATTGTCGAGGCTGCTGGGGCCGATGGTCTCTGGAATCTAACCTTCATTAGAGTTGAAGCGAAATGAGATTTCTCATAGCTGAAAGTAAAAAACACGACAGTCATCCTCCTTGTAACACACAGTGGTAGTCATTTCAATTGGATCGGCACGATCAAAACCATATATTAGCGGGGTGAAGCAGGTCTGGCGTCGTCACTGCTAGCTGGTCAGAGCAGAGCCGATTGTGGGCGAGGCTTTACCTTTCTCGGCGTGTCTTCACCAGCTCAGTTTACAATGCTAAAGATGCATGGCTATCTTATGCTAAAATTTATTGACAGAGCCTACCAGTTCCGACCAACAACGTTCACCCATTAGGCCAGTATAGGCACAGACTAGCCAGAGTTATTCAGCAGACATCATCCACTGTAGTAAACTAAGTAATTACCTGTTCAACAGAAATTCAGCTGTCTCGGTGTCAGTTTTCAGTCCCAAATCCTTCTGCAGCTTTTTCCACCGGTCATCCGTTTCTCCAATGTAGACTCTCTGTTGGCACCTGTATCGCTCATATTTCTTCCTTACTTCTGCCTTTTCCTTGAAACTTTTACATTTCCTTCCCTTCAATGTGGAGGGTAACAGGAGCGGCCTCCTAGTTTCGGTGTTTGTCTTCTCCAGCTTCATTATGCTTCAGTAGCTGTGCAGCTCGCTAATCACATGTACGTGAGGGAGGAGGTGGGACCATGGGCTGGACAGTGCGGAGCAGGGGAGACAGGGGATTGGATGGACTCACGGACCACTCCAAACCAGATATTGGTCGATTATTATGCCTTTTTGCAGCAGATATACTGAATGGATTTTTTTTTTTCGTTCTTTTTGATCTTTATATTGCGTAGATGGGACCATAGGACCATAACGGCCTTATAAACTGTGTTATTAATAAGTACCAAGCTTCCAAATGGTAAACCATACCTTTAAAGCAATACGCTATTTGATATCTTTAAAAGTATCAGAATCCCTGCTACAGCTGTGATGTTTATTTATCGTTAATCTCTCCACTTTTCTGCGATATAAAAGAACAATGACTCGCGCTTGTTTAGCGGGCATGCTGCTTGCTGCAGTGTTGTTTTTACCAACAGCAATACACAGAGAGTTGAGTTTTTCAGGGCAGGGGAGTGATCCTACCTTCAGGACTTGGCAAATGAACGACATGTGTCACCAAGTGAACGATGCTGTGACTTCAGCAGCAGTGGAGGGGAGGGGCACGTTCAATGAACAAACTCGCGGCTGTGTCACTCGTTCGTGTACTGCACTAGCAGGATGGGGCTCCGAAACACTGACTGATTCAGTCAACGAATCTTTTGAAGGAATTGTTTTAATGAACGGATTCTAAAGGTTCAGTACAGAACTGTTCTTCCCATCACTATATGCAGCTTTTTGATTTTCTGACCTTACAACAGTTGAGTAAATTCAAGACATACTGGTATATGTACTGATATTGTCTAAAGTTGGTTTCGCCATGTTACTGGTTAGTTTTATAAAAGTTCAGTCATTTCCTGGGACAGCTCAACAGTTCATAGTTTTTTTCTGAAGTTAGTCAAACTGGAATAAATAGTTTGTTTGCCAAGGACTGTTTCCAGTTAGACAATTAGTTCTTCAAACAGAATTTGTGGCAGTAGAAAAAATGTAGGCTGAATTGTGACCATCACCAGACATCAAGAATAATGTTGCTCAACTGTGTTTTTGTTGTCTTCGAATAATGGAGGTATATGACAGTGAAAAATAAGATACAGCAGGGCTGGTCTTCACTTACTAATAATCAGACCGTTTGTTTCCAATGAGATAATTTAGTGTCTGCATTGTGTCAAATGTAAAAGGTTTTGATCCACCTCTCAATCTTTCAGGCCAAAAATGTAATGTCAAACTAATACTTTCATGACATTTCACAAAATGGACTTGATCTGCAAAACAAACACGTTAAGCTTGACCCTGGCCTATTGATCAGTTTTGCCTGTGGGTCAGAAGCAGAGCGTTTGAGTAGCACATACTGTTGACATGACGTGAGGAAAATTCACTCCTGCTCTGGTATATACGCACAAACCTGGTATTCACTGTGGGATTCACTTTCCCAATTGACAAGAGAAATTATGCCATAAAATTTGTGAGTGAGTGTGACAGGCCATGATCAAAACCAGCTGCCAATTGACTTAATGACTGACTCTATCACATTCAATTAGAGGAAGCCTATGAGCTGTCAATCCAAACCATCGGCCTGCTCGTTAAACAAAAACACAGACGCACAACGATCACTTTAGGAGGTCTTTGTGATCTTTATCTGACGGCCCTGGGTCCTATTTGAAGCAGTTGGCTCAGACAGGTCTCACGGATCAACTGCTGTATCAAAGGGGTCACCTCAACCTCTGGAAACCATCGTCAGCTTTCTGTGTTGCGCAACTGACAAATAGTTTCAAACAGCATTCAGGAAGCTTTAGAGAGGTATACCCTGATGTGCGTCTGTATGGAAACAAAAAGTAAGGGGAAAGAACACAGAAAGAGAGGAAAGAGACTTGAAGGATCTGAGAGAAATAAAAGACTCAAAACAAAACAACGAATGAGCGACACTTTCCCTCATTTGCCTTCTTACTTTGGCAAAGGGCCTACTGTAATCCCCCAGAGGAGCGGTTATCTGCCAGGTCTTTGCTCCATGGTCAGTGTCTTTAACCCCACATGATAACACTTAGCCTGGTCATAAAGCATAGGCCCCTTTAACTGATCCATTAGTGTCCGATCCCCAAGAGTGGACCGGCTGGTGTCTGATGAAACTTACCAGGAAGCCTTGAAGGAAAACAGCAAAGCAGACATGCTCCGAGATCAAAGACAGAGATCCCCCCCTCCCTCCCCTCCTCCTCCTCCCCATCCAGCTCTCTGTCTCTCTATTGCTCCTTCTCTCCTCCTGTTTAAGCCATCAAGAGTCAGATTGTGCTTTAAATCTGCAAGAACTGAATGCAGCTTTTGACCAATAGTCTCCAGACTGGATCAATCTCTTTTTGTCTCTCCAACATAATCGATAGTAGAGAGATGACAGGTATTGAGGAGAGGGACAGAAATATGAGCAGAGACATACTATACCACATGAGCCCGTCTGTACCAGAGTCCTGTGTTGTCTGTGAGTAAAATATTGCAGAAAGCTTTATCAGGGAGTTTATGCTCTAATGCTTTTTACCTAGGTCAGAGACTTCAAATTTTGATCCAAGAGGCAACTGGACTTAATTGAAGGTTTTGACTACATTGTTAGTCTCATCTGAAAGGCGTCCTAATTTCTGAAATGACTGGTGATGGACAAAAATCATGACTGGTGTCCAGTTGCCTTTTGGATTTTATTTTGAATCACCAAGTCCTGGATGACAAAGAGCCTACATGAAATTGAGTTTTTTGTGCATGTTTTTCTGGGGGATAGATAAGAAGAAAAGTGGTTTTATTGCCATATTTGCAAACTCAGCCAAACTTTCAGCTGACCAAACTAGAAGCAAAGAGGTGGAGTTGAAGTTGGATTTTAGCCTCTCTGCTACAATGTGCCGGCCTCTCATAATTAGTGAGCCCCTAATTTTGCAAAACTTGTTACCTTGATATCATCAGAACTGTTGAGTTATGAAGGGGTTAACTCTCTATTCAGACAGACTTGCTTCACATCCAAGGACAGGAGATCAATCAAAACAGGACTGACATCAAAATGTTCTTTCTGTGGTAGATAAGGAAGACCATTGCATTGTATCTATGATCATAGGCCAGAGCTGACAATCACATATTTATACTTATTCAGATGTATATGCAGCCATTAGGATATGGATCATGGTCCTGACAGTAGCATAAGCTGACAATGGGATCATAGATTGTTTACATTGTATGAGTTTTATCAGTCAACAAGGGTATAGGTGGTTAGTGATTATCATATATCAGTGATTTAGATAAATACTAACAATGCAATGCTAATATGCTAAAAAGGGAATGTCACAAACATGCTGGTATTCAACAAGCAGAGAACATAATCTAGGTTCAGCATGTTAGTGTGCTAATAATATTTATTAGCTCACAATTATATTATTTTAGGCAGTAACAACCCCCCCATCCCCCTACCCCCCTGCATGAATTGTTTCAATCATAGACAGTCTATGGTTTCAACAAGTGATGAGTGTTGAAACCATAATAGTGTTGAGTAGTGTTGCATCAGAAAACACATGCTGGTTTTCAACACAAGAAATTACTTTTTATGTAGTCTTTATGTTTAAAGGTTTTATATTTAAAGAAGACATGAGAAACATGACCTGGGACACAGTGTTGTTTTCTGACCCATTTAGATAAAGTTAAAGTTCCTGTCCAATTGTCTTTCTTTTACTACTTAAAGTGTTCTCAGTGGTCTTTCAATTGTGATCATGAATTTTAGCCAAAATCATGTTGCATTTGTCATTTTGAAGGACTTTTCTTCTGCAGAGCTCCAGTAGCTCATTAGCAATTTGCTTCTGAGTCGTGGGCGGAGACAGCGCTGCTCTGCTCCTCTTCATGCTAGCTTGTAGCCTAACATTGCTGGTGTAGCAGGAGTGGAAGGTAACATAGAAGCTATTCAGCTCTTAGACACTAATGTCTTTGGGGTCATGATGAAAGTTAATATCATAATTAGCTTTCTTACAAGCATTCCAATTCGCTATTGCACATGCTTGTTACGCCATCGTCCTCTCTACTTCTCAGAGTCTGGCCTTCATAGTGGGGCTCTGGGGGCGGAGCTTGCAGTTGTGACGTAGGAAATGTCACTGTGTCTGAGCCTGTCGTTTGGGTCTGTAAGGGGTTCACAGTGATTTGAATAAGAAAATACTCAGAAATGCAATTTTGCACGTAGTTTACTCATGATATGTCCTCCAGCAACAGAAAAATGCCATATGAACATGTAGACAACAAGAAAAACATGAATTTTTGGAATGGGTCTTTTGAGATTTTGGGCTCTATTTTCGTTCGCGCCGGTGAGGCGGCGGAGGGCGGCGAGCCCCGCGCAGTTGTACTTTCGTCTGGCGGAGCCCGGCGTAAGGCGAGTTTGGTATTTTCGTGGACTGAGTCGCACGGAGGCGAGCCGAGATCCGCCAAGCTGGGCGTGGTGGCGTGGCAGGGGGAGGTGTTGACAGAATCAGCTGGCGCAGTGACATTTTAGTGCTCGCCACCGGCGTGTAACGTGCGCTGAAAGCTCGTCGATTCAAACCTGGTCAGCTTTCAGCGCAAGGCGGAACGCAGCTGGTCTAGTAGTATTTTGGTAGACCGGCGGCGTATCGACATACGTCACTGATGCCTCACCGGCAGGTTTCCACAGTGTCAGGCAGATTTCAGTGCAATAAATAATCATCATCAACTATTAATCTGAGACAGCACATACATTTAAGTCTATATAGATATATTCTGATCTATATCTGATCTGATGAGCGCGTTTGGCACGCGTTTGGGCACACAACCTGACCGAATCAATACAGCTGAAACTGCATCAAATTAAATTAAATATCTAGTAAATAAAAACACATGATGAAGTTAACAAGATATGTAATTCATCTCCCTCCTTTTCTTTCTTCCTCTTATTTCTCGCACAGCTCGACCTGGACACGTCTCCGTGTCCTCTGTCCGTCTTTCTGCTGCTGCTGCGGCTGAACAGATGATTTGTTTCAGTGCTCAGATGCGTTATCTACTTTAAGCCGACATACGGATATTATAATATTCAGTTTTGTGGGCCAAATTTATTTTATATGCCAACATCTATGAAAGAAAGAGCCAGGCCACGGAGCTAGATGCGTCATTTACGCACAGATGGTTCTGATTTTAATGCCATTTTTGGAGTTTATGTTGTGATCTGTGCGCTCAACCCACCTTTGTCACGTGAGGTTTGAATATATGCAACTTTATGTGAGTGTCTTTATTTGTGGAAAAGGGTGTTTGTCTTACCAGTGGGTCCAACATTACGCACACCAAATCCATCTGTGCTCAGATGAGAGAGTGTGGAGGACACTTGTTGAGGAGCTGCCCTCTGTCGCCATCGTGTGGCATAACTGTCTTCAGACATCTCTTGATCTCTTTGACTACTTCATGAAAATAGTAATACGCCTCGCCGGTGGCGGATTTAAAGGCAAGGAGAGGAGCTTATTTGATTGGTGAAAACAGGTCTCGGCTGTGTTAAACCGACTCCACGCCCTCTCTCCTCCCCGTCTATGACTTATGCTGCCGGGAGGAGCTGAGTTAGGGAGGGGGGATACTTACGCCGGGCTGCGCGGCTCACCAAAATACCAAAATGTGCTTGGGAACGCCTTGTCAGCGCGGCGGATCTGATTGACGCTGCGCTTGCGGCACGTCTCCGGCGAGGCACCAAAATAGAGCCCTTTATATTCTTTGTGGAACTTTTGGTGTAGGAGAGGTTTTTGTGACAAGAATTACTCTTTCTCTAGCCATCTCCTTCTTTTTTACTCTGTCTCTGTGTTTCTCTGAACCTCATCCTCAGCTTCTGCTTCTTCTTGTCTCCTATCAACATCTCAGGTGCCCCTCCTTCTCTCCTCCTCTTCTTGCTCTTTCATCAAAACCTCTTTCTCTCCCTCCCCTTGTCTCCTCCCTACATCCCCCTTAACTCTGTCTCTCTCCTCCCTCTCTTTACTACTTACACCCCTCTGTCTTCCTCCCCCGGTGTTTCCAATTTAGCACTGCTATGAACCAGTTCAGATTGTAACGCTATCAATTAGTCAGCGACTCCTTCACATTTATTCAGCGGGCCCGGGAGTGAGCTTTGGTGATTTACAGGCTGTGATGGAGATGTAAGGGAGAGATGTGCAGACATGGGCTGATATGGGTGTTTAAAAGTCTGTGGGAACAGAGCCTGTGTACTGTGTACCTTGAGGATTTGGTCCTGCGGTTGAAGGTCTCTGTAGTAATGTGGTGAAACCTCAATAAGATGAAAAGGTTTGCAGAGGAAGAGAAGAAATGCAAAGCAAAGAGAAAATGTTGGAGATTTTCTGGAAGGATAAATGCTCCTTTTTATACGTATTGGATTTCAACCACAGCCTGTTCTGTGCAAGAGCCACATTCTTGTGATATGCATAGAAATGCTTTTAAAACAGACGGTGAACACAGTTTATATTGATCACAAATGTTGATTTAGAGGGAAAATGCATTTTAAATATACATGACCTTACTGAACATAGGAGAACAGTTTCATGTCTACATATTTTGGTAAAGTATGTCTGTTAGGTGTGGGTTTTCTTTTTTTTTTTTTTACTTAACTAACCAAATGTAGATGACATGTAGCACTGTTTTGCTTCTGTCAATGAAATTGGACTCATTGGACTCAAACTATGAAAGGGCACTCAGCTTTCTTCATCCTTGGCATTTCTTGTTGTATAATGCTTTGTGGCCTTTCTGATTGCTTTAATTTCAAAATATACAACATGAGCCTTTTTGTCTATCAACACGTAGTAACATTTACACACATTTCTTAGTGGCAAGAGTTCTTCATATTTGCACATAACAGTAGCTCACCAACATCTAATCAACAGTCATTTCTTAATAATAATGGGTGAGGTTTTAAACATACGTATCCGTAAAATAAAAGCAAGCAGGTCACTCTGTGTGTGTGTTTGTTTGAAAGTGCGAGAGACCACATATACCTTTAATCATTTCTATCATGGAGTGACTATGGCTCAGAGGTAGGGTCGCCTGTATGCAAGATTGACGACTTGATTCCAGCTCCAGCTAAAGTAAATGTGGGGTGAATAGCTCGAAGTGAGAGGGACTAAAAAAGCACCACAGCACCATATTTCTAATCATTACATGTTCCCCACCACCAGAGTTTCTGTACGTCTTTTAATCAGGTCCCAACAAAGGTCTTTGTTTGTTTTGTCCCACCAGTGGGGGGTTGGGGGTGGGGTGTCCTTGGTTCATATTTTAAGCCTGAACAGGTACGATTTCCCCACACCAGCTTTGATGGCATTTTAGGTAGCGGCTCTTAAATTAGTGTAAATTTGTGAAAATATGCTGAATTCAAGAACAAAACAGCTAAACAACACCACTGAATAAAACAGCAGAAACAATACACCAAAGCCAAAGTGAAACCTCTTAAAATTTGTATGTACATGATTTGTGCTGTCTCACAAACAGACCCGTGCAAGGCTGACATCATGGTGACTGGAGGCAACATAAATGGAAAGTGGAGACAAACACTAATCACCACCACAGGTCAGAAAATGTCACTGGAGTCTCTCAATCACGGTTTTATTGAAGTTGTTGAGAAAAGACAAAGTCAAAGTAACGTCTCAAAAACTATCAGCCCATGTCTGGACATCTTTCTCACAGCTTTGTGTCAATACTTTCAAGAAGACTGACAAGGCATTGTAAGTGAAAGTCATGGCATGAGTATTTCCATAATGATAGTGAATGATGTCTAATAATAATTAAGATCTAACTTGTTGATTGAATTCGGGTTTATCTCATTAGTTATTGGGACGTACAGTATATTGAACTTTTTCAGTTTTTAGAGCTGGTGATGTAAAGATACACAGGTAGCATCAGCATGTGGCGTGTATTTAGGTCAGCTATTAAAGTGTGTGTGAGTATTTGACTCATGAAACAGAGCATGGGACCAGCCTGATATGGGAGAACCATAGCAGGGTTTGTTGTCCTGCCGGTACACACAGCCAATGGCCTGTCGCCTGTCACTGAGCCCCCCGCCGCGTCATGTCTTCCTCTTAATTACCCACCATTCCTCTCGCTGCAAGGCCCCTCACAAATTACAGCACATTGTCCCCCTCCGATTGGCCTGTCATCACTCGGCTCCACGTTTCAGAGTGCAGCTCATTGTGGAAGAAGGGCAGAGCTGGGGGGCTATGGAGGGACACACACACACACACACACACACACACACAGACACACACACTCATATTAAACCTGTGTATCTGCGTGCACACTCATTGATTAATTTGAATAGCCATGTATGCACAAAACCGTTAGTGTTCAGCCACTCACAAAGGTGCGCACACACACACACACACACACACACACACACACACACACACACACACACACACACACACACACACACACACACACACACACACACACACAGGCAAGCCCATTAGCCCTGGTGCCAGCTGACTCTGTGACCC
Source organism: Xyrichtys novacula (assembly GCA_962446985.1). Lineage (NCBI taxonomy): Eukaryota > Metazoa > Chordata > Actinopteri > Labriformes > Labridae > Xyrichtys > Xyrichtys novacula. The sequence goes on along the minus strand of OY660866.1, from coordinate 24,876,842 downwards.
AGACAGTTTTCTGCCATGTCAGCAGGGCCAAATGACAAAGTGCTATGGTAGTAATACCACACTCACACACAAACACGCACACATACACACAGTGAAGCCCAGTATGTTTCTGTGTAGAGAGCCACACATCTTCTCTATCAATCAGCTAAATGACTCCATTGCCCTCAGGGACACAGTAAAAAAGTGACCTCCTGTTTCAACTGAAGCAACAGGTTCATTGTTACAGGAGGACACTTGATAATGCACTAGACTTAGGCGTTTACGATAAAAATGTTCCCTCATTTTGAATTAAGATCAGGAAGATCTAATAAGTCCTTTCCTCCAAAAGTTTAAGCTTTATTTACCAAGATTCAAACTCCCATAACTGTCCAAGAATATCTGTTTGTTTCTGTGTTAAACAAATATTTTCAAAGCATAATCCAAAATTTAATGGCACATGTGCCCAAAAATGTATTTTTGTTGGGGACAAGTTTTGGCAGCACAGTAAATTTTTATTAATATATTTATTTATTTATTTATTTTGTGGACATTTACAACAGCAGAACAGTGTATGCGAGCTTTAATTTAACACACACTTCAATTAAGTGTGCATTGATAACATTAAAGGAACATGTCAAACAGGGAAGCAGACATGGTCAGATAGTTTTTATCTTTAATTTTAATATTTCATAGAGTTTTTTTCTGGTGACAGCAAAACTCTGAGATGAAAGGAGAACAATTTTGCATACAATATATAGATTATTGTTTTTTTTATTATTATTATTCCCTGTGGCTGAAAATATACATAAAACTGCTATGCATTTAAAGCCTCTGTGAGAAGTTTTTGAACTTTTGTGAAATAATTTGATATTCACATCGATGCCTTTTTATGATATACAAAAGCAAACAAGGCCATCAGCTGCAACATTAAAAAAAAGTATATTGTCCTTTTTATTACCAGAAACCAGTGTAGACAGGTTGGTGCCGAATGAGAGGGTGATTTTAAAAAAATTCACATCAAATAGAAACAATAAAGAGAATTGACCTATGAGAAATCAGCACAACATGATTTTTTTTTTGTCTGGAAACACCACCTGAGGATGTCGAGGACAAAATAAGTTTTTATCAAATGTTTTGAACCTTTGCTCAGTTTGATTAACAATTAATTGATGATTTTTGTACGATCTTGCTGCTTACCTTGACAGTTTCACAGACGCACTGACAGAGTCGTCTGTAGCAACATAGACCTTTATCTTCAGTGTCCCTCATTCAGACTTTTTTTAGCCCTGTTTATCCTGCAGCAGCAACTTTTAGCTGCCCTAGTTCTGCATCTGCCAAGTTGTTGCATCAGCCAACGTTTAAATCCGATTGAAAAACAAACACATAGTAAAATTTAATTACACGCATTTGCCAGGGAATGAGGACTCACAGTTTTTACTGGTTCTCTCTGTTATTACCCAAAATGCAGGCAAAACACTAATTAATAATCGCAAGCATATGCTCGGTGAAGTGTGGAAAGCTTTTACTGTGGCTTTGGGTGCAAATGAGATTAAAAGTGCAGTAATATCTGCTCAGAGATGTTTACTGAAAACAACACCTCTGAAACAATAATATGCACAAAGCTATGAATAAATGATGTAGTTTTCTATAAGGGTTCATGTTTACATGGATATTTCAGAGAAATCATTTAAATCATTTTCAGTTCTATAGCTGTGCTTAAGCACGGGAGATTTTTGTGTCACAGGGATGCTAATATGGCAAAAAAAAAGTGCCATGTGCATAAAAAATTACAAATACCTCCTTATTATGAGCAATTGTCCCTCCTTCCCCACTGACCGCTGACTGGGACAAATAAAAGCGAGGGTAACTGCAGCGTTTATGTGGGGATGTGGGGTAGGGGGGTTTCTTGGAGGATAAATGTAATGCAGTTGTAAAAATTAAAAATGGAAGACTCTCATTGAATACAATGACTTCCTTCCTCTCTCTCATGCCGCCTTTATCACCCAAGCTGGGGAAGAGAAAAAAATGTCCATTTGGCACTGATTAGAGGAGACGCAAATTTGAAGGAGGGACTTGGCAACCACAGAGGCTACACACATGTAGTCGAAGCCACGACACTCAGGCCCCCTCTAATTTAGATGTCTAAGAATTTGCTGTATGTGCTGCCTCATGCCAGGAGGTCTCAGCCTCACTGTTCTTAAATGGCGCAAGGCAGTGTGCACTCATCGTCATTTGTAAGTCATTAAAATATTTTCTCTGTGACATATTAATCAAAGTGTTGCCTTTGTGTCTTCTCGACTGTACACGAAAAGTCCTGAAGCTCTGTAGGTTCACTTTCAAATGTGTGTGTGTGTGAGTTTGTGCAACTTCATTCATCTGCTTGAGAAAAGTGACAAGATAGCTGTGTACACATTCGAATCATCTGAAACTCATCTGCTCATCATTGAAAAACAAAGGCACAGATGTCTTTAGATGACTCACACTGGAAGTTTAGGATAACACGCTGTGCTTCACTCTAACCAGCAAACAGGGCAGTCGCCAAAATTTTAGAAACATTTGGGCTATGATGCAGTCTCAACATCCTCCCAAAATGTTAACCAGAGGCCAAAAATTGGGTTCAGTAATGTATAATCTGTTATTTATTCTTAATTAAAAATTAAAAGAAAGAACTTATTCATTGTAAAGCCATTATAATGAACATACATTCATGAACACTTCTTCATGACTAAATCGGCAGAAGCAAAGCTTATATGCCAAAAGAAATTTTAAAAGTTACAATATACTACCCCCCACCCAAAAAAAAATAGGAAATTAAATTTAAAAATCATACACACAAATGATGCTTTTGAATATTTAACAGAGACAAAGTTCAACAGTTAATAATTCTTCAGGAGACTACCCAAAAAAGGAAAAACTAATTGACAATTAAAATATGCTTTTCATACTTACATTTAAACACTGAAACTTCATTGATATATTTTTGTTTTATTATATCAACATTAGCCAAGACTTTGTCAAACTCATCAGCCCTTTTAAAACTTTCTGGCAACATTGTAATATCATCACTACACATGCTGGGGCTAATGGGTTGGCAAAATAATGCTAACTTAACCCTCAGAAAGTGGAGCAAAACTACTTCAGTTTATTTTGGACACTAGTTTGTGCTGTTATAATATGAGTGGTGTGTTATGACCTCTTCTTTTTTTTTTTTTAATTGGCTCTTTTTGTTCTTACCCAACACCTGAGGAGAAAACATCTTTGGCCAATAAATGCCACACCAGTAAGTTGTCAACTTTGTTTTTTCTGATGGTTCATGTCAGCCGGTCAGTGTACAGCTGAGGTTGTGATAGATTATCTTGCTGTCTGTCATTGTAACAAACAGAGCTGTAAAATTTCTGTAAGTAGTACCTGCCTTTTTATTTCCACTTCATCACTGGATCAGTTGGATAAGATGCAATAAAATAATGTGTTGAGCAACCTCCGGTCTGTGTATTAGAGTTAAACTTTTCAAATCTTTAGTGAAAGAACTGCCAGGCAAAACCAGTAGCAATTGATTTGGTATGGCTACCATCATGCAGTTTTATAACAGTAATAGCCTGGTATGACTAGTGTTAGCTAGTTCAAACATTATGGTGTTTTTGCTAGTTTGAATTACCACTGGCTTACTACTGTTTGCAGTATGCAGTATGTAGTTTGCATAGGTTAGCTCAATACAGTCCGAAAGCATCTTAGATTGAAAGTTTGAGACAGTTGGAGGTATTTTCTTAAGGTAGAATAAAAAGGTAACCCGGCTGCACTTAAGACAAACACTCGGGGACACGAGTAAAAACATTGCCTTGCGGTTGTTTTTGGCCTAACATTACAAACTTTGAAAGAGGTTTATTTTGGGGGAAAAAGTTTAAGTCGTATTTGTTTTATAAGTCATTCCCCTCTCTATTCACCGCACACCAGTTCAAAGTGTGAGACAGCAAGCAAGGGCTCAGACTGAAGCTGCTCTCCAAGTATAGATCTGTGCAAATTGTGTGTGCTGAGTGTCACAGAGTATGATTGTGGACACTGTGTGATATCATGTGTGACATGTGATTGTGATATGTGGCAATTCTTACAATGACAAATGTGAGATTGTCAGCTTTCAACATGCTGCTTTTAAGAAAATTGCAATTTTGATACCCTGTATAAGAATACTCAGGATCCTGTAAGTTTGATATTGAATATAATGCTTAAAGATCAGATTTAATGTCAAACCTGCTAAGAACAAATATCATTTGATAAAGGCCATTATCAGGATCATTCTTGAGAGATGTGCAACAATATGTTCATTCTTCCCAGAGCGGCTTTTTTGCAGGATAGAAAACTTTCAGAGGTTAGACATTAATTCAGTATTAAAAAGTGACTTCACTTTGAAGCAAATTTAAATTGAATAAGAAATCGTTAAATCTCTTTCTGTCCCTGATACAAACACAGGGTTGATTTCTCTCTAGCATATCCTCTCCCTTTTCATGTAGATTATCTTTGTACCTCTTGGCCCACTGAGTGAATCATGTAACTAATAACTTTCATTTAAAACCCCTGTAGCATCAATAAAATGTTTACTACAAGAGCACAGAGAGCTCCTTTGGTGAAGCCTTGTGTTCGTTAAAGAGCCTTTGACTCAATTCAGTGTGTATAAATATATCCATTTCATTATGGAGGCCAGTCAAATATTTGTTTCAGTGGTTTTACTCCCATATAATGTAAATTGCTGCAAGCTGTTGCACTTGGAAAATGTTTTCTCATAATGCTTTTCTGCCTTCACATAAATCACTGCTAAATGTTGCATTCAAATGACTACAGACAGGCAATTTATTCCTGGCTTCCCCTCGTTCTTCTCCAGAGAGGCTTGTGGCAAGAGGGTTGCTTTGGATTTTAATAGTGACTGTCATTATTTGTTGACAGTTGTTCATCATCGTTTCCAAATTTATTGGTTGTTTTTTTTTTCTCAAGAATTTCTTTGTTTTCTCTCTGCACTTATGACCACTGTCAAATGAAGTGAGGGGTGAAAACATGTTGAGAATTAGGCCACTGTGAGGCAATGTGCATGACATGACATCTTTTTTTTACAGTAAGGTTATGATGAGATTCTTATGTTTATGAGCTGTTCAGAATCTCGCCCCACAGATACTCTCCCAAAAGCCAACAACTTTTCACACCAATTCTTCGTCTGATATTTGGATATCATACTACAAAATGTTAACAGACCCAGGGGACTGGAATGATAATAACCTTAAATTGACATTGACATTTTCATTCCAGTGTTAAAGGAGAACAACTCAAATTATACAGTATATTATTCATTTGTTGCCAGAAGATTGAGAGGTAAAATCATAGCAGCCTATAACAGAAAGCCAGGACTGGGGTGCTGTGTAAGCGGGCCGCTGTGTGTCAGCTTTAACTGAATCTCTGTGGGGTTTTCTTAACAGTCAGCTTCTGTGTAGGTCACCGCACAGAGGGATTTTAGGGAATCTGTCAGCACCAGCAATCAATGTTAATCCGACAAAATCTAAGCTTTAGCTGCCTGTTAGCAGGGGTCAAACATGCAAATGACTACAGAGTGCAAGTGAGGGTGTGTTCAAGGCAGCCTGTACACACTAACATCTCTAAAACTCTGCACTGAAGGGGAACAGGATTTCAACACTTACCAACAAGACAGTTACAGACACATTAGCTTCAGGCAGTCAGTGCTCCATAGCTCTTTTAGCTTATAAACGAACGTCTACTTAATCAAAAACTACAAAAAAAAATGCCATGAACAAGCTGCAATAAGTGCAAAAACAGATAAAATATCTGTGTTTACTTTTGCCATATGACAAATTTTTAGATTTAACACTGTCAGGTAAACTGCTGCTGTAGCAATAGTTTTAATGCAACCAGCAACACAACATTGCAGTTAATTTGCCCAGATCACACTATATATTTCCTCCCCTTGGCTTTCTAAATTTCTGAACATTTTGATTTTTGCTGCAGTTACATTGATATGTCACTTGATGGCCACACATGCATTACCAGTGACATACAAAAATGCTTAAATACTGTTCTTTGTGGGAGGTCAAGAAGAAAAAAGTAAGAGACACTTTGTTAGATTGACAAGACAATCATATCACAAGCCTTGATATAGTTTTGTTTTGAATGGTTGTCAAATGCAGGCTTTGAATGCATTATCATTTAGTCTGAGTGAGAAGTGTATTCAAAACTAAAGAGTTGTTAGTTCTGTAGTTAAATGCTGAAATAAAAAGTACTGCATTTAGCGGACAGAAGCAATGTCATTAGATTGGGGGTTGCAAAACATAAGAATCCTGGTTAAGAATAGATGCCACAACTATTTGGGTAGGCAAAACAAAAGATTTCTGTGTCAGTTCCTGTCAAACTGAACTATGAAATAAGACCTAAAATGCAAGACTCAGTGACACATGATCAAAAAGTTCAAAGTCCATTTAATCAGCAGCAGGTCTGGCATATCAGATAAAGCAGCAGCATCCAAGAACAGAAAGCTTGGCCTAAATCTAAGATACAAAACAAAGGTGGACTTAACATGTGGCAAGTGTCAGGACATTGACACAAAGTACAAGATGGAAGGGAAAACTGAGACTATTGGTCCTCCCAAAGCTCTTACTGTAAACACAATTTCTTCAGTCCCTGCAGACTCAGTAGTAGTTACAGATCCCATGCTAAGGAGTGCCTTAAAGCTTTTACTGCTGCTTGACAGAGGGAGGATCAAGGAAAGAGGCGGAAAATTCGAGGAGTGGATACACAAAAGATGTCTTTTAAATCCTGAATCAGATGTTACTCAAATTCAGGAAAGTACGGCCAAAAATAGGGATTAATTGTATTGCATTCCCTTTTGTGCTTTTGGACATAGTATTGTCAGTCAATATGAAAAAAAAACTACTTTTGTAATTAAAAGAGTTTTTGTGACTTGTGCAGTTATATCACGATTCAGCAGTTTTTAAAACATAAAAATTCTGCGGTGTGATTAAATCTCTAGAAATTCTTTGAAATAGTTTTAGCAGTAGTATTTTTATTTGGACCGAATAAGGAGATTTTGACACCCTTGGGTGAGTTGTTCAAACTGCTTTTCCATTGTGAGCATTTTACACCTCGAACAGAAAAAAGAGGGGGAAGAAAAGGAGAGGACAAGAGAGAATGAAGAGATAAGTCATGATGAGACAAAATAATATGAGATGAGAAAAAGAGAGATGAGATAAGATGAGGGAGAAGAGATGAGAGAAGAAGACGTGAATCAAGAAAATAAAGGACATCAAATGATAAAAGAAGAGATTAGAAAGGAGAGATGAAAGGAAATGAGAGGAGGAAAGATAATAGAAGAGAAAGAAAAGATATGACAAGAAAGGGAGATGACAAAGAACAAATGAAGAAGAGAAACAAGAAAAGTTGAGATGATAAAAGAACAGACAAGGTAGAATGAGAAGAAATGGAAGGGGATAAGACCATAATAGAGATGAGAGGAAGAAAAGACATCAAGAAAGATGAGTTTAGATTAGATGAAAAGGAACATAAGCAGAGATCGGATAAGCAGTTCTTTGTGATTGGTAAGTAAATGTTATTTGTGAAACTGATGTCAAAGAGCTCACCACAAGTAAGCTGTTTATATTTTACTTCTCTTTGTCTATCTTGATGCATTAATCATAGAATAAACGGTCAATATTTTTATGCTTATAAAACTACTAAAACCGTAGCATGGTGTAGCATGGCACAGAAATCAGACCTTATGTCTAGAAATATTAGAAACCCTGATAAATAAATAAATAAATAAATATACATATACAGACACACACACACACATATATATATATATATATATATATATATATATATATATATATATATATATATATATATATATATATGTGTGTGTATATATATATATATATATATATATATATATATATATATATGTGTGTGTGTGTATATCAGGGTTTCATTTCTGCTGCATCATAATGCACACTGCTTCTGCAGATGTTCATTTTCTGATAACCCCGTGCTATGTCAAAGCAGGCCAAGTCAGATTCATCAGATCACCATTAATCACAGTGTGACCTCCCTCTCAACCAGCCCCATCCAAAGCTCATTCATTTGCCATGCAGCTCTGCGGGTCAATAATTGGTAAAGCAAAACACAGATTAAACCCAATTTGGAGGGTTTCAACTTGAAGCTTAGCAGAGACAGCCAGGCTCAGGCTGAACCTGAGTTCACCATGCTCTGGTCCTCTCTGCTTGTCTGAGGCTGCCGCGGGAGGGGACCACAAAACCTAAATCAAACCAGTCTGTGCTCTGTATTTGTGTGTGTGTGTGTGTGTGTGTGTGTGTGTGTGTGTGTGTGTGTGTGTGTGTGTGTGTGTGTGTGTGTGTGTGTGTGTGTGTGTGTGTGTGTGTGTGTGAGATAGAGAGAGAGAGAGAGAGACAGAGAGAGAGAAGGAAAGGGGGAAAAAACAGGGCACTTCTCCCTTTACTGCCAACCTTAATAGAAACCAACTTTTAGCGTTCAAACTCCATTTGTCTCATTAACCTATTAGCCTAAAGTTTAATTGCAGGATGTCGTAAAATGATTTGGTCTATGAGTAATGACAATATTTCTTCTCAGTAATGGCCAGAACAAAGCAAACTGAACCTAATCCGGGCAGAGACAGTTGTTTTCTTCCTCACGGCACGTCTGGGCTGCAGATTTGGGCCTTTACTTGGCCATGTCGGCTGGATAATTGTGTACTGGCAAGGTTTTTGTTGCATGAGGGCAACATCACGGCAGGATAACAAACTAATGACTAATTTCATGGCTATTGAGTAATTTTAAAATGACCATCTGAGGATCAACTTTAAGGAGCAACTGTGACTAATCTGATAGCAGGTACGGTCAACATAGCATTACTCCCTAGTAAAAAGAAAGCAGAAAGGTATTAAAATACCTAAAGGCTTGCTTGTTAAGGGCTTTACAGAGAAAAAAAATACACCTTAATTCTGTTTTATCAGTTATTTAGAGGGAAGACCTCATTCCTCCCTGCAGCCAAGGGAGATGACCCCTAGGTGGCAGCGTACCTCGTGAAACCTCCTGCACTTTCACAACATCACTCCTCAATAGTCCTCCTTTTTATTTGCACCACAGGCCAATGATACTGCACGTCAGTGTATCTGAACCTTCGATAAATTATGATCAGCTGCGTCGGCTCTCCACCCGGCCTTTAAACAGCAGCGTGATAGGATCTGTGAGGCGCACTGGGCATGTATAGTGTTACTCTCATCAAAGGGGACTGAATGGGGTGAATGGAGGATGATGTGTGTACTGCCTCTGCTTAGTGGAGGCATTTCCAGCTGGCGCCAGGGTAGAGGAAACCCACTGAGACACACAACAACACACACAGACACAGGGGTCAGCCTGGATTCACCCTCCTTCTCCTCCTCCACCTCCATGCCTCTTGGCCTCCTCCGCCTCCTCTTCTTCCCAAACCCCCTCACACCCTGCCTCCTCCTCTCAGTCCAGCACCTCTCATCTGCTCTTTCTCTCTTTTCATCTTTTTTTCTACTTTTCCTTCCATCCTAATGCTTTCTTTCTTTCTTTCCTCTTCCTCATTTGGGCAATAGTTTTTTTTAAACATGTAAGTTATAAAGATGTTCTCGATGTCAACTAAGGCGTGAAAAGAGTCTTTGTCTGGTTTAAGTATAACACTTATTTGTTGGTATACTTAAAGCAAGGGCAAAGTTATGTTTATGAGCAGCTCCATAATGATCAGCACTACTCACATGTGCCAGTAGTGGAAACAACAAAAACTTTTACCTTCACAGTTACCAAAATGTAAAAAAAAACTTTTTTTTTAATAATTAAATGTTTTGAATGTTTAATGGGAGGGTGATGTGGGAGCAAAATGTGATTTTTTCCAGCAAGAATCTAGCACTGCTTTTACAGAGCAGGAAATAATATATATCCTGAAAGAACCAAATCATATAAGACCACCTTAAGCACCTTTGAATGTTACAAAAGCATTGTGTCTGATCAAATATAGAGAAAATTAAGGCTCCTTGAGGACATTTTAACATTTTTTCGAACTTGGCACCCCAGTGGACAGTCCTGGCTTATCTTGTCCCCTTCATGCTTAAGTAGTGTCTTCTGTCAAAAAATCTCATCCTGCTGGCTTTTCACTGTCAATGTTTTTAATTTTTTTTTGTGTGTATACTCAAATCCCTGATGGTCTTTATTTGCATTTGGTTATCACAAAAAGCCATTCATTCAAATTCCAGTCTAGTTCACGCAAGTAAAAAAACAAGAGCTTTAAGTGCTTGAAGTCACAAATTGTCCTGCAATTGATGAACAACACTTTTTTTTACAGCCACTAAAAGACACACTTTAGGAGGCGTCTCCTTAGATTTTTTTTTTGTCTGTTGTGGAGTTTAGTTTGCAGTGTCCCTAGGAGAGACACTGACCCTAAGTTACCTAAGGTGGCATCACCAGCTGTGTATAAATATGGTATAAAGAGCCGAATTTGACATGAAAACTAAAAGTGCTTTAAATTGTCAGAGGACTTTGGAGGGTGCTGCATAGGTATCTTCCATTTAACATCTACGTATGATTTATGATTTTTTTCCTGTTAGTTTCTTTCAATTAGTTAACAATTCTGAAAAAAAAAAATGTTCATGCGCACAGCTCCTGGTACTTTGGCAACATGGGTATCTATATCTGACTAATTCTAGTCTTTTTGTCGAGCTAAACTTATCTGCTGCTGGCTGTAGAAAGGACAGAGCAGAGACCCAACCTTTTCATCAGAGAACCTGTATGAAAGTGGATGAATATGAGCATGTATGGGGGTTCCTTTTGGGTAAAATCTGTAATATCAACTTTTGATGAAACTCCAGAACTCTACTTCTGTCTTGTTTGTAACTTTTAGCCAGGTGCTTTGTTGGACCACTCATGCTGCCTAAGTGGGGTTGCATCATAACTCACTCAGTCTACTCAGCTTTAGACAGACAAGAAAAGCAGGGATACATTTCCCATCACTTTACATCTTCTGTCTTTCAATCCAACATTTAAGTGACATCAGGACCCAAAGAAATTTGATTCTGGAGGGGTTACTAAGGCTAAATGGCTCTTGGCACAGGCTTCCCTTACAATCTTCAGAGGGGAAACAATGGAGGAAGGGGGGGTCCCTGAGCAGTCAGGACAAATTAAAAAGCCAACCTGCTATTTTACTGTTCAGATCTGTTGATGCTATAAAGCAGGAAAATGGGGCTTGGCTGCCTTTACATGACTACCCGGCTGATTTTATATGATTTTCCCCCGGCCCTGAATGTAAGCCTTTTTGGCACAACATGCTATGCCTTGACCAAGCATGTGCTCTGTAAATGCCCTCATAAATACTTTTTAGCACTTTATTTAGTTCCATGCCCCTGGCCAACAGCATCTTAAGTATGTCACCCAGGAACAGTGGAAGAAAAAAAACCTAAAGGCACAACAGGGCCTAGTGCAGATATAATTAACAAGCTAAGCATTGGCTCTCTCTCTCTCTCTCTCTCTCTCTCTCTCTCTCTCTCTCTCTCACTCTCACACACACACACACACACACACACACACACACACACACACACACACACACACACACACACACACACACACACACACACACATAATGGCACACTACAACAGACATAGAAGCACCAAGTACATAAAATACACAAAAACTGTGAAAAACACACCCATAACTATAGGTTAATGATTTCATAGCCACACTCTTTTAATAAGGAAGCAAACGCGCACACACTTGGAGCCACACATCTCTGGGTTTAGAGCAATGGTGTGAAAATATGTGAGTGTAAATGAGATGCAGACAGGCTCACAGCAGTAAAGGGAGAGGATGTGGCTTGGCTTTGAATTGCTAAACTAAAAGTTTGAAGAGGAAGGAGTCATATTTGGAATTCTATGCATACTGATCATCTTTAAGAAACAGAGTGTAAACAGAACTGTATGTTTTTCTGCTGCTAGTAATGTAGAGTTACATATCTAATATTCAAAAATATGACAGTAAGAAGGTGATTCAGTATCTGAATACACTGACATCTGTGGCCAGGAAATGGTTGACAGAGAGGTGAAAAAAACACTCCAATCCATTTCTTAAGTAGAGGCAACACTGGAAATTACATTGATAATTTTCTTAACAAGTACTTTGACAGAAAAATGAATCGTTATGTGTAACTGGTAAGACATGTTTTATCCCAACAACTCCATCAAATAATATTACTTAAGATCAACTGAGCAGCAATTTAAAAATGCGACCCATAAATTTGTTATTGGAAAAACTAATGGTGAGTTTAGGAGAATAAATCAATAAATAAATTACAAAAAAACAAAGTAGCATTTTATCTATTCAGTTAGTTCAGGCTACATTTGACACTTCACTGGAGAAAAAAGGTCCCTAATGGACAGAAAACTATAGAGTTTAAAGGTAACTTCTAAATCACTTTAGATGAAAAGGTAGAAAAATCAGATTTATTCTTAATAGACATTTTTTATAAGTAGTACTGTTTAATGAAATCAATAGGTTATTAATTCATCTTGATTTCATGGAGATAATTATGGCTGCTTTACACAATATTTGGTTTCTGATCTTGCTGTCAATCTGAAGTTTTTTAACCAGTCATGGTGGTAGGAAATGGTTCAGTATGTTAACTGAATTATTGTACTTACAAATAAGATTACACTTCAGTACTTCCATTCAATTATCTAGATTAAATTCCTAGATTTAAGGAAAAATGAAAATGCGGTTTTACCACTGCATGAATTTGAAATCTATGGAAACAATAACAAATACTTTACAGAAACATGTAGAGCTCTATTTTTGTGTACGCCGGTGAGGCGGCGGAGGGTGACAGACCCCACACAGTGGTATTTTCGTCTGGCGGAGCCCGGCGTACAGCCAGTTTGGTATTTTCGTGGACTGAGGCGCACTGAGATCTGTCAAGTTGGGCGTGGTGGCGTGGCAGGGGGAGGTGTCGACAGAATCAGCGGGTGCAGTGACATTTTCGTGCTCACCTCCCGCGTATAAAGTGCGCTGAAAACTCGCCGATTCAAACCTGGTAAGCTTTCAGCGCAGGCGGAGCGCAGCTGGTCTAGACTATTTTGGTAGACCGGCGGCGTATCAGCATACGTCACTGATGCCTCACCGGCAGGTTTCCGCAGTGTCAGGCACATTTCAGTGCAATAAATAATCATCAACAACTAATAATCTGAGTCAGCACATACATTTAGATCTATATAAATATATTCTGATCTATATCTGATCTGATGAACGCGATTGGACACACAACCTGACCGAATCAACACAGCTAAAACCGCATTAAATTAAATATCTAGTAAATAGACACGCATGATGAAGTCAACAAGATATGTAGTTCGTCTCCCTCCTTTTCTTTCTTCCGCTTATTTCTCGCGCAGCTTGACCTGGACATGTCTCCGTGTCCTCTCCCCGTCCTGCTGCAGCTGCTGCTGAGTTATTTACTTCAAACCTACATACGAATATTATAATATTCAGTTTTGTGAGCCAAATTTATTGTATATGCCAACATCTATGAAAGAAAGGCCACGGAGCGCGATGCGTCATTACGCACAAATAGTTCCAATTTTAATGCCATTTTTTAAGTTTATGTTTTGATCTGTGCGCTCAACCCACCTTTGTCACGTGAGGTTTAAATATATGCGACTTTATGTGAGTGTCTTTATTTGTGGAAAAGGGTGTTTATCTTACCACTGGGTCCAAGATTACACACACCAAATCCATCTGTGCTTATATGAGAGAGTGTGGAGGACGCCCAATGCAGCGCTTACAGTGACACTTGTTGAGGGGCTGCCTTCTGTCGCCATCGTGTGGTATTACTGTATTCGAACATCTCTTGATCTCTTTGACTACTTCACGAAAATTGTAATACGGCTCGCGGGTGGCGGATTTAAAGGCGAGGAGAGGAGCTGATGTTATTGGTCAATACAGGTCTCGGCTGTGTTAAACTCACTTCACACCCTCTCTCCTTCCTCGCTACGACTTACGCCGCTGGGAGGAGCTGAGTTAGGGAGGGGGCGTACTTACGCCGGGCTGCGCCGCTCACCAAAATACCAAATTGTGCTCGGGAACGCCTTGTCGGCACGGCGGACCTGATCCGGCGAGGCACGAAAATAGAGCCCATAGTCTTTAGTTGTCTTACACTTTAAACTGGTCTACTTCAATGAGAGGCCACTCACCATAAAGATGTAATGACATTCCACATATGTAGAAAATACAATGAAATACGATAAAAACAAGTTAGTTTTGAAACTCGTTTAATTGTGACTAACACATTTACTTTAGAGATGTACAATCTTTTTGTGCCATTAATTTGATTCTGAAGTGCTGACGTAAGATGAAAAGGTGAAACTGCAGTAAGAACAAGTATCTCATTATTGTAAGTACAATACTTTAGTAAGTGATACTTGATTTGTGTGAAAACTGCATGAAAATTTAACTTCCATGTTATACATATAACACTTGTATGTACAAATACATTTGATTATTTTACAGGGTTTTAAACAGTCAGTGAATTATGTAGGTAGACAAAAAACACTGTTTTCTGCTTTTGGATTCACCATTTTCGAGAAAATTTCCTTCAGGTCATTTGAGGACTCAAATGTAAATCAACAGGGCTGGTTGTAAATGACAGTACTCAACACCTCTGTCATTTATTTCTGTTCAGTCAGTGACATCAGAGCAGATGGGTCTGATGCAAACGTTTGGCAGTCCAGCTCGACAAGCTGTGCTGTGATCTCACTTTGTCCTGCTCACATGAAGAATTTTCTTCTAAAGTGAGATATCATCTGTGTGAATAAATAAAGAAATAAACTAATGGACGAAAGCATTCATAGGGAAAAAAGAATGCAGGATTACTGGGAAAATTTGCACAACTGTCAGAGTTAATTCAGATTTTATAACAAATTGATAACATTCAGGTCCCTAAAAAGTGACTCACAATGGTTCAGAAAATGTATCGTCCTCATAGTCCACCCAGCTTAAACCATTCAAGACAACAAATAATAGACATATAAATACTCTGTTAATTAAATACATAGGGAAATATGAAGACAATAGAAGCTTTAGGTCAAACATGTTAAGCACTAACTACATCTACTGCATGATCAAAGCAGCTGCTCCAGACATTTATATCAGCAGTATGATGAGTCAAACCTGTGATTATAAATACATGTTAATTTACAGGTGTGTTTTATCGACATGATCAAAAATGACATTCAGTAACAAGACCTGCCCTCAGGATAATAATCTAGTCTGTACAGTTAGATTCATTTTTTTTTTGTATTACTTTTAAAGTTTCATCCATAATTACAGCAGATAGTTTTACATAACAAACATCTTTAGGTAAGAGGTTGTACAGTGGCTTTTGAGTTTGTATTTAAAAATATGATCCACCTTGTTGTGTTATAGATTTGATTTTGAATAAACAGAACCTGATTTTGGTTATTCATTATTTTTCACCACAGTTTTCCAAAATAACAAAGAAAAACACATTACAAAAAACACACAGTCTAACTTAAAACAACCAACATGCCTGAGGTTGTGTAACTCAAATTACTGTGAGTGTAACTGTAACAAGAGACTTTAAAAAACTCTCTTTCTTTGCCCTTTACTGAAAGAGTTTACAGAGCTGCAATCAACAGACTCCTGGTTATAAAACGCAGAATAAACTGCAAGGGGAAAAAAGAACAGTGGCAAATTGTAGATCATTTTCTACTGAAAATGTAAGCAAATTCATTTAATACATCCCCCTTCAGGAACTAAAGAACAGACGGAGAGATAACATGGCACATTCATGAAGTGAAACTAACAGAAATCTTATTAAAAATTTGTTATCTTCACTTCTCGTTCACAGCTTGTTTCTCCACTCTCACCTTCAACTTTCACAGAAAAGTGTGAGCACACAGACACACACATACACAGTTCAAATGAATGCAGGTATGTACAGTATACAGTATACATAGGTATAGGCATTAACAATGCAGTATTTACATGAGTAACACAGTCTTGCTTGCACAAGAGAGATGGCGGTGTTTAGTCTCAAGAACACTAAAAGTCTGGCACATTCTCTAACGCTTTAATAACATTCCTGCCTCCAACCACAACAAGTTGTCACACACACACACACACACACACACACACACACACACACACACACACACACACACACACTGGCTTAGCTCAGTATTGGCTTGTACTATATATTGACCGGGTTCTTTTGGCTAACTGTTAATAATCTAGATTTTCAAGTGATACATATTTATCTTAAAGGTTGTGTAGCTCTAGGATAAACAAAATGATTCATTCAACTGTGTGTGGGAAGGAAAATAAGACCCTAAAAATTCACACGCTCCCTCCCCATCATCTTTAACCCCCCGTAACACTTCACTTTCATCACACCCTCACTCCTCTCCCTGCAGTCCTCCTTTAACTGCCCTGCTGTCTTGTTTGTCCACCTCCGTCTCTTTCAGAGCACTTATGATGGGTAACCATGGTGGTGGCAGCTCTGGCCCCACCCTCTTCATCTGGTTGAGGTGGCTGAGGGCAGCGTACAGCCCGGTGTTGGGGCCGCCATGGACGCCCGGCTGCTCCTCAGTGTAGTACATCTCCAGAGCAGCCGGAGTGCAGTGCTTCTGCTGATATAACACAAATATAAAACTTCTGTTTACTGCCTTTTAGGAGCTAAATGGCTCTGACACAAAGTTCATAGTTTTCAATACTTTGCTTAGGCACTTTCAGTCTACTGTAGTGTCTCAACAAATGATTACCTAATCAATGATTCTAATCATCAGATTATTATTGAGTTGACACAATCTACAATCTGGGACACGGTAATATGACATGGTAGCAATATATAAGTACCCCACCTTGAGTTTGATACGATACGAAGATGTTCTATTTTTTCTTCAGCTTTCATCAAATGAAAGCAAATTGAAAGCACTGTAGAAACACTCTGAATAGTCACTGCAAAGGGAGGTGGAAGTGCTGCTGGATAACATTTGTTGGGGAGAAACACACTGACATTTATTTTGTGGGCATAGCCTGCCATGAATGCTGTCGATGGACACAGGCCCTAAAAGTAGTCCAGAGAATATAACATGGTATACTCCCTCATCATGCCATTGCATGGATTTTTACAAGGACTCTGCACAACTCTGTCTGCTGCTATTACTTTGTGCAGCAAAACCACTCACAACAATGTCCACTTGGTGACTTTCAAGCTCTGACAAACACATGGGAAGAGGAAAGAAATGGAATCAACTCCTACAAATTAAATTATTAGATAATTTAATCTCTACTCAATGTCACCTTGAGTTTTCCGGCTCTTTCATGATACCACACAGTATGTATCAGCTCATGGAGTTTGCTCTGCTTTTATGCAAAAGCCCACTGTCGGCTCCACTGCTTGTAGGAGGATACTCATTGAACATTATTATGTCAGAATACCATTTTCAATGCAAAGTATAAACATTGAATAAAAATTTTAATGCATGACAGTAAGAATATTAAAAACTGGAAAACTGTCTCACTAAAATACACAGTAAAAAAAGATTAAGTCACAGTAGCAATCAGAGTGTTAGCCACCTAAGTTCTCTAAAGCTCAAATCAAACCCCAAACAAGCATACAGGTCCCCCCAATGAAAAACCCACAGTAGTGAAAAAGAGCTTGAGTATTTGAGAGCATGTAATACAGCACAATTGCTACACAAGTAACTTCAACTACAAGTATCCTGAAATCCAGACAACTGTGGAGTGGAAGATGCACTGTGGGTGGACAGAGATGACAATAAATACTACTGTCTCTAATGTAAAGCTCCTGCAGCAGTAGGAACAATTAAAAACAATTTTCAATATCAGGGTACAAGGCCAGTATTTCTGCAGCTCTGAAACAGAAAATGTCTCAAAAACCAGATCAGGGTGCTTAAATAACTCAAGAAACACTCTTTTTTTCTTCCCAGACATACAGTAGTTAAATGATGGGTTCAAGGCAGAAAGGCCCACAAACAATGATCAAGCCTCATTTGCACCATTTTTAAACCAACAAAAACTTGTTTAATGAAAGTGAAGCTATGAACAAACAAATAAGACATTCATCTTTTCAATGACCTTGCAAGCATTTTCCCTCACTATCTGGCTCTCTCACACAGTGGGAGCTCAAACTTCTGAATCAAACTCAGCAGTGACTATGCCTGCCTTCATCTCCATTTTTTATGTCTCCAACATCATATTAGCAGGAAAATGCTTCAACTGACTGTAACCAGCATTAACTTCAAAAGCTTTGCCGGAAGGTCTCCCCAACTCCCCCTTCCCTTCCTCACTTCCCCCTTACTGTTAAGCCTTTAATCACAGTTTAGTCATGCTCAGCCCTAATTAAAGACCCCTCCGATTCACAGGCGGGTGTCCCAATCCCTGCCTGACCAGAAACCGGGCTCTGTCAGATCCCCCTCCCACCCTCACCCCCCTCTCTTGTTTTCTTCTTTAACTAACATGTGTGGCAGTGCAGGCTCGCTGCACCATGCCTCTACAGTGTCTAAGGGAGATAATGAGTTTGGGCTCCAGTTTTTAGACAATCCTCCTAAAAGGACTTAAGTTAAGATGTGTTGTTTTTCAACACAACAGTTGTTCTGAGAACCATAAGTGGCTTTTTAGTGGGTGTCACACAGACTACTTTGGCTGCGATAATGCAATAAGAAGTCTAAGACATGAGCTGCTGCTGCTGATCTCTGTAGAACTGTAGGTGAAGGCCAAGACAATTAGATGTCTTTCTCTACATAACTCATAAATCATTGTACATACACCTGAGTGTGTGTGTGTGTGTGTGTGTGTGTGTGTGTGTGTGTGTGTGTGTGTGTAAGCTTACCTTAAGGATGAAACCCTCTGGACAGGTCAGTTGGTCATACCACATGGCTTTGTACATGAGAAGGAGGAGCAGGCTTGTCAGGAAGGCCAAAGTGATGAGGATCAGACCTGTGATCTGAGCAACAACAAACAAACACATCTATAAATAGTACATATATAAACTGTACATATTTATCACTTCAGCAACGGTAATACAATTTAATCATGTCTAAAACTTCCATTGAAATATCAAAAGTGTCTGTTTATCTCTTAGATCTTCCTGTCTCTCCAACCCTGTCTATTGCACTTGGCTCCAGTAGTGTTTGTAAAAACTGACGGTACATGTGTAGTAAAAAAATCTCTTGTCAATAATAAGAAGGCCGTGGTTTTGTTTGATATTCTTGTCATTAGCTGATTAATAGATCATTTGACATGCTACAAGCTCTCAGTGATAGCCTTACAAATTAGATAATACAAGGTGTTCAAAGTCCTGCTGAAATTATTCTGCATTACCAAAAGATACAGATTTCTGCCTTTCATACATAAGTTGTTGTTTTTTTTTCTTTGTAGCCAAGCAGGTCATTCAAAAAAAACTGTATCAACATTTTGTCATGGATAGGCAGTCATACCAAAGTGGAGACCTATTAAATAATATCCGAGAAACTAGCCACATTCACTTTCATGCTGAAATTTCCAGCTTATCAAACCTAATACCAGCACATGGGTAACACTTTATTTCACGCCGATCTCTATAGCGTATTATAAATATATGTATAATGCATTATAATCAAATTATAGCACTGTATAACTATAGTTATAAACACTCATAAATGATCATAATACTTTATAGCAATAATCATAACACAATATAAAGCATTTTATCATGACTTACAAGGTCAGGTATTATAATGTATTATAACTGTTAACAATTCAGTGACAATGCCCACATAGATAATGCAGTGCAAGTGTTGTTAATAAAATGCTTTATGATGTGTTATAGTTATTGCTGTAAAGCATTATGATCATTTATGAGTGTTTATAACTATAGCTATATAGAGCTGTAATGTGATTATAATGCATTATATATTTATATATATATATATGTATAAATAACATCAGGATAATAAGTTGGACTGCTCTAAGATGCAAGACGTCTGAACAAACTGGTGAAAAAGGCTGGCTCTGTGGTGGGACTCAAGCTGGACTTAGTGGAGGATGTGGTGGAGAGATCTACACTGAGGAAGTTGGAGACTATTCTCAAGAACATGGAGCACCCACTTTATCACACCTTAAGGAAACAAAGGGCCAATGGTGGTGGACGGCTCTTCTCTCTTCACTGCAGGACAGAAAGGTTTAGAAGATCTTTTGTACCCACAGCTATCAGACTTTAGAACTCTTTTATAAATAGTAGATGACTTTAGAGACATGACAAATGAGACGACAGACAATTGAATTTCCCTTTGGGGATCAATAAAGGCATTCTTATTCTTATTTATAATGTGTTGTAGAGATAGGCGTCAAATATAGTGTTACCAACACATGGATTCCCCTGAACCTTAGCCGGCCATCTTCAACATCTACAACATGTTCCAGCCTATGACATGCAGACATTGTCTTGCCCTGCTGTAGCAGCTCAGTCTTCCAGTGACTATCAATCAAACACACACACTGGCTCTTCTTTAAGTCTGAGCTGGCTTGGACGAAAAGAAGCAGCTCTGACATTTCCCCTAAGAACCTTTTGCATGTCACTATTTAAAGACTTGAAACAACACAGGTAGAGAACATGTTGATACTAAGCTGCAACAGCTGATGCCATTTGGAGATTTTGATTGTTTTGGGACAACATTAAAGCCCTACAGCTCATAAAAAATTGATGATGCTTTGAATACACAGTCAGTTCTTATGTGATTGAGCCATTGTTGTTCTTTTATTTTTATGCAGTTGTCAAAGAAATTAACATGAGCTAAGAACATTGCCATGAACAAATCAGAAATTAGCTTGTAGTTGTACCTTTGCTTTATCTGAAACATCACTGTAGAAGTTGATATTCAGCTTCTTAATGCTGGGTACATACAGCTTGTTCTTCTTTTGCTGCAGCTGATATTGTGTAGACGTCTTCACAATGACCTGCAGCAAATACAAAATACCATCTTTGTGACTCTTCAGAGGAAAAATGAAGAATATCTGACTAACCCTGATTTCTTTAATAATATATATCAGTAAATGTTCTCCTTTGTGCTCAGCTATGTTGGTGTTCAACGATCCTGTGTGTTATGAAGATATCTTTGCATGTCTAAAAATATATGAGCATCATTTGAAAAGCAGCTGTTTTAATTGTTTACTGAACACAACAGAAACAATTTGTTTTTGTTTTAGCAACACCTCATTAGCCTGTGGAACATCCTGTGCTGTGGAGTGGATTATTCAACTAAATCTGATAGTGTGGGCTTGATTTTTGAATTATATATAATAAGAGGTGCTTGTATTGTGTGGGCTAAAGCTACATAAGGGAAGGTGAATATATTAGTCCCAGTGTTTAAAGGTAAGTATGCCAAAAGTTGGGATGTGTTTGCTGTATTTGTACTGCTGCAATGCACTGTTTGATGCACCTCTTAAAAACATTTTTTTTTAGAAAAAAACAAACATAATCAGACCTACAGGTACCCAATAGGCTGTACTTACCTTGTCTGCAAAGGACTGTTGGAGCTGTTTGACTTCCAGGGGTGTAATGAGAGGGATGTTATCAAAGCCATCATCTGCAGACGGCTGCTTCTCTAGCTTATCAGACAGATTGCTGCCCAGCTTCACCATGGCGGCTCTGCTGCCTGAAAATACCTAAACAGATCTGGAGAGCAGAGACAGGCGGTTAAGGTCAGACTGACTCACACTCTGTGCAAACGTGATGGCCATGCTTTTGTTGCTCAAATCAAGGATTTTGATAGGACACGGAAAATTAAGAGGTAGGTGACGGTGTGATAAGGACATACACCGCAGGAGTGCTATGAACAGAAAAAGTGTCTCTGGCACAGCAAATAATTTGTTGGAGATGCTTTATGTTATTTATGGTCTACTCCTCGAATCCACATTAAAATAATACAAATGCTTTATCATTAGAAAAATTGTTGAGACACTCTGGTACCCAGAGGATGTTATATAATTTTTCATGATTTTTCTTCTGACAACAGCAGGAGTTTTCATATTTGTGTGATGTAAAAATAAAAAATAAAAACATCAGAAATGTTGTCATGAAATCAGGTTTAAAGATAATTGTCGCCTCAAGTTGAATTGTAATAACTTTGGTGATCATTTGGTTAACTTCAGCAAATGAAGCTTTTATTCCTTTTTGGTCATTAGCCAAGTATCATCAAAACCAATAACACTCCAATCAGTGCAAATAAAGTCTGCGGAAATTAAAAAATATGTTAGCATGTTAAACAACAAAAGTAATACGCTTAAAAACATACACAGTACTATACCAACTAACATATAGTCAAAGTGAGTGTGTTTGTATGTTTTCATTCAGAAATTAGCTCAAGGACTTAAAGGCTCATACACCTTGTGCAGCCATGCTAACAGCTGTGCTGTAGTTTTGATGGATCAAATGATTCACTCAGTGTTTAAGAAACTTAGAAATGCTGCCTATGTCCATAGCCTTACAAACTTAGATGCATGATCAACAGTATTCTCTTTAAAAGAAGATGATATGCTGAATATGCATTTTCAAGGCTAAAAAAGTGACCTGGAAATTGCCTCTACATTGTATAAAGCATAATCAAGAGCTGTTAAACAGCAACATTTGGTTTGATAACACCCAGTTATTGTGAGGCTTCAATAAACAAGACATAACCTGGAATTTAGTGTGCTTTGGATATACCAGGAGGTTAACTTTGTTACACTTGGGAAGAGCTACAGTCTATTTCTGTGTTTCTACAAAGTGCGCTGAGAGATACTAATACTAATCAAAGTTTAACAGCTGTATTCAGTGTCTTACTGCATATAATGTCATTGATAGTTCAAACCTTTTCTCAGTAAGACGCTAGTAAAAAAGCAAGTTAATGTTTTATTCAAAATCTGCTTATAACTTTTAAAATGATAACTTGAAAGAGTTGTGGTAGCTGAAATTGATACTGCGTGGTTCAGAGGTAGAATATCAAAATGACTCAGGGTATAATTATTTATCCTCACTAGAAAGGCTTCTTTTTACCCTATCTGGCAGTCTGGAGTAAAAATAGTTATTTCTATTTATTAGTATGATTAATATTGTACTATCCCCTCTACTTACCTCTTGTCTTTCATGCTATTAACATGATGTTGATGCAGTGCAACACAAACATGGTGCCACTCTGATTTGATTTTTCTGTTTTTTGTTTTCGATTCAACTGTTGTTGGTGGAGGAAAGAAATGAGGGTCCACTCATCTCATTCACACAGTGCAACACAACACCTTTAGTCAGCCAAGGACCCCACAGGCCCCACTGATGCCACTGACTCACAATGATGATACACGCAGCAGGAGACCAAGGACTGCAAAGTGTAATCCCTGATGTACAGGAAATGTGTCTCAGAGAAAAGATACAGGAACGTTAACTATGGCCATTATATCCACCTGTCATCCCCTGAAGAAAGACATAGTCTACAAAGTGAAGAGCATTTATGGCATTTTTTGGTCTGAATTTTAGATCTGTCTTTTGGCTGAAAAATGCTGCAACAACTGTCTTTAAACTCAAACACTCTGAACCTGGATTTTTGACATTTTAGACTAAGATTTAAAGCAGGCCAACAGGTTGATCAATAGGGAATGAAGTGCAAAATATCACCCAGAAAGTGTTTAAGATATTTAGATGTATTGATGCAGAATATGTTCAGGTACTTTGCCTCTCAAATGAGTGTCAATACAGTGCGCAGTTTACTAATGTCTTCAGTGAGTGGGTGGCTAAAGCGGTCACCAGCTCTGATCGCCATTTTTCGTCCCCACAGTGTGAGTGAAGTGTGGGTACAATTAATCATCCTAAATCTGTGATGAACAAATGGGCCGGCTGTTGCTGTCGCACACTCGGTGCTCCCACACTCTGACAGGAAACATCCAGCAAATGAGAGCTGCGATAGCATCTTTATGTACTCTTTATTTTTGAAGTAAAATACTGAAGATGGCAAGAGTATCTGGTAAATACATCATCGCATTTGTACATATCCCCGCTAACTAACAGAAGAGGGTAGAAGCAGCTTTCTGGTGGTGAAGAGATGCTGTGTTGCGAAAAAGAGAGAGCTGTTGATAGCCGAGCCTTTCAAGTTCTTCAGGCTTCACTGATCATGCATATGAACTTGGTGCATTGAAGACTACTGCGACAATTTAGACAGGCTGTGTAACCAGGAATCACTCTGCACATTTATCAGAAAAAGGACTGAGAAACAGTTTATATATTCATAGGCCTACTACGGACTCCATTTTCCACAATAAACATCTTCTTGGAATAAGATTTGTCTGTAAATGGCGGATTTAAAGCAACGTCCAAATGTAGTAAACTAACGCATACTTGTTAAGGCTACATTTCTTTCATGGTGGTATCCTAGCTTTAATTACAACAAAATTCAGCATCTCATCGACACATAATTAACAAGTATGAGACCAGAAAAAAGAAGTGATTCTTCATTCATTCCCCACATTAATGAATCACCTGAACCAATCACTGAACGTAAATCACGTCCGATGAAAAGATCTCGCTCCGTACCGGGATGTTCCGCCGCGGTACAGGCTCCTATTAACCGCAAACGCATCACTGTAACACTCAAATAATCAACTAGGCAGTCACAAATATGGATGTATCAACAATAACATAAACTTACAGTGGTTTCGATGCTCTGCTCCCGTTCTCTGTGATCGGTACAAGAGTTCACTGACGCTGACGGAGCCTCGGTGTGAACGCCGGTTGCCGTGGTGATGTGAGATTCACGGCAGAACTGCGCATGTAATTCAGATCTCCGGAGGAAAGTGGCAGCTCAGTGTGAATGCTTAGCGACTGTGGCTGATGAGGAAATACCGTTTTGTCTGTGGGAAATAATCATATCTTGGTCTGACTGAGTGTTTGTCATCAGTGTGGTGAGACAGGGCCTCAATGTTTGGTCTAAGGGAAATGTTTTAACACACGACTAGCCTGCATTGAACTACACAGTGGGTTTAATAGCTGCAGAGAAATTAAGCGTGGTTTGTATAAATGCTCACATGAAAACAAAGAACGGGATGAGTCATGCAAGCTAGGATGCATTTATTGCGCAGGCATCACAAGATATAATAAAGTAATAAACAAACATTTAAATTCATTCTTCTAATTTGGAGAGCAACATTTTTTACTTTTAAAACTTCACATAAAATCGATGGCTTTTTCTTTTACTTAGGCCTAGACTATGCAAAATCCTAACCTTAACCTCCCCCCAAAATTTGATTAATGTAGCTATGGTTACAATTGAAGAGTTATTTAAAGTTTAGAATTTGTCAAAATGCATATCTTTGCCTGCAAAGACACATGTAGGCTACTGTATCTATGTATCATTTGTCATTGTACCAGGATTACCACTTCGTGATTTACAGCTGATGAAAATCATATAAGTTAAGCCCTTACTTTGCCAATAACAACATTTTAGCATGTTCTTTGAGGCCTTCAATGTCACCATTTGGGACTTAAGGTTTGGATTTGCCCTTCTATAAGCAAAACATGATTATAAAGTTAAAAATGGAATTTAAATTGGAAGCAGTTATAAACATTTTAAAATGGGAATTGGAAAATATTGTATCTCTCTGTAGAGGACCACTTTGCCTTAATTGCACAGAGATTTGTTTTGCGTGGGATTAATTATTTTATTACAGTTTTAGAGAAATGATCTCAATACCTCCACTAGCCTACTGGCTGCACTGACATGTTAGATGAGTGAACCCCCCCCCCCCCCCAAAAAAAAAAAAAAAATAAATAAATAAATAAATAAATAAATAAAATAAAATAAAAAATAAAAAATAATTTTAAAAAAATCAGCGATGAAAGCTATAATTGCAATGATCATTTTCTTGACATTTTGAGCAGTGTATTATTTTTTGCAGTTTTTTAAGCATTTTTATGAAGTTCAGATCTGTACCACAACTTTGAGTTATGTTCTCCTGAGAACATGAGTTTGTAATGATAGAGAGAAAATCAAAGGTCAGGCTAAAAAAAAAAAGCATAATTTAGCTGTACAAGACTACCAGCAGATATCCGGTCTGACCTGAGGAGTGTTAAATGGCTTATTCAAACATTTGTGTTTGTCTCAGTGGTTGGCTCTCAAATCAAGTGTCCCACTGTGAAAAAAAGTAAGCTAAGCAGATTTCTGATCTGTAATGATGTGGTTCACCACTCTCCATAAAGGTGAGGAGGAGGGGAAGGTGATGCATATGCAGAGGTAGAGGTGAAAAACAGAAATGTATGAGTATTTATTCATGAATGTGTGTGAGTATGAGAGTGAGAAGAAGAGAGAGGGGGTGTTGTGCTGGTGAGCGAGTGGGAAGAAGGAGCCAGGCTCGTCTGCACATTTAGATCAACCTTTTTATGGGAAGAGGACCCATGCTGTTTTCCTCTTTGGCTAAGCCTGACTGTATGAATTCATTATGTCTTTAGGGGAGCACTCGTCCAAAAATCAGCTCTGAAACCCCCAACGCCCCCCTGCCAACCCATCAATTGGGCCTACATTTATTATTTTGACCTTTCCTTTGCGGGGGAGTGACATCAAAGTGGATCCTGGATGGGTTCCTCTGTTTGGAGACGGAGGTGTCATCCTCACAGTGTGAGAGGCAGACTGCCGGCCTGCATGGGTTTTGTTGTCAGAAAAGAAGAAAGACGGAGTCTGGGTCAACATAATTAAAATGAGAATCAATGAGGGAGTGTAAAGAAAAGCGAGAGGGGACCCATGCATGTGAGAGTATGTGTGTTTGTGTACACAAATATGTGTTTGCTATGACATCCCTGGTGCCACAGGTGTAAGAAAAATAAAACTACAATATTTATGTATTTTATAAGTAACATTCCAGTAGATTTTCATACAAGGGGGTTCTTTTGCCAAATTAGTTGTAATATACATATTTAAAATGTGCATTGTATTTGTAATGTATAATATCGTATATAATGTGAAATATAATGTGTAATGTATTTTATTGATTTTTGGACACATTAGTTTGCTTTTTTCACACACATCAGATATCAAGAATCACTTCACTTTAGAAACAAATAAGTCAACATTTTGATCTTGAGAGAGCTGACTTGTTGATTGTTATGTCAGCGTCACTAAAATGCTTAATGTGTATGGCTCTAGAAACTATCCTGCAATAGATCTTGCTTGAAGACTGAAAAGAAAAAGTGAGCAAATCAAACACTTGATTCATGCAAAACCACATTGCTCAGGCTAGTCAATTAGACAGGAATGAAGGAAACCAGCAGCACAAAATTGTCAGCCTTATATAGAGACAGATAGAAAACTGAAGCGCATTGATCTGCTCCAGAATCAGGTTAAAGATAATCCTTCACAAACTGTGTCTTTACTCCCTGATAGGAAACTCATCTTGTACGCAACCTTCCTCTTTCACCTCCTAAAACTTTGAATCCTTTGTCATCCACAATTTGTTTCTTTGTTTTTCTATAAAACAATACTAAATAATAAAAAAAAATTCTATCAGACCCTCCTTTTTGGTTTGTATAGTGCTGATATTTTTGATGTGCAGTTTTAGCATCTTGATTTTCATCTGGTGATATATAAGATTGTAATTGATTTCCTTCCCTTGTTTTTTCTGCTGTTCACTTTGTTGCTCATGTCATGATTTGATATGAAGTTCCTGACTTAATTCTTCAAACGTACAAAGACAGCGCACTTTGAAAGATAAATTGTCAAAGTATATGAGTGAGACACAACTAGACCATATAAGGAAGCTGTTTGTTGCAATAAAACAAAGAAACAAACAAATATAATGATAAACTCTCTTTAAAGGGAAGAACCAGTATGAACAAAGAGTGGGAATGTGTTTTGATGCTCCTGATGATTTCAGTTTGGTCTTCCTCTAAGTAAGATTTTGAGAGACAAAATGCAAGAAGTTGTCAAAGCTCGGGAGGTGATTCACATTAATCACACTGACCAACAGCACCATCTAGTGTCTGACTGACACAATTAAAAGGTTAGACAACAACAGAGAGGTGAGTTCGTCTCCTGAGTCTATAGCTGACTCTTGCTGAGGCACTGATGGATCACCAGCATTAGTTATCACAACAAGCAACTCCTTGATCTTCACTAAAGTACTGTAAACTTGAAAAAAGGAAGAATATAGTTTGATTACAAATACAATAATAAAGGTCACTGGTGAGATATTAATTAAACTATTGCAAGTCTCTGTCTACAGGCCCAAGCATAAAGGCATCCAAATAACTCATTTTGGTTATTAAGTTCATTCAAAGGGAAACACCTGCACACCGTCCAACTTGCAGAGACAGGAACTATTTTATTTGCAACTAGAACTTCATCAGGCAAACCCGATGAAGGTCTAGTACTGAAACATTGCAAATAAAATTGTTCCTTTCTCTGCAAGTTGGACAGTGTTTCCCTTTGAATGAATTGCTGGATCCCTTGCTCTCCAATGCACCTGTCCTAAATTATAGATGTACAAAGTTACCTCTCTATGGTTATTGAGTTCATATCCATTGTTTTCTTGAGATGTGGTCTAACATGCTAACTAATTCACGTGTTTTAAACAGTAATCAAATTGTGAGTTAAATAGGGATGCCTGACAATTATTTTTTTAAATTGCCAGTAATTGCATAATTTTAATAGCTGATGGATCACAATTTTAACTCCATGTTTTAAATTCTATGTATATCTACAACAAAGAGCAGTTTTATAGTATCTTGATTTGAGAGTCAACTAAATGCAATGAAATGTACTTGATGATCTTGACTTTTATGATTTATTATTTAAATAAATGCTGCACTTCTACACCTGTATGGTCTGACTCAGACAGGAGACTACTTAAAGTGCTTTTTCTGTTAAATATATTATTTTATTTTATCCTCACATGATAATGTTCCACATTGTGATGCACGTTGTGATAAATGCTGGAGTATATGGTAAAAAGCTATTTTGAAATCATTTTGATGACTCACTGACATCCAATAATCATCAGTTAATGGGACAAAATATACACCTCTTTAGGAGTTGCAATGTTTAGTTGCTTCCTATGTTTCATACAAGGGTTGCGCCTTATGGGCTGAACGCTTAATTTTAACAACCAATGAATTTTTGTAAATCTTACAAAACCAAAAATACTATTGATTTAACTATGGCTTTATTGCATAGCCCCAGTACAGATCCTGTATGCTTCCTGTGACAATAAGGCATACCACAACAAATTAAGCTCAGGACCAAGTCTTCGTAATATTGACTGGCCTGCACCCATTCAGCAAACCCTGGAGCTAACAATTTGCACACTCTTGAACAAAGCGGTGCTGTTTTTGTGACATGATTGCCTGTCAGTATCAGTCTGGTGGCTGCACCTGTAAAAAAGCTTGTTAATATCAGACCTTAACACATTAACACAGACAGCTTTAGTTAAACTTCATGCATCACGTTATTTTAGACACCCATATCATATTTACCTGTTCTTTTTACATCCTGCAAACACCCAAACTTCAATTCAACAGCACCCCAGAGAACACATTAGTTACAGAATAAAACAAACATGATGGTTGGTATCTGTGTTGTGTACCAGAGAGACATGTTAGCAATGGTGATAACACATTAAACCACAGGTGGGTTTCATTCAAAGGTGTTAATGAATACACTTCAACAACAACACATGATGCAACCATACCCCCTCCACTGATGTGAGCTATGACCTCAGCTGTGGTAAGAACAGGAATGTGTTGTGATTTACTGACCTAAGGTTGAAACAAATGCAAAAAAATTTGCAAAGAAACATTACATATTTAACAATAAGTTGAATAAAGACAAATCATTTTCTATCAAAATCAGCAAAAAATGTTGTCCTACGAGGAGCTGCAGGGAATGTCTAAAATCCTATCCTTGGGGCAAATTGCGCCAATACAGCTGGAAATTATAGGATGTATTTTTGCCTCTTGTTTCAGCAACCACATTTATTTATTACAACCTCAAACTTTAAAGTGTTATTGAGTGTCTGAACATTGATCAACAGCTTTATTGAAAGATCAACTTCTTCTTAACAATTCTTAAAACAGCTTAAACCACATTAAATTAAATATCCAGTAAATAGTTACACATGATGAAGTTAACAAGATATTTAATTTGCCCCCCCCCCCCCCCCCCCCCTTTTTCTCTCTTCCCCTTCCTCTACTTTCTTGTGCAGTTCAACCCGGACATGTCTCTGTGTCCTGTCCCTGTCCTGCTGCTGCTGCAGAACAGATGATTTATTTAAGTGATCAGATGAGTTATTTACTTTGAAAGTTTGAACAAAAAAGTAAAAGAACCTTTTATTCAAAATTACTTGTCTATCTGAGGTTTTCACATCCTAAAAATTCTGTGAATATTCAATCCGGAGTTAGGCCTACATACACTTTGATACACTGTGGTTATCGTCACAGATGTGCTGAAAAATTGCAATAAACCTGATGTGGACCAATGAGTGGCCTAAATCCGCTAAATCTTAGGAAACAGTGGCCAACTGGGTCTCCTGTCCATTGCAGCTCACATGAAGCCCAAAAGAGTCATGGGATGCTCTGGAGTAATACTTAGGCCCTAAGCCATTTGAAGTCAGGTCAGTACAACTCCAGATGTTGTAATAGTGGTTGCTGCAAGACTGACAAGTTATTTAAGTGCAGAGGATTTTGAAAATGACTAATTGCTAAGTCTGAAATAAAAAAAAAAGAGTCTTGTCATTCCAGGTAAAATGGATAACTGCCTCCAATAGTCAAGAGTCTGGCAGTGTTCACTGACACTGGAGAGCTGTTTATTCTGTAGCAGTGACACTGTCTGAATATGAAAAGTATAAACTTTTTCTTGACATTTCTTGAAACTAAAGTTGCCAACATGACAATGCCAGTAGCTTGGTTGGCCACATTTGATTTCAATTCTGCAGTGACAGTAAAACTTTTTGGTAGTGCTCTGATGTTTTTACATGACCCTCTTCTTCCTCTTCCTCTTCTCCGGGGAATCCAAGTTATTGTACCTGCTGTTCTGGTCAACAGATTTTTGATTTCCTGGAATTCTAGTCTTAAAGATTTTCCCTAATTTTACTGTGCATATCAGTGCAGTTCACTCACAACTTAAGTAAACAAGATGATTTAAGTTTAACAGCATTGAGAAAAGTTTCCCAACAGTTGCTTGAAACAAACATGTTGCATCATCCAACAGTTGCATTAGACAGAAAGAGGGAGGGCAGAATAATCTAGGGAGAGGTGATGAAGAAGATGACGGAATTGAGGAAAGGAAACTACTGAGTCCTATTGGCCCAAAGCAGGCAGTGATGAAGAGGATGACTAGGGAGTTAAGGAGTGCTGTCAGAGATAAGTCAACTGTAAAAAGGCCCAGTACGCTCAGAGAGCTGATTAAGCTCAGCAGGAGCTCATGGCCCCCTCTCAGGACAGGAGAATGGACAACCTGCTGGGAGCTGAGCTCTGCTACCCTCAGCTCCTGAACTTGTCTTGCAGAGGTGTAATGCGTCCTCACACTGAGTCTTCCCTCCTCTATGCTCTGCTCTCATCCGTTGCTGTTTTTACTGTTGTTCTGAACCTGCTTGTTATCGTCTCTATCTCCCATTTTAGGCAGCTTCACACCCCCACGAACCTACTTCTGCTCTCACTGGCCATCTCAGACCTCCTTGTGGGTTTGCTGGTGATGCCGATGGAAACTGTGCGGTTCGTAGAAACTTGCTGGCTGCTGGGAGATTTCATATGTGCTCTGTCTTACATTATCGGCTTCACCCTCACCTCTGCCTCTGTGGGGAACATGGTGCTCATATCAATCGATCGCTATGTAGCTATTTGTTATCCTCTGCAGTACCCTAACCAAATAACCCGCAGCCGGGTTGAGCTATCTGTGTGTCTGTGTTGGGCCTGCTCATTGCTCTACAATGGACTGATTTTAAAAGACCACCTCAGACAGCCCGACAGACATAACTCCTGCTATGGAGAGTGTTTGGTGGTGATTAACTATGTCTCTGGAACTGTGGACCTCGTGTTTACCTTTGTCGGCCCTTGCTTAGTCATTGTGATCCTGTACATGAGAATTTTTATCGTAGCAGTGTCTCAAGCTCGTGCCATGCAGTCTCATGTTACAGTGACAGCTGCCAGTAAGGTTACAGTCAGAGCAAAGACATCAGAGAGAAAGGCAGCCAGGACTCTGGGTGTGGTCATACTGGTGTTTTTGATGAGTTTCTGTCCATATTACTACCCCTCTCTTGCAGGACAAGACATATCAAACAGTGCCTCTTCTTGGGCCATTGTGTCTTGGCTGGTTTATTTTAATTCTTGTTTGAACCCTCTCATATATGCTTTATTCTACCCATGGTTCAGAAAAGCTATCAAGTTCATTGTCACTCTCAAGATACTAGAACAGTACTCCTCTCTGGCAAATATTCTTTGAGTCAACAAACACATTTTCATGATTATCTAGTGGTTAAAGGTAGAGTGTATAAAAATGCAATACAGGGCATGATGTTTGATTTCACTAAAAATGTTTATATATTTTTCATTTCTTTGTCTCTTTCCCTTAGTCATGTTCTATATAAATTTGGGGAGAGTTTGGAGTTAAGGACAGTTGATTGACAAAAAATGTTTTATTTTTAGCTTCAGAGATGTTGATTTCTCTGTTACTTCAACATTTTTTTGTCTTAACTCTTTGTTTTGAGCAAAAATGTCTGACTGATCAAACTGATTTTAGTTCAAGTCATGCCATAAATTTCATTTGAGTATGTGGCAATCTCTTTGAAAAACAACATGGCACAGAAAGATTAGGTCGCATGTTCTAAATTCACCGCAGGTTTAACCTCCAACATGTTTGCTCCTGGATTATGTTCCTATTACGTGTTTAGGACAGTCAAATCAAATCAAATCAAATCAAAATCATGCATTTCTCATATTGTCAGTCATTCCTTTTAAACATACAGTTTAAAGGCAACTTTAGGGTGTTGCTTTTCAGTGATAAATAGCTAACAAATAGCTACTGTCCACATTGTATACAGTTCTGAGTATTTAAAAGCCAACTATAGGATTTGACTCCTCTGGTTGGATAAAACAACCACAAAATAATCTGTTTTTTAGATTTTCTTTTATTTGATGTAAGGATGACTGTGGAAAATTAATGTGGCTTAAACATGCTGAAGTGTTACATTTATTTAATCTCTTTTGATTTTAGAAAGAACAAGTGCATTTGACAAAAGGAAACAATCCTGCAGGTTTATTGAGGACAAAATGAGAATTTTATTTCTGACAGTCTTTTTTGTTTGGGTGAAAAAAAAATGTGATTTCACGAATAATTTATATCAACAGTCTGCCCAAAGACAGAGTTTTGCTCAACACAGTAAACATATTTACACTCAAAAGAACTTTTGCAGCTGGATTTTTCATCGTTTGGACCTAGATTTCTGTAAAGACAACACAAAATAAAGAATATGTGAATTACATAACATAATTTCATTTGTCACTTTAAAAAGCTGAAACTTTAAGGTCTGATACATTTGAAGGTTTAGAAAAATAGGTACATAAAAATTAAATACCAGGGATTTCATGTGGCCAAAAGTCATTACAGGCTGGACATTGCGGCTCTGGTCTTCCTTTGAAGTATCTGGCCACACATGGGTTGTGTATTTTTATTCCACACATGGGATTCTCACAAATTTGGCCCTGGAAAAAACAGATATTTGTTAATAAGATGAAACTCATCATTACTGCAGCTTATCCCTAAATAAGTCATAACAGTTCAGATATTTAATTCAAGTTCTATATTGAAGGAATTTTAGGGTTAGGACCCAGTAATAACACATCTAGAATGGCTGACTAAAGATGATTTTCTTGTCAATAGTTGTGTCTGTAGAATTGCACTGCTGTGACAAAAGTTTTGAAAAGACATGCATTATTAATGAGTGAAGGCATTTCAACAGCACAACTTACTACAGTTGGTTTGCTTTATTCATGGTAGTGAAAGGAAACATTCACCTGAATAGCGATGCTGTGACAGATTTGGCAAACTTTGACCTGGTCCTGATACATTGTGCTGATGTAGGGCTCCATCTCTATTATGCATCTGGTTGACAAAGTGTATTCACCTCCTTTCTACATCAGTAAACAGAAATCAATTATTCACTTAAATAAATCATCAAAGCCAAGAGGTTAAAAAACAAACTGAAAAGATCCTTTGTAAGTAAAACTAGTAATGTGAGATTTTAAATGTATTGAAAGAAATAACCTACATAAAATAATAATAATGATGATAATAAATAGGCATTAATGGTTTTGAAGGAGCTATTGGAGATCTGGGGACTTGTTCTCCTTTGTGTTACTGCTCGCAGTTCAACCAGATGACTGATTCCACACTAAAGGAAAGCTGAAACACCCTCATCAAACAGTGTCAATTCCCCTCTAAAATTAGCTGTGTCGATAAGTTTACACCCATTTCAAAAATTCTCTCTTACCTCATTTAACCATTTGTCCTGCACCAGTCTGCTCAGGAGATGTTGTGTCTCACTCTTTTTCAGCTTTTTAGTGGTCAGGGTGTCAGCACTGTTTAAAATGTCAGTAGAGGATGCTGTGCCATTCTCAGAGCCGACGATCAAGTCCATCTAAATTAGAACACTGAGTCAGTCATGACCAACCTGTCTAAAACAACAGTTCATAAGAAGCTGATTCATAGGTTTTTGTTGCCTTCAGTGTATTTCATTCTAACTTCTATTAGAGGAGTTAAGGTTTGTCTCTCCTCAAGGCATGTTCTTCAATGTTGCTGATCAATTTAACAAACAGTACAACAGGACGTAACCATATATATCACGGTATATGCTGTGCACATGTATAGTCTGTACACACGAATGCATATTCTGTGTGTATATAGTCATACTTATAAATATCTCCAATTGTTCAACTGTAACGAATCAAACAGAGGACCATCCATTCCTGTGTTAGGAACCGTCGTCAGACCTCCAGGGACCTTAAAAAGGAGTGGGCTGGGCGCTGTCAAGAAATGTGACTCTGAAATGTGGCACTGAAGAAGCATTTCATCAACAAAAGGCAGAGGAAGTCTCGGTTACTCTTTGCTAGGGATCCCAAGGATTGGACTGTTGATGATTGGGCTAAGGTTCTCTTCAGTGATGAATCCAATATTGAGTTGATGCCCACTCCAGCCAACTTACTGGTTAGCAGGAGGACTAGAGAAGCCTACAAACCAGCCTGTCTTGCCCCTGCAGTAAAGTACGGGGGGTGGATCATTGATGATGTGGGGTTGTTTCAGTATGGGTGGAACAGGGCAAATGCAGTTGTGTGAAAGGCAAATGAACCAGGCCATGTACAGGGCTATTCTTGAAAACAGTCTTCTTCAATCAGCTGATAAACTCTTTCCTTGTTCGAATGACTGGATTTTCCAACAAGACAATGCCTCTTGCCACACAGCAAGGTTAGTTAAAGCCAGCATGAAGAACCAAAGCATTCGAACCATGCCTTGGCCTGCTCAATCACCAGATCTAAAACCAGTTGAAAACCTGTGGAAAATCATTGAACTCAAAATGGAGAACCAAACCAAACAAAGCCGATTTGGTAAAAATTTTGCAACAGGAATGGGCTGCTGTGACAGCAGAACCAGAAGCTGGTGGGGAGCATGCCAAGACACATGGCTGCAGTCATCAAAAACAATGGTTATCCAATCAAGTACAAACTCGTGTGTATCATGTGACCAACAGACAGACGAGAACACATGGAATGCCTAAAAGCTTTGTTTTTGGCAGAACGATGCCACAGCTATTGATTAAGAACTCAAGTGATTCTGATTATTATCAAGAAAACCATAGGAAATGGCTCGATATCAGCTCTTAAATTAAACTCTTAAGAGCTATTTTTGTTGCTATTATTTGTCCAAAAAATGCACTTTTAGTTGTACCAGGCATCTAAATGAACAAGAAATTGAAGAAAACAAGGTTGGTCTAATATTTTTTTCCATGACTGTAAATCTTTTTTAACTTCTAAGTTTCTTCATCCTTTAATTTCTTTTTTTTTTATTTATCACTGCTGTAAATTTGGAATTTCCCCCTGTGGGACAAATAAAGGAATATCTTATCTTAACCAGGGCATCATAGTGATGTTACAAGCAGGCATTTCTGCTTGAGCCCTGTTTCCTTATGTGACACAGACTCACCGTTTTAACAAACAGCTCCAGTTCATTGTCAGCATAACCTGAAGACATCCTGGTGACATCAGTCACGGCCATGTTTACCTGGACAGGTATAAAGTGAATCTTAATAAATAATTCTACTTCAGAGCGTAATGTATTTTTAACAGATCTTCAATTCACATCACAGGTTCAACTATTAATTCATCATTGCGTGTCTAATATCTTATGACACAAACCTGTCACTTGCCATTTAGATACTACTTTTAAAGAGGACATGAAACACTGACCCAAGTTATCATTTTTTTTAAGAATGCCTCTCGACTTCACAAATCACTGTATTCATGACTCTCAAAATGTAATACATTTGTAGAAAACTGTCACAGAAGTTCCACTTTAGCGACACTGCGGGGAACCGTAAAGCAGTGCCACTTCGCGTGACGTAATGGGTTGTGTAGCCCGCGTATTGACTGAATTGAGATTGATTGAATGAGAGTAGATTAGGATGGCTGAAATGGCGAATCGAGAGCCAAAGACAAGTAAACTCACCATAGGAGGGGTATTTTGGGCTGCTCCAATCAGTTTTACAACGGAAATTAAAAAAAAACATTGCATTTTCATCATTTGCTGCTGAAACAGCCGGTGATTCTTCGCAGCTCACACATGCACGCAGCGGCAGCAGCTATCAGATATAAACATCGGTGTTAAGTGTAATAAACTTCATCACCAGAGTCTCCACTGTTTAACGGAGATCTGATATAAAATAACGGAGGAAAAAGTGTCTTACCTTCACTCCGGTGTCTAAACTAGTCAGCATTATCAGTCATCCAGCTCCAACCAGTGTTATTCCTGTTTACATCCTCTTTGAATCCCGTTTACCACCTCGCGGTCGGCGTCTCATCCATTCTCGGAAAAAAGTTTTTAGCGCTGTCTCTGGTCGTTCGGCTCAGTCGTTTATTTCCTGGTCCTCTTCCACCGGGACATGGACCGCGTCTCGGTTCCGATGCAATGAGTCAGTCACTGCCTGTCTGGACCTGTGGTCTGGACTCGGTACCAGGTCCAGAGATACTCCTCCAGTCGGTCTCTATCAGGACACCTGAAGTTAAAGCTAGCTGAAACTTTTTTTTCCACACAATGTGAATGGATGAAAAGCGCTGACCGCGAGAAATGGGATGTGAATAATATCGGTGGATTATTAAACTGTTGGAGCTGGATGACTGATAATGGGACAGTTTAAGACTCCAGAGTGAAGGTAAGACATTTTTCCTGAAGGTTTATTCAGTTATGTCTCTGCTCGGATGAGTGGTGGACAGAGTTTAGGACGTTTTATATTTTCACGTACACCAATCACAATTTCACCGCTCTGTTCCTGCACAACCGCTGACGTCACAACTGTCTTAAACTCAAGATGGCGCTGTGCGCATGTCGTATACACTCTTGACAGCGGTTTTCCTAGTAAACAGCTGATTTTTTTTTTACACAAAAAAATATTTCAGACTCTCTCCTTATTGATGTTTTTACCACCTGAGGCTGCCAATGTGGTGTGTTTCATGTCCTCTTTAAAGCTATGATTAGATCTGATTAAAATGGACAACAATTACAGATTGATGATGACCACATTTTTTTTTCTTCTTGCACACACCGTAAAAATATGTGTTTAATCATTTTATTTTCCTTGAGAAAAAAGGTCTTTGTGTAGGTAAATAAAAGCTACCTCCATTTGAAGACTAAAATCCTTAAAACACTCACAAACAAAAAAACACAGGCCTAACATTGCATGCCCTGAGTACAACCACTAACCAAGGCGTAGAACTGGTCACCAGTGTCTTCAGAAGTCCCTTTTCTGATCTGCATGAACAGGGGCTGCAGCTGTGAGTTGATGGTATCAATAAATTTATCCAGATGGCCGGGAGTGTGCTGTGCTATGAAAAAGGAAAACACAGGACAAGTGTGTGACTATCAACAATGAATGTAAAACTCTCATATTTGCAATTTCCCCCAATTTTCCTGAGAAAGTAGTAACATGGTCAAATACTTTGGGAGCTGGGAGATCGTCTTAAAAGAGGCAAAAGAAGCAAAGAGTCTTGTTAAGTTAAAATGTTACTGACACATTGGAGAATATCTTAACCAATCCTTTTAAATAAGATAAGACTTACTGTTGTGAATTTCACAACAATGTCGATAGAGGCTCCGTGCGCCTTTTTCATCAACTATGGCGTTGTACATCATGGTCTGAAGAAACCTGCGATGACTGTCGTTCATGTCTTGTGCAATGACTCTGCAGCAACACAGTAACACAGGACACACGTGTTCATAAAGCCTCATTTTAGCAAGTGATGACTGAATTACAAGCATTGATACAGTCTATGATTATAACACGGCCATACCCCACAATCACAATTACACATGAAGATGAACAGATGAGAACGACGAGATTTAAAAAAAATTGTTGTAGGTGCAGAGCGGGGTAAGACGAGCCCTTTTTCATATTTCGGATCACTACATCAAGGCAGTCATAGTTTTGTCTCTAACTAGTGTATCTGCATATATTTCAAGATGTTGCACATCCCTGCAAACCAATATAATGAGTGTAAATAGAACTGTCTTGATAATATAGCATGCCAAGAAAAAAAACCTGTGTATGGGGTAAGTTGACCATAGGAGCGGGGTGAGTTGAGCCGTATCCCTACAGTCACTTCTTCACATTCATGTGTATTTTTATCTATTACACACTATTCAACTAGTACAATAATTATTTTTATTATTATAGCATATAACTGCAAAAAAGCTGTTTTGTAAAAAGTCATCTTAACATGACAGGGTTTTTCCTGGGTTCAAAATTGCGTGGCAGCTGCCTCCACCTAATTTTGTGCCGCCCCCAGCCAGAGCGTTTGATATCGCTCCACACAGCGTAAAGCTCCAGCTTGATTGAGCGATTGATGTCCCTCTGCGGCAGCTACTTATTTTAACTGCAGTTGTAGCGTTGCGCCGCTATAGAGGTGCTATATCTGCAGCAGTGCACCGGAAAGACCTGAAGCATCTACCAAAGAAGAAACAGATCGAATCGTGTTTTTTCTAGTTTTTTCCTGCTAGTTGGTGCTCTAGGCGTCCTGATTTTCCCTGGCGGATGGTACAAACAGGTAAATACTGCTTGTCTTTTTTGCATCCAAGCATGTAGTGATTATTTAAAAAAAAAGTTTCCTCTGTGTCAGAGTAACGTTTTTGATTGTTAGCGTTGCAGATATGGCAGGCAAAATCAGCCACTACTTTAAAAAGCAACCTGCTGTCTGAGTGGAGCTCATACAGACTGAGAGTGGGGAGTCCTGATCTGAAGGTACTATATTAAGTTACATTAACTGTATCACCACCACAACAGTCTGGTTTTACTGAATAATTTCATTCATCTTTGTTTTCACTGCTTTTATTCAGACCAAATCCCTGGAGGAGGTTCTTCTGTGGCTTGTATCTGCAGAATCCGCTGAGCTGTATCCCACCCTCAGCCTTGCAGCTGCTATCGCCCTCACAGCCCCTGTCCAGACTGCAGATGTGGAGACTGAGAGGCTCTTCTCTGCACTATAAATTGTAATATATGATTGAAAACACTATCACTCTTCATGTCTGTATCAGAATAAATACAAAAAAACTTAATGCATAATTAATTTTTTTGTTTAAGGTGAAGACACCTCTGTGGAACAGACCGAAGGAGAGGCACTTGGATGTCTGTTGTAAGGTGGCCATGGATGGACCAGACCAGGAGGCCTTGGACTGCAAGGAGTGCATGAGGAGGTTCTACAGAATGAAAAAGAGGAGGCTGAAATGTTCTGTGTCTGGTTGTGAGATGTGTGGATGAAGTGTACCTTCAATTTAAAGTTGCCAGCTGATTTGTGTATGTATATAGTTTTAATTAATGAATGCTTTGACATGATAATGGTCACATTCTTTTTGGAACTCTTAACTTAAAGTATGTTGCCTGTAAAAGAAAGTGAGTCAGTTGAATTTACAAAATACATGTACGTCATGGTGCATGGTCAGGATGGTGCCACCCATAGACTGTATATAAGATGGACAACT
Source organism: Xyrichtys novacula (assembly GCA_962446985.1). Taxonomy (NCBI): domain Eukaryota; kingdom Metazoa; phylum Chordata; class Actinopteri; order Labriformes; family Labridae; genus Xyrichtys; species Xyrichtys novacula. The sequence continues at coordinate 24,836,525 of OY660866.1, read as the reverse complement.
TGGTTCCGCCTTCCGCCTGTACACGGATTTGAAGCCAAAAAGCTCTCGGTCATTCCGGGTTTTTCTCCACTTCCTCGAAACCAGAGCTGCGCAGTACGATGCGCACATTCGGCTGCGCAGTCGCTGAGAGTCCCTGTGATGACGCTCGGCTCAAACAGCGTATCCCCCCGGGTGAGCTACGCAATTCCTGAACGCCCATAGGCTGTACCAGGTGTCAATCAAAGAAAACATGAACCCCTAATAACTTTTAAAAACGGAGCTGTACAGAAAAAAAAGGACTTGGGCACAAACCAGTCTTACAATAACTACATGTCAACATCACAACCAGGGGGGAGAAAAAATTATGTTCTGTGTAATAATTTTCTAAAGTTTGTCCACAGTCCCATAAGCTTTGCTGGCGGAGGCGGGATTTATGACCTGTACTGCAGCCCACCATCAGAGGGTGCTGTTCTCGGAGTGGCTTCACCCAGCGAGGAGGCAGACTCTGTCCATTCTATATACAGTCTATGATCTGAACTGAAACTCTGATCCTCGCATCAGACTCCTTTACTTTTTCTGTTGAGCCGCTGGCTTAACTTACCCCTGGCCACATGGCTCTACTTACCCCCTGAACTACTCTTATGACTTTGTAAGTCTTCTAAGCTAAAATGGTGGACTTTTATACTAGGTTTTTGACCTCATGTTGTAGCTCATAGATACCACAATTGATGATAAAACAAATTTAAAATAATCTATTTTGGTCTGAGCATAATTCTAATCAAACTTATGACAGACTAAATTCCGTGAAAAATGAAATTTTAGTAAAAAAGTGAACAATGTAATTTTTGGAAATAAATGTCTGACCCCTTCACCCATGTGCATCTAATCTTCACAGACTCCATGAATTGATGCCCATCTCCTATATATTTGGTCACATGATCAATTTCTTGTACCGTTTCCAAGCAACAGGGGGGTGACTCAACTTACCCCTTGAGTCAACTTACCCCAGTCTCCCCTGCATTAACACGTCATTTAATTTCACTGTTACCAATCAACAGAACATAGGCGTTTAGTTAAGTTGGGGTAAAGTTCAAGGTAAATGTATTGACAAGGTTTATTGAAAAAGCAGGGTTAGATCGCTGTAATTGTTATTTTTAAAATCTTAATGATTTGATGAGAGTTAACGTAAGTTCAAACACTTAAATTTTTTAACATCCTTAACTTCCATTGACAAACCATGTGATCCGAAGCAGAGGTTTTGCCGTTAAACAGTTGACCTCGCCATCTTGGTTTAACAGGGATACAGATTAGGAGGACAATAAAACAAACTTAACAACAACAATAACAACGAGCTACTTACACGAAACCTAGCTTGGACTCTCCGGAAATGGCGCCAACTGTTTGAGGTTTCCTCCTTCCTCTTCTTCTTCTTCTTCTTCTTCTTCTTCTTCTTCTTGAGTCCTTTTTTTTTTTTTTGGCGGTTGGCAAACAACGTTATAGTGCATTACCGCCACCAATTGGTCTGGAGTGTGGATCTGGAGTGTGGATCTGGATATAATAATAATAATAATAATAATAATAATAATAATAATAATAATAATAATAATAATAATAAAACGAATTAAATTAAATTCTTTCTATTTACTCTGTCTTCCTTAGAAACCCGATTATTAATCGATATGACTCTTCCCCAGAATTCCTCTATCAAATCCTTTAGATTGTATCTCATCTTTATTCTACTTAAATTCCTTATAAGGTTCCTCCTTTCAGCCTCATATTTTGGGCACTGCATCTTAACGTGTTCTAATGCTTCTTGACTATTGCACTGATCGCATGTTCCATTGTTGTGTTTTCCTATTTTATGTAATGTACTGTTCAGTCTTGTATGTCCAAATCTTATTCTAGATATTATGGTTTCTTCTTCACAAGTTCTGGTAGTTTTTCTCATTGTCCCTACTTGTCTTTGTATTCCATAAAACCATCTTCCCGTTTTCTCCTTATCCCATTGCTCCTGCCATTTTTGTTTGATCTTATGTTTAACTATGTTCTTTACTTCTGTTTTTCTAAATGGCACTATAATATCCATTTGCTGCTTTTCTGTTGCTCTCTTAGCGCATTTATCTGCCATTTCATTTCCAACTACTCCTATATGAGCTGGTATCCATACTAATACTACATCTAACCCTAACATTTGAATCCTAAACAATGTTTGTTTAATTTCTACTATCAAACCTTGTCTGCTGTCTGAATGGTTGTGATCCAAGCTGATTATTGCTGAATTTGAGTCTGAACCCATAACTGATCTGAGTGGTCTCACATCTTCTATCCACTGCAGTGCTACCAGAATTGCTAACATTTCTCCTTTATATACCGATAGTCCGTCCTCAATGCGCTTTAAAATTTTGACCTTAAATTTTGGGATAATTACTGAAACACCTGCATTGTTTGCTAGGTTTTTTAATGCATCTGTATAAATCTGTATATAACTATGGTATTTCCTTTCAATGTAGTCTTGTATGATCTGTGGCTGTCCTATGATTTCTTTATTTTTGGTTTTCTTCTCCAGTAGTGTTAGATCTACCACAGGATCTGGTAGAAGCCACGGCTGAATTGTTGGTAGTGGTACAGTTGGGCTGATGTTTATTTCATTTATTTCTAGTTCTTTTGTTTCTAGCTCAACTGTCCATCCTAAACTTTTTATCTTTCTTTTCTCCTTTTCCCAGCACAGTTTTAGTATTCTTGAGTTGGGTGATTCTCCTTATTTCCTTTTAAATATATCCAATAATTAATAGCCAACTGTGTTCTCCTCAATTCTAAGGGCATCTTTCCCATTTCTACTTGTAATGCTGCTGTTGGGGTTGTCCTGATGGCTCCTGTGCATAACTTTAATGCTTGATATTGGATCCTATCTAGTTTTGCCAGTGCTGTATCTGCTGCTGACCTATCACATATCACACTTCCATAATCTAATACTGACCTTATTAATCCAATGTAAATGTTTTTTAATGCCACTCTTTCTGCTCCCCATTCCCTTTCAACCAGACACCTCATTATATTTAGCACTTTTTTGCATTTGTTTAATATTTTTGACACTTTCTAGCTCATGACCATACATTTTTAAAGTTATATTCCTTCTAATTCTTTGACGTGTGAAGAACACTGTTTTTGTTTTGTCTACTGAAAATTTAAACCCCCACTTATATGCCTATTCTTGAATCTTATCAATAGTTTCTTGCATCTTTTTAACAATAAATTCTATATTTCTCCCTCTTTTCCACAGCGCTCCATTGTCTGCAAAAAGTGAACAACCCATTCCTTTTTCTAGGCTACTAAAAACATCATTAATCATAATTGAAAATAGCATAGGACTCATGATGCTCCCTTGGGGTGTTCCATTTTCTATATCAAAATTTCTTGAACAATGTTTACCTATTCTGACCTGAATCTTTCTTCCATCTAAAAAGTCCTTAATCCAACTATACATTTGGCCTTTAATCCTCAACTTTGCTAATTGAATTAATAATCCCTAATTCCATAGCATATCATATGCCTTTTCAATGTGTTGAGCAAGAAGGTAGGTAAATATATTTACCAATTACACTTTGTGAGTCCAATTAATGAATATTTATTTTAAAATTAATATAAACAAATGTCTATTTGCATTTTTACACAGTATCTTCTTTTTCTCCCACATTATTAATTTTTGACAGTATTTAGTTTTTGATTTTGTAACGCGTTTGTAAATTTTTTTCTTGCTATTTACATATTGATTTAATTTTCATTCATTTGACTTTATAAGTCTAAATATATAATTTCCACTCATGTTAATCTTTATTTTCATTTATCTGTTTTTTCAAATTCCTTTGTAATTCTTTAAATGCCTTTTTCCTTGAATTTTATTCATTTGATTTCTATTCTGACTAAATGTTGGATCTAAATAAGAAATGGTCATATGGTTATAGGGTTTTGTGATATATGCCTTATATAAGTAAGCAAACTTGTTAACATAGTAATTTTTACAGACAAAAAAAACCCACTAAGTGCTTTTCAGGGAAAGAAATAAATGAATCTAATAAAAATATGACAGACTAAACAAATAGTGGTCTATCTTTCCACTTCAAGAGACTGCTTGGTTAATGTTTCTTGTTGTGACCTTTGCCCAGTTACAACAATGAATTAATAATCGGATTGTTTTTCACTGATTAGCCACAGTAATCAGCCATGCCACAGTTAAGCCACTGCTGTTTGCTTTTTTTCTGTTGCTGAGGTCTCACTCGGCTTCTATTGTGCCTTACAATAATCAAACCTGTTGAGTATGAGGATTTACTCATACACCCTGTGTGCAGTTGTGTTGTTGCAGCCACTGTTAGTCTTCAGCACACAGCACTGGCTCAAGTTTGGTGTATACAGTGCATCCGGAAAGTATTCATACCACTTCACTTTTTCCACATTTTGTTATGTTACAGCCTTATTCCAAAATAGATTAAATTCATTTTTTCTCTCAAAAATTCTACACAAACGACCCCATAATGACAAAGCGAAAAACTTTTTTTGACAATTTTGTCATTCACACCCTTTGCTATAAAACTCAAAATTGAGCTCAGGTGCATCCTGTTTCCACTGATCAGCCTTGAAATGTTCCTCCAACTTGATTGCAGTCCACATGCGGCAAATTCAGCTGATTGGACATGATTTGGAAAGCCCCACTTGTCTATATAAGATCCCACAGCTGACAGAGCACGTCAGAGCACAAACCAAGCCATTAAGTCGAAAGAATTGTCTGTAGACCTCCGAAACAGGGTTGTATCGGCGCACAGCTCTGGGGAAGGTTACAGAAAAATATCTGCTGCATTGAAGATCCCAAGAAGCACAGTGGTTTCCATCATTAAGAAATGGAAGACGTTTGGAACCACCAGGACTCTTCCTAGAGCTGGCCACCCAGCTAAAATGAGCAAGCGGGGGAAAGGGGCCTTGGTCAGGGAGGTGACCAAGAACCCGATGGTCACTCTGACAGAGCTCCAGCGTTCCTCTGAGGAGATGGGAGAACCCCACAGAAGGACCACCATCTCTGCAGCACTCCACTAGTCAGGCATTTATGGTAGAGTGGCCAGACAGAAGCCACTCCTCAGTAAAAAGCACATGACAGCCCGCTTGGACTTTGCTAGAAGGCACCTGAAGGACTCACAGACCAGGAGAAACAAAATTCTCTGGTCTGATGAAATGAAGATCAAACTCTTTGGCCTGAATGCCAAGCGTCATGTTTTGAGGAAACCAGGCACTGCTCACCACCTCGCTAATACCATCCCTACAGTGAAGCATGGTGGTGGCAGCATCATGCTGTGGAGATGTTTTTCAGCGGCAGGAACTGGGAGACTTGTCAGGATCGAGGGAAAAATGAATGCAGCCAAGCACATCGAAATCCTTGATGAAAACCTGCTCCAGAGCGCTTGAGACCTTCAACTGGGGTGACGCTTCATCTTCTAGCATGACAATGACCCTAAGCACGTGGCCAAGAAGACAAAGGAGTGGCTTCAGGACAAGTCTCTGAATGTTCTTGAGTGGCCCAGCTGGTGCCCAGACTTGAACCCGATTGAACATCTTTGGAAAGACCTGAAAGTAGCTGTGCACCAAAGCTGCCCATCCAACCTCACTGAGCTTGAGAGGATGTGCAAGGAAGAATGGAAAAAAACTCCCCAAATCCAGGTGTGCCAAGCTTGTTGCATCATACACAAAAAGACTGGAGGCTGTAATCTCTGCCAAAGGTGCTTCGACCAAGTATTGAGTAAAGGGTGTGAATACTTCTGTATATGCAACATTTGAGTGTCTTATTTTTAATAAATTTGCAAAATAAAGTTTATTTCGCTCTGTCATTATGTGGTATTTTGTGTAGAATTTTTGAGGGAAAAGGAATTTAATCCATTTTGGAATAAGGCTGTAACATAATAAAATGTGGAAAAAGTGAAGTGGTATGAATACTTTCAGGATGCACTGTATGTATTAAAGCATTTGAAGTAGCTTGATTGCTATGTGACTATTAAACTAGTGGGCTGGGTAAACTTGCACAGTCTTAAACTGAATAAAGTGAACTATATCATAATCTCAACAATACATCCAGTTTTACGTTAATGGTCCTACTGTCAGAGTGCCAAAAGAGATTACAGCAATCAAAGCAGACACAGTTTATTCTAAATGCTTTATTATTCTAACAAATTAAATAACAACATATAATACAAGGTGGCTGAGTCTTTGATTACAATATAGCCTATCAACATTATTTAAATACAGTATCTGATGTCCATTAGTTTTACTGCAGCATCAAACCTAAAACTCCTGCTATCACAAATCTTCAGAAGCTGTTCATCAATCAAATATTCAAGCTCAAATTGTGTCAAAAAGGTCATGATGGTTTTCATCATCATCAGTATGTTTACATGTACACAAATTACTCAATTCATGTTAAGGGCAGAGAATTAAAAAGTGAAGTAACTGTTCTTGTTTTACAGGACTCGTGTGGCCCAGGAATTCTCCTTGTTGGACCTGTCAATGTCTTAAATAGTCTTCTAAGGGATCCAGAAAACAACCTGATTTCACCTACCAACCAATCAGGGCAATCTAAAACAACAGACAGGTAACCAGTTTTTAAATTTGACTGTCTCCTCTGGTTTTTAAGTTGTACCAAAAAGGTTTAATATGGGCCCAATACAGGTTTGAAAATCTGACGATTGCCTCATTTGATGACATTGGAAACGTTTGTGCAAACACAGTGACACCCAGATTTTGCTTAAGATATTACTCAAAAGAGACACCAAAACAACTTACTTAAGAATGAACCACTTTTCTATATATATAGAGTTTACATTTTAGAAACCAGGTCTCAAGTGCCTCTCAAGCAATGCTGTTTCATCCTTTTTAAGGGATGGGGAGTGGGGTTCTGACTTGAAGTGACGAGCACTGAGCTCCATGTCTACGTCAAGAACAACTACTTTGGTGTAAACAAGTGACCCCCAGTTCATATGTTGCTCTCCCTTTCCAATAGGAGCGAATGCTACAGTGATAATTTGACATGACCTAACAATGATCTCATAAAAGAAAACAAACACACCAACGTTCAACATTTTCAAACTGTCATGTTAACACTTACAACCTCATTTCTCCAAATGTGTTCACATTAACTACTATTAGGTGAAGCTTTTGCTCTTACTGATCAATGCAACATAAAGTTAATGAAGAAACTACTTCATTTGTTGTCACTGTGAAGTTAAGACTGGACAAACAGCATGTGTACAAGAAATTATCCATATGTTATCGCTCCAGAGTGGTGTGGTTGGAAAAGCTGGACGTGTCACTTCCCACTCCGCCCCTCTCTTTCAGTATTTGTCTCTTGTTGTGTGTCTGTCATGTTGCATCTCCATTCTGCTCTCACACAATCCAACCTCAACCACAGATCTCATCATTGCCATCCAAGTCTTCTGCTTTCTCTCAAGTGCCTGTTGTTGAATCAGTGTGCTTTTCATCACCTTAGACGTCTGTATTCTTTAAGTTGGCAGCAGTTGGCTGAGGAAAAAAAAAAAACCTGAGGACCAAATGTAGGAAGAAACAGCAGAAGCTGAAAAGATGTAGTTTTTTTCCAGTAAATAATGGAGTAAAGTTTAGTTAACACCAAAATGATAGTCAGTGTGCCTTGGTGATTTGTTTACTCACTGCTCTAGTTATCATGCATTGTACCTTGTATTTTAGTGGCTGGTAGGAAACTGCCCATGTGTGTTTATGGACTGTTGCAACTTTTCCTCTTTGGCCCTTCTGCTGTGGCACAGCTGAGGAATGAAAAGGAAATATTACGACATTTTCTTCTTTGGATGTTTTACACATTTTTCTTCCAGACCTAATAAGACACCATATCCATCAATGCATTGTTGTCTCTCACCGTTCTTTTCTCCATGAAGCTGGTCAGGAATTCATCAATGTCTGTGCGCCCCTCAAGGAAGTTTTCAGCCGTCACCTCCGACTCTTCCTCAGCCTGGTGGGCTGCAACTTTTAACCGAGCCTGCAGGGTACTAAGACTGCAGCTCTAATTAGGGTAAGACACACAGGCATGAGAAGCAAAAATATATTAAGCCTTGAGAATTTAGAGAAAGGATCGAGCATGTTTACGAGTATGAGTGTGTCCTCCCACCTCACTGAGTTCATGCTGTCTCTGCATTCTTGTTTCAAAGGCAGACTTCATCTGAGTCAGCTGTTCATACTGTCAACAAACCAAAACACATGTCAGGGGCTGCTAGACAAAAGCATGAATGTGTCTGTTGAGAAAGGACGGGCAAGAGAGCATGGATCTATCAACCAACCTTGTAGAGCATTTCTTGTCTTTTTCCTTCCAGCTGGGGCTCCATCTGAAGGTTTTTCTCTGTGCGACACAAAAAAGGAGAAATCTTTGTCAAGCTCAGATTAGCTGAATGACTGACCATTAAACCCTCAGTGCAAGATCACAAGAGGAACTTACTAGCCATGTCCACAATACTGTTGACCAGCTCTTCTTTGTCGTTGGTGACCTGTTTGAGTTGTGGCAAACTCACAAAGAACTCCAGCAACAGATCCTCATTTTCAGACATGCTTGATAGCTGGGTCAGACTGGGATGGAGAGCAGCACAGGGAGGCAGAAAGACAGAATAAGAAGTGAAACAGTAGGTAAGAGGACAATATGAAAAGTACAACAATCTCAGTGCAAAACTTTCAGATGAAAATATCTAAAGATACTTCACTTTAAGTCATTGAGCTCAGGGAAGGATTCAGGGATTTCAGGCATCTTGTACATGTGTCCATTGAGTCCAGCCTGAAACAGACAGACATCAAAATCATTTATTTGTCTTCACAAGATTAGACTGAACACCTGTACCTAAGTACTTCAACCAAAATTCTGTGTTGTTCATGAACAATTGCTACTCAGGGCTGAAAAATCCCTGTTCATTAGAGTATGAATGTTTTTTTAGATTACCCTATTGACCCGCTCAGAGGGCTGTCCAAACAAGTTGTTCAGCAACTTCATTGTATTCAAAATTTAAGAGACCTCCCAAAACACCTCAGGAGTGGCGGTGAAGAGGCTAATGAGCGGATTAAAGGCACACAGAATAGGGTGAAAGAAAGGTACCTAAGAAGGATAAGTTTAGCAATTATTTAGCTCAAGCCTGTGAAAATGACCATGATGTTAACGTCAGCGTTAATAACACATTAGCGACAATAACGTTTAACATTAATTATGTTTTTTCCTTCACTGTTTTTTCAGATGACGTTATGTCCATTTAACTCTTTATTGCACATGAACAGAGCACGTTAGAAGAACACTATAGTGCATGAACATGACCTGTCACACTCCCTGGTCTCCTTGGTTACCACCAACTTTGTTCATATTATCTGTAGTAGAGGCTCAAGGGCTATTTTACATTATATGACACCCCTCACTTTTAATTGCTTTTATGTGTAGGTGAAGACATACCTGAGCCTTGGAGCTCTTCTTTATGGAAACAAGAAAAATTAAATGCTCTGAGCCTGGCAGCAAACTGTGCCATTAAGGCTAAATTATGTTTGTATTGAATAATTAATTTATAAAACTTTTCAGTTATGATAATGTTTTCCCCCACAGTTTCAAAAAATCCTGGAGGATTCAAGGAAATCCAAGGAAAGATGGTCTGAGGTGAGTCTGTGTCCATCAGGATTCTACAACTCTGCAGATGGGGGCTTCATAACACTATTGTGGGGTGTGTTAGGGTGTTTAGGGTGGTCCTGCAGGAGCTATCTGGAAGCCTGAGCCAGCCCAGGTGCTTTGACTTGACACAGAAGGAGCAAAAAGTGAGTCTAAATCCATGGGAAGACACTCTGGGGTGAACTGTTAAATAGAATTTATTTTTAAGACAAGACCAGTCTGTAGATCTGTGCCTGAAAGGACAGTGAGACTCTGTAGCCAGGGACTTCTGAGCACATTCTTGTTTGCACGGCTTAATGACTTGTTGTAATCATTCACTTTTATTGACCTATGGAGTACTCGTGTGCTTGAAATTGCTTGGTGCATGCTGATTTTTATTTTCTGTTGTTGTTTTTACAAACTTTGAACAAACACGAGTGCCCTCTTTTAGCCTTAACAGAATGATACCGCCACCCCCAAACATCACCTATGATTAAAGTACCTGTGTGTCTCCTGTAGGAACAGGCAGTGGCAGGTCAGTTATCAGGCCATATGGTGCTGGAGCTCGAGGGGGCCCATGGGTACTATCAACCCCTGAGTGAGGCACTGGAGCTGGAGATGGAGCTGGGCCTCCAGCAGGCGGCGTATGACTGGGACCTACATGGCGAGGGTAATGGAAAGCCTGCGTGGGGTACGGGGCCATACTTGAAGGCTTGTACATGCTGCTGTGGTAATTATGAAGAGAGAAGATAATTCAATAACAGAGACCGATTTATCAGCTTGCTCAAGTATAAAAGAAAAAACTAAAAGTCAAATGCTATTGCATCAAACCTTGACTGACCTCACTGTCACAGAGAAATAAAAATGACAGTAATAACAGTTTGATGAGGAAAAAAAAGACTAGGCTGTGGAAAATCTGAAAATTATGCTAAAATGTGCAGGTATTGAGAGACAGGCGTCCATGACCGGAGGTGGAGACTCACTATGGAAAGCCAGCAGGGCCAGATGACATCAAGGCAGGAGGACTCTTCCAGAACTCATCCAGCAGACTCTGAATGACTTTTCCAAGGTCTGAGTGCATTCCAAACTGCGAAATACGCAACGACAAAAACTGAGAGACTGGCATACAAAGAGATTTACTTTCCTTGAAGAAATCAAAAACATCAGGGTTCGTAAAAGTAATTAATATGATTAAAGGTGGGGTAGGCAGGAATCCATTTCAAAGGCATCTTTTTTTGTGGTGTATATACAAAAAAGCTTTTAATATCAGTCAATAGTTATTAGTTATTGATGACATTTGGTAATATAACGATATCGCTGTGTTCTTATGCCTGTGAAGTCAACATTTTAAAATTCTTTAGCGGTCCGCTCTTTCTGACTGTAAACAAAGCTGTTCTCAGCCTCCCCCAACCTGATTGGTTGTGAGGCAGACGCTTCTCCCTCATGTTGTGAGGCACGCTCCACATCCTTGAATAATGTTCATGAGACCAAACAAAGTTAGCATGCTACAATATCCAACAGTAGAAACCAACCAGAAAGTAGGGAAAAGTGTCTGAATCCTCTTTTGGCCACAATTGCCAACACAGGCAGGAAAATGAAGTAAATATCGGAGACTCTGGTGGTCAACATCAGCATAAACGATGGGGGACGCTTCAGGTTCTTACGGACCCTGTAACCTTTCTGCTGGACAGGTAAACCGCTTTAACAAAGTAAGCCAAGTGTCTGTAACAGAAGTGTTTCTTGTCAAACGGGACCTGCTGTAGCGTGTTGTAGCGCCACTAAACTGTCTACCTCGGGTCCTGGACTATGTCACTTTATCCTAGTTGTAGAAGTCCTGCAAACATTGTGTTTGCTGGTAGTCTGTTGGCATCTACAGTAGCACCAATGCTTTTTATTTTCACCTTGACTGGGCCCCATTTGTCATTATCTGAAGTATTTATCTGCATTATATCTGAATTTAATTGAAAGACACGAACGAGCAAGAGCATCTGTTTGTGGGCGGGGCTTGCTGGAGCAGAGAGGGAGGGGAGAGGAGGAGCTGAGGGGAAAACTGGTTGGGAGGGGTAGAGTTTACATTCAAGATTTCTCCTGAAAACTGCCACTTCCTCAGATCCTGCCTGACCCCACCTTTAAAAGAGATTTCCTCAATGAGAGCCGATGGGTAGACAAAGGTAATAGAAAATGAAAAATAAAGCTTTTGATTCAAGGGGAACTACTAATAGTGTAAGAGCACTTACACAGAAAGGCTTATTGGGGGGTACCTACAAGTGCAAAATTTTCTATTATTTAGGACAGACTTTTTTTCTATGGCTGTTAGGGATCCTGAATTTTAACAACACAGGGCAACTATAGAATATAAGCTGTGAATATACCAGTAATATTTTACATTTACCAATAATAAATAAACAAGAGACACTTACACTTTTCTGAATGAAAATGAACAAAATGGAAGAACTTCTTACATTAGAGATGAGAGGGCTGGTAATCATGGTGCCATTATTGCTGTCAACTAGATGGTGACCAACTGGAGGGTAGACACTGACAACGGGTTTCTCCTGGGGGAACTGAGGAGGTAGCAGACTGCAGGAGGGAGAAAAAAAGTATGACAGTTTCAGCTCACAGGAATGTAGGATCCCAGGTATACCACAAAATATAATGTACAATAAGTGCAGTTTCTCTTTAATATATGTTTTTTTCATAAATAGACTTGCCTTTTGGGCTTTGAGGTGTGGTAAAAGTTATCTTTGAAACAACTGCAAGCATACAGTGTCTAGATGGGTCAATGAGTGGGGACTGACTAGTCGAGCATTTGTTTAAGTTTCAAGTGCCTCATCTGGCTTTTCTTGTATTTCTTCTTTGAGAGTCTTAAACAAACAAGGTGTTAAGATCTCATTTCAGGTGTAATGCTAAAAGTTAAGGACTAATGTGCACCTCACCTGTGAAGCCAGTCGACCACTTTCTATTGACATAATGACTGTGAATGTGAAAATGTACTCACACGTTGACACTGATGGTAGAATTGTTGACTGTGAATGGTATTCTGTATTCCACATCTTTCTGGATCTCTGCAAGGCTGCCGGACAACAGAAACATGATGATTATGTCAGGGTATGAAACCACAAACAGCACATTGAGAGACTGGAAAAGTTAGATTCACACATATTTTAAAACATATGTTCTTAAATATACCAAAATAATTTGTTCTACATGACACAAAGTAAATGGCTCTATTGTGAACATCGAGGATGGGTAGTCAGGTAATCGTCCTAAGCATCTAGCATGACACCAAGTTTGGTCTTTCTATTATAGACACATACCATTACGGGCTAATCCAGACCCTCTCCTAAATGGGTGTGTGTGTGTTTCTAATATCAGAGGTGTGGACAAGAACAGATGAAGAGTTTGATTGTCATTCACTGCACACCTCGTTCAAACTCCCTATTTTCTCTCTGTAATTATCTTATCTTTCCAATTCAAATTTTCTTTTCAGTTCTTTCATCTTCTCACATGTTACACAGTTTACAAAGGCATGCATTATTACATGGGTGTGTCTATTTTACAGCATTTTTACACCATCTACCTGTATATCTGAACTTGTAGGAAAAAAAAAGGAATAAGTTATTTTTACTGACTCTTTTTTTAAGCTTTACACTCGCAACATTTTTTTAACAATATCTGAAAACTCCTTACAGGTTTATGTAAGGGATTGATGTTTAATTTATCAAAACATTACCATAAGTAAAAATCCATATTATTAGCAAATGCAACACCTGAAATATTCAACTGTTAATGGTAGGCAGGTTGTCTCACTGTTGGGATCAAATGATTTCATAAACTTTACATCTTTTACCTTTGAATAAAAAAAGCTCTTCCATACCATATCATATGGCCTTCTAAGAGCTGCTTTTCAAGAAAACTGCCATCCACCAACCCCGGCACAATTTCATGAGTAAAAACTCTTTTCCGACGAGCTTATTCTGAACAACAATGCCACGCTAAAGACACATAAGCGCAGCCATCACCACAGCACATTAATGTTAGCCTCAGTGACCTCTGCATTCCCATACATAGTTGGAAAGAAACACTTTCATTGCAATCAGGCTGTCACTGGGTCTCTTTGTAACATGGTGTACTTTTTTTCCCCCATCTTTTAATGTCCAACCTGGTAGAAAAACAAAATAACATTGTGTCTGAGCAGCATAGAGAGTCCCTCAGTAAACAAAGGCTAATACTTTAATCTCCACATTTAATTAATACAGACTCCTCCTACAAATAAATGCGTAATGATACGGTTTGGCATAAACTGGAGTCATAACAGAACAGGGCAGGCCGGGCTTCAACCCCTGTCACCAACCCCAAAAATAGACACTGAAACTGTGACTTCATGAGCTGATGAGCCAACACTGTGCCTCAGCAAATCACAGCCTGGTGACTCGAGGAAGCTTGTAAACAAAGGCAACGATCAGGCTGGGACAGCTTAAAGAAGCTTTCCTATACTCAAATGGTTTTCTTTTTAATCCATAAACTCTCAGGAACAACAGCCAGGGCCGAGCACATCTCATGCGACTTAAATACCAACAAAGTTCCTGGAAAATCTATGTAAACATGAGATGTGTTCATCTCAGCTGACGTGTGTCTGTGAAAACCGTCAGCCCATTGATCACCAAACACAGCGGTGATCGATTTATGGGAAAGGGGTCAACGTTATGCTAAGTAATAAGCCTGTTAGCTGGAGCTGGCTCTTCTATCGGACCCTTCCCTGCTGGTGTTACCTGGGATGAGCGGCTTTCAGCGACTCGATCTGCCGCTGTCTTTGTTGCTGGAGGCTGTTCAGAGGAGGGAGCGGTCCGGAGCCTTTGGACAGGGGGAAAAGCCAGTTCATCCTCTCCTGGCGAGACCACCGACTGGGCTCGTTGACAGAATCCGCGAACCAACGGGCGAAACTGAAGAGAAAGTGAGAGGGAGATCGCTGTGGAGGATTTCCTGCTAACTCCTGTTAGCTGTTGGACGCTCCGGTTTGTTATTTACACGAGGCTGATTTTCAAGTAGTGTCACAAAGTCGCGTGTCACATACTTTCCTGTACAACAAAATAATAGTCCGATTGTTTCTATGACATTGTACGATTTTCGATAATATCACTGGAGTGCTATTCGATAAATACCCAAAGGAAGACAACCTTTCTTAAAAAAACAGCTGAGGCTTGATCAACTTATTTACGTGTGACGTCAAGCTGCGGGTATCTATAAGGCGTAACTTCCCGTTTAGGCCCTTCTTCTTGTTTTATTGGCTGTTGTCAAATCTGCATTACCGCCACCTGCCGGTACGGAATGTGGATCCGGAACTTTTTTGGACGACTAATGTAGTATAAGGCTATTCAAACATGAGTTGTATCAAATATTTAGAGACACCGCTATCATTTTAGGACAATAATATTGACATTAAAAAACCAAAGAAGATATAAATAAACAGTAAAAGTATAATACCAAGGAAGGCTACCTGTTCTTATGATCTTAAACGTTTAATACTGTAAGACATTTGCTGCATTTTTTTGTCAATACATTCCCGCAATTAAGTTTATAATTCCTTTATTAAAACAAGTTTATACATCTATATTTCCAACCTTTTTTTTAAATACATTTTTATTGTATATTATAGTTCCACATATATCTTGTTTCTGATCAATTTTAGCCAAGCACACTTATCACACCAAAATGTATTGCTGTAAAGACAGAGGAAAAACAAGTTAACCCTGCTTTCACTTTCTTCTTAATAAAATATCCAACTTTTGTGATCAAATTTAATCTTATGTCTAAAGTTGACCAAAAGGATCTGCAGGGCTCTCAAGTTTTGAACTAAGCTTAGAGTGAGATTTCCTTGGGGGGGGGGGGGTGAAGATAATTATTAGTATAATTATCTCTTAAATACAACGGAGTATAAGGGCACAATTAGAAAAAAAACGTTTTTAAATCTTAAAGAATAAAGTTATTTTTTGGGAGAATAAAGTCATTAATATCAGTATTAAGTCGTAAAGTTACCTGTTGTGAAGGAGAGTTGTTAAAATCAGCACTGTGGAGCATTTAGATGAATTGTACTTTAGTATAGGTTTCACAAACATGGAGATACTTAATCCTTTGGTATATGAGCATTACACTGTCATGAGTATCAGAACTTATATTTGAGATATATGAGAAATGCTGCTTTTGTGGAGGGGGAAATGGCTGGAAATGGCTGTACAGAGGCTAAATCCGTCAATACAGCTGTTAATAGCAATAGCATAGGGCTTTAGTTTGGTTTAGTTTAGTTTAGTTTAGTTTAGTTTAACTTTCATCTTTCGAAAACACAACTTAAGACATGGTTTAAAATAAAATGTCATAATTTATTTGCATGTGCAAAATGTGGTGCAGCCTCCGTGTCAACATGGCTGCTCTCCTTCCAGAGTTTCTTCTGTCCTTTTCAGTCACCAGCTGGATAACTGCTGTGTTAGGAGGCCACTCTTACACTTGTTAAACTATAATGAAAAGACAAAAATATTAAAATACAATATCCTTTAACAGATATCCACCAAAGTATGTAGAGACCAATCTTTAAGAAGTGATTACATTCTGAAAGAAAAGAACAAAGGATGCAGTCAGTGTACCTTCATGCCCGGAAACTCTTGTCCATGTTCACCATCTTTGCTGCTGTTCTCATCTTCTCTTCTTCTTTCGGCTGCTCATCATCTTCACTCTCATCCTTGAGTGTGTCTATTGTATAGAGATAAATATAAGGAGATGTTTGTCTATTTCAGAGGCCGCTTCTTGCATTGAGACTATGTCTTTGAGGGTGATTTTATCTTCTAAGTCTAATTCATGAGTGATCAGAAGAACTTTGCCCTCTTTATCTGCCCCTGTAACTGTAACAGTCTGCTCTGCCCCTCTCCTGCTCTGCTGCTCAGCCACACCCCTCATCAGCTAACTGCTTCCACCTGCTGCTCTCACCTGCTCATCATCTCCAATCAGGCCAGTATATATGCAGCTTCTTTCCCCTCACTCTTTGCCAGATTGTCTTCGCTCTCATGCCTGACTCTCCAGCGTTAATTCCCGGACTGCTTACCTGGTATCGACCTGATCTGCCCCTGACCTTTGCTTCTCGCCTCAGCCCCGGTAAACCTGCCTGCCTTCTGTCCTTGACTACGAGCTTTGCCTGCCTGTTTCCTGCTATTCGTCTGCCTGCGGCTGAATGGCACTCAGCCTGTTCCTGCTCTGTTGAGATCCCCCTTCTCGTCAGCTTCACCTCGCCAACTCACCTCCTCTGCCGACGTTGGTTCTGCCAGCTCCTCTGCAAGCTCTGGATCCTCACCCAGTCCTCACCTGAACCACTCTCCAAGAAATCTTCCTCCAGCTGTGAGTTGAGCATTTTCCCCTTCACTACACTCGTGGAGCAAATTAAGACTGTGGACAATTCCCTGCTCACGAGTCCAAAACTCTTTCCTGACCTGTGGTCCACTGCTAATCTGCTCGCCTATCACCCGGAAGACCCGAGTTCGAATCCTGCCATATCCACCTGCTATACTCTGCTGCTTCATTGGATTTGGTGTTCAATAAAGACTGTTGTTAAAGTGAACCTGCTTGTTTGTGCTGCAATTGGGTCCAGTCAATACCCGTTACAGTAACAGCTTTTGCAGCCTCATCAGCTGCTCTGTTGCCCTGAGTTACTCTTGACATGTCCCCTTTATGTGCTGCACACTTAGCTATTGCTATTTCTTTCGGCTTCATCATTGCATGCAGCAATTTGGTTATCTGGGCATGATGCTGTATAGGAGACCCATCTGTTTTTTTTTTTTTTTTTTTAAATCCCCGATTTTTCCACAGTGCTCCGAACAAGTGACAAACATTATGTGCATATGCAGAGTCTGTGTAAATTGTCACTTGTTTGTCCTCTGCCAAAAGACATGCCTCAGTTAGTCCTACAAGTTCAGCCAGCTGTGCAGATGCTGGTTGTTGCACTGTTTTTGCCTTTTCGACAACAAATCCATCTCCTTCAGCTTTTACAACTGCATAGCCAGCGCTCAATTTGTCTCCAATCCGATAACACGACCCATAAGTCCAATACTCTACATCTGCTTTCTGAAGTGGAAGGGCTTGCAAGTCTGACCGTAGTTTTGAATATCTCTCTGATTCCTTCAGTCCAATACCAGTGCTATATCGAGACCACAGATGTTCTGGCACGTGTTGTAGCGTGTCTTCTTTTATAGCGTCTGAGTCAAGTTTAGCACTGCAAATTGACTCATGTGTCATCTGTACAGCTTGTGGCTGACCCTGTACGTGAGCAGAGATAACAATCCTTATGAACTGCTGATCCTCACTCACCCAAATAGCAGGATTTTCCTTAACTGGTGTGAAAATAGCTTTCTCTGCTTCTACCATCATTGAGCCTATATGCTTCTGTTCATAGGTCTCGGCCACCATCAAAGTCACGTGAGGAATGCTTTCTTCGATGTCATGTTCTTTTTCAAGATATTCATTACTCTCTATCTTCATAGCTGCTCCTTGTGGCCCCAAATTATTGAACTGGAGCTAAGCTGGACTTGTTTTGGTTGTTGCTTCAACCAGTCTGCTGAGTTGGTCTGTGTAGCATCTTTAAAATACTTCAGTGTACAGTGGTCTGGATACTCAGGTAACTTCACCTCAGTCATATTGGCCACAATAAATTTCTCCCACAGCTTTGCTGGCTCTAGCAACTCCTGGCTAAGGTTCCCAATCCAAAACACTGCAGACGCTTCAGTCTCTGTTTTCATAAATAGTTGTTGCCAACTATCACTTGGTACATCCACCAGACAGCCGTCTGGTGTGCATCGTATTGTGCACTTCAACCTACACAAAGCATCTCTGCCCAAAAGTGCAATAGGTGTTTGTTCTGACACTAGTATCGGTATTGTGGTCTTTTGATTTTTATAGCAGAGCTCAACGGGTTCTGTAAGAGGTATCAGCTGTTTCACACCCTCAAAACCTATTGTCCGTACCAATTGGCCAGACATGGGGAGATGTATAGCATCTTTGGGCCTAACACAGGTGAAGGCAGCTCCGCAATCTGCCATAACTGTTAATGGTTTATCATTCACTTTCACCTCAATGGTTGGCTCTTGTTCTGGCCCTGACACTACCAGCTGACATCCCCCTTTTAGGTCTTCTGGGCACCCCTAAAATCCAGGTTCTGGCCCCCTATCAGGGTTTACATGTCCTCTGAGTGGGCGCGATTGTCCCTTAGTGCTTCTCATGAAGCCTCCCCTGAGACCAAAAACTTATCAACACCCAAAAAAGATCAATCTGTGTGATTTTACCAAGCAGCAATGACAAACCACATCCACACGTTTCAGCAAAATTTAGACCTCTTGGAAATGCTCTTTTAATTCAACAATAATCCGGTACTTAATCAGCCCTTTCAACTGGTCAGTCTAATGCCAAGCCTTTCTTTTTACCAACAAAACTACTGCTCTTATTGTCTAGCACTAACAAATATATACACCCAACTAAATGTGTTCCCACTATAAATGTGTATGTACAACTAAGTAGCAGCAGACACATAGGAGAAGAGTTTGTAGATAAAACTCTACTGGCCTGTCAAATGGGAGCTGGACCTGGTGAGCCTCTCATCCGCAAGCCCCCTCTTGTTGCAGCACAGCCAATAATCTTCTTATCTGTCTTATGGGTGCTCCAGCGTCAGATGCCTTTCATTCTCCTCTCCCCTCTCATGCATCAGAGTTAGGGACAAAGAACAAATCAAATGTTTAATTCACTCAATACACTTGAAAACAACATTTCCTACCACTATTGAAAGATTTCTTATACCATAAGACTACCTAAATTTATTATACACCATTCCCCTTATCACGGTATATCATTTAAAATTTTCACACAACTAGGATAGTTAAACTAGATGTTTTGGCTTTCTTTCTGTTCTCAGGCCTGTAAGAAGAGAAAGAAAGCGGGAGAAAAAGTTCCCTGGATTCTCCTAATCTTTAACTAGGACTTCCCTCTAAACATAATCATCAGCAAGTGACCATTCACTTTAAATATTCACACACACACACAGAGGAAAACCATACCCATCAGTTAGCAAATCACTCTATTTTACCCCACTCTCTTACTCTGTTTTTTCCTGTATCTGTATGAAGACAAATGTGCTTGCTGGTTTTTACACTTCTTTCATTGCAATATTAGTCAAGGATGTTATCACCATCCAAAGTCCTCCTAATCTAATAAGGGGCTCATTTCTTACTATTAGGTGTACAAATGTCCTCTTTATCCTGAGAGGCTCATAGCAGTTACTTATTCTATTAACTTATTCTATTTACTTATTCTTATTCCAAAGTCCTCCTCATCTAATAAGGGGCTCATTTCTTACTATTAGGTGTACAAATGTCCTCTTTATCCTGAGAGGCTCATAGCAGTTACTTATTCTATTAACGTCCCTGTACAAAGAAAAACAGGGCTCATATGGTTTTAACATTACAAAGGCAACAGTATCTCTTCCCTTATATGTTAATTTTTTATATCATATCATTATATATTTAATAAGCAATCATTTATCACTTTATCATAAGTTAATCACTTATACTTATGCTAGACCATTCCCCAACTTTGTGCACACACCACTCACTGCACACACTCTTTTGCACTCACACTCACAGCTCAGCACCCATACACACACTCCTCTCACACACACACAACAAAAGCTTCTCTCACACACTCAAACTTCAGCACACCTCTTCTCACTGAGCTCAATGTTTCCTTACCATAGTATTTGTACATAGTGATGTAGTACTCCAGATACCACATCAGACAAATCCAAACTCATTCAAACTGATTCAAACCTTTCTGATACTTAAAACCTATTTAACACTTTAGGACTTCTAATTATTTAAAATGTTTCCCACTTCAAAATCATTCCCATTATTTATGTATGTTTTAATTCTTCAAACAAAATCCCAGTTCTACCACTACAATTACTACTTATATCATTTTAACTTGTATCTTCACTTCTACCTCCACTGCTCTTGCTTCTCTTAATATTTTTTTTTACTTCTACTCTTACTTCTACCACGAGCTCTACTGCTTCTTCTATTCTAAAACTACTTCTACTGCTTACATGACTACTAATATCACTAATACAACTACCTATTATCATACTTCTTCTAGTACTTCAACTTAAACTTATGCCGCTTCTTACTTTTCTGTGTATTAAGGTAATTTTCTTCCTTATACAATTATTTTGCAATTTCAGACAGTTTTTCTAGCCTTATTTAGCATGAATGCAATTTTAATTTATGAAGCACATTCATACTATTTGTACTTCAGCAATTTTCACTTTCATCTAACTTCTACTTTTCTTTCTCCAGCTCTTTAACCAAGTTTACATTTAAACCTTCCTCCATTTTTTTTTAACAGTTTAGCATTGCTTTTTCAGCTTCCAGCACTCAGCATTTCCACGCATTTTCTGCAAGGAAATGCAATTTTTTCTAGTTTTGATAATGCCTGTCACATTAACGTCATAAACACTGTAAATATCTATGCACACATTTAATCCTTGTCGATGCATCGCTTAACCATCACGAAAGTCTCGACAGTAACACAAGTTTGTATGATAATATTGTCATGAAATCTTACGGTCTCCATGTAGTAGATGTTGTCCTCTCTGTTCAGGTGTTGGTTAGAGGTGTTTGTCGGAGTCCTTGGTCGTCTGGTGAGGTTTTATTTACGATGAAGCCGTCAAAAGTTGTAAGTTCGTGAGCCGCTTAAGTTTTTCGTGCTATTCTCTTCAGATTTGATCTTCAGAAATGACCGCTCTCCTTTGCTTGTAATGATTTAAAGTTTTTACATCGTTACAGGTTACCATGGAGATTTAAAATGCTGTTTACTTTAGAAAAACCCTTACACTGGTAGGTTATATCTAAAAGTTTAATATTATCTTTAATTTACTTTAATCTCAATGGAATATAAATATCTCTTGAAGTAAAGTGTAGGTTATTTTTCGTCAACTAGTTTAAGAGTTTAAAAGCATTTTAATTTAAAAACCTTCCTTATTTCGGTACAAAACGACAACGTTTTGAAAACTATAGCTAAGTAGGCCTTTGTCTCATCGGTAATCCAACAAAAACTGGAAACTTTGTGTTTCATTATAAATTCCACTGAAGCCTTTACTTCAATTAAATTCAGTCGATTTTCTTTAGAAGGCTACTAAAAATAGTCTAAATATACTCCTATCATATCAATATTTTAGAGCAGTAACTACATCTGTAAAGCACTTTGTCCCCCTGTTTAAAAAAAAAACCCCAAAGTTGATCATTGTCATTGATCATTGTTTTCTGTGCATAGAGAACAACAGCCTACGTTCTCTACTTCTGGGTCAAATTGTTTCTATGGCTGGGCAATAGAACAATAACGATATATGTTGAAAATAAATTTCCCGCAATACCAATATAAAACATGGTCAATATGCTTTTTGATAGCTAGCATTATGCCATGTTTTGGTAGACTATATGAATAGCCAATGAAAAGGGAAGTTGCTCCGGGTCCGCTTCGCGCTGATCCAATCGTGCTGAATTAGAACCAAGTAGCAAACAACTATGTAGTAGCAGGCTGCAGCTACACACAACCGTAGCACTTTAACAGGTGAGGCCGACAGCACTGTTGGTGAGAAAAAAAGAAAATGAGTGCTACCCCCGACAGAAACGCAGATGAAGGCTCAACAGATGAAGACATCGTCAACAACACTAACATGACAACCTCGGTGGTGTGAAGGTATTTTGTTTTTTTGAGGTCAGACATGAAGCAGAGTAATGTGCACTGCAAATCATGTCGAGTACATGTTCTTGCAAAGTCGGGGAATACCTCAAACCTTTTTCACTACCTGAAGCAGCGCCACGCGGTACAGCATGCGCAATGCAAAAGGTTACAAACCCCAAGCGCTGCAAAAAGCCTACGGTGCCTGAGCAGCCAAAACAGCCAACCATCCAGTCCGCTTTCTCTAGCGCAACGCCTTATGACAATATGTCAGAACATCGAAAATGTGGTGAGACGCCTCTTCTTCCTGTTTTATTTTAGTTTAACTTCCTGTTTTCCTTGTGTTCCTGGTCTGGCTTGACTGTTGTTTCAGTGCACTTTCCCTTCCCCCGGTCGCTGAGGCTGAGTGAGACTCCACACCTGCTCTGCAATCAAGGTCCTTGAAGAAGCCAGCAGCCCTCAGTCTCAGCGCCTGAGTATTGTCTTCACGCCTGAGTGGTACAGACGCTTCTCCTGGCCTTTCCCCTTGTTAAGTGCGTGTGACTTTTGCTCCCTGTGATTCCTTGTATTACTTCTAACCTTATTCTCATCTGTTCGTCCACAGTGTCTCCAGCCCACACAACAGCCAGCCAGCAAACCGGACTTTCTCTCGTGCCTTTTTCCCTGATTTGGACATTAAATACATCTTTAATTTGCTATCTGTCTCTGTGTCTGCTTCTGGGTCCACAAGATACGCCACAGAAGAGACACAAAGGCCTCACAGATGCAGTAGCTTATAGTACTGCAAAAGACATGCTACCAATAAGCACTGTTAAATTTCATTTTTTATATCGTGATATATATCAATATCAACTGATATGAAAAAATATATTGTGATAAACTTTTTCCCATATCGCCCAACCCTAATTGTTTCCATAACAAAATTGCTTTAAATTAAATGAATACATTAGAATTGATGTTTTAATGAAAAAAGTGTTTTGATGGTTTATTCTCTGTAAAGACCTCACATTTCAGATCCTCCTTTATATCTTTGAGACTATGGACCTCTGTTTTAGTGTTCATGGCGCTCTGTAATCGGTATAGGGATTTATTGTTCTCCACATTGTACCTGTAACATCCCTGAAGGAGACTATCTGTCTACAGTTTAAAGGCAATCATGGTGGATCAGGCAAATGTTTAAAATTGCCTGTAATCCTTAAAAAGTTGGGGGGGACTTTTCTTAGGCTGGCATGGGTGTGGAATCTAGAGCTGATGCAAAGGACCTGCAAAATGTGGTCTAACTTGTGTTATTCGCATTTGACTTGCCTTCCTTTTTAAAAAACTCTCAACTCATCCTTGTGTGTCCATTCTACCTCCTTTATACACCAGTGCATGACACCCCTGTCTGACTGCATTCTCAACCTACATTAGAAAATTCCATGTTACAAAATACACTCAGCCACTGTACATAGCAAAAAAAAATAAAAATAAAATGTAAAGTATACACACACACGTTACGTATTCCTCAAAAAATCTCATAAGAGAACCATCTAAACCTGCTTTATTCTTGAATAGAGCACTGAAACTGAAACTATACACTCACCGGCCACTTTATTAGGTACACCATGCTAGTAACGGGTTGGACCCCCTTTTGCCTTCAGAACTGCCTCAATTCTTCGTGGCATAGATTCAACAAGGTGCTGGAAGCATTCCTCAGAGAGCTTGGTCCATATTGACATGATGGCATCACACAGTTGCCGCAGATTTGTTGGCTGCACATCCATGATGCGAATCTCCCGTTCCACCACATCCCAAAGATGCTCTATTGGATTGAGATCTGGTGACTGTGGAGGCCATTTGAGTACAGTGAACTCATTGTCATGTTCAAGAAACCAGTCTGAGATGATTCCAGCTTTATGACATGGCGCATTATCCTGCTGAAAGTAGCCATCAGAAGTTGGGTACATTGTGGTCATAAAGGGATGGACATGGTCAGCAACAATACTCAGGTAGGCTGTGGCGTTGCAACGATGCTCAATTGGTACCAAGGGGCCCAAAGAGTGCCAAGAAAATATTCCCCACACCATGACACCACCACCACCAGCCTGAACCGTTGATACAAGGCAGGATGGATCCATGCTTTCATGTTGTTGACGCCAAATTCTGACCCTACCATCCGAATGTCGCAGCAGAAATCGAGACTCATCAGACCAGGCAACGTTTTTCCAATCTTCTATTGTCCAATTTCGATGAGCTTGTGCAAATTGTAGCCTCAGTTTCCTGTTCTTAGCTGAAAGGAGTGGCACCCAGCGTGGTCTTCTGCTGCTGTAGCCCATCTGCCTCAAAGTTCGACGTACTGTGCGTTCAGAGATGCTCTTCTGCCTACCTTGGTTGTAACGGGTGGTTATTTGAGTCACTGTTGCCTTTCTATCAGCTCGAACCAGTCTGGCCATTCTCCTCTGACCTCTGGCATCAACAAGGCATTTCCGCCCACAGAACTGCCGCTCACTGGATATTTTTTCTTTTTCGGACCATTCTCTGTAAACCCTAGAGATGGTTGTGCGTGAAAATCCCAGTAGATCAGCAGTTTCTGAAATACTCAGACCAGCCCTTCTGGCACCAACAACCATGCCACGTTCAAAGTCACTCAAATCACCTTTCTTCCCCATACTGATGCTCGGTTTGAACTGCAGGAGATTGTCTTGACCATGTCTACATGCCTAAATGCACTAAGTTGCCGCCATGTGATTGGCTGATTAGAAATTAAGTGTTAACGAGCAGTTGGACAGGTATACCTAATAAAGTGGCCGGTGAGTGTAATAAACAGAGCAAACTGACCTGCTCTACTTTCAATTCAGACTCCTTGCTATGACAATCAAAGGTATCGTCATCCATACATCATGAGCCGCTGCCCACGGTTCATTTGTTGGTTGAATTAATCAAAGGGCTACCTACAATAAGTCACAGTAGACTAAAGTACTTTCTTCTTTCACATATATGCACTCCTATCATATTCCCTTCCTCAAGGCCCCACTAAGAGGCAATTAAGCAAACCCACACTGTATCATTACACATAAATCTACTCATCTTCCTTCAAAAATGATCAAAAATACTTAATGTCATATAATGGCACAGATGTATGATTTTTAATGTGTTGCCGCTTGTCTTGATTGTCTGCCGCAAGTCTGGTTTATATTTTTCAGCTAGGGAATGGAGACAAGGCACCTCTGAGTTCCAGTTAATTACTGCGTAAGTGTCAAGACAAGGGTCAGTAATAAAAAAATACAGTAAAGTTTAAATAAAAGGGATTTTGTGCTAGTCAAACATATCAGTACATATCAGTTGTACAGTATTGAGATTAAAATAGTAGGTTTGACTGTAGCAACAGTGTTCAAATGGTCTCATCTGTTATAAAATGTATACAATAGTAAAATCAGGCCAAATGACTGAATATGATGATTAGTCAGATAGAGATGATTAAAGTTTGGCGGATAAATAGTACTGTCAGTTAATTTCACTGTCTTGGAGATTTTATCCTCTCATTTAATTAATAATATCACAGTTGTTGACCTCATTCAGGTAACATTGTTGTCTTAGTGTTTTATTGCATAATGTTGTATCAGTTGTGCTGTTTTAGTTTTTACAGGTTGTAGTGCAGCGGTTCAAACTTTTTTAACATCTTTATGCAGGTTAGTATAAAGTACATTTCTAATATCACATTTACAGCTTAATTACAAAATAACCACTGTCTTGCCGACTGTTATGGCATTTTCATGCTTGAAGAATTAATATGTCAAGTTATATTCCTTTTTGTTCTTTATCAACTGTAAATCATTTTTTGGCATAATTGGTTTCAAGTAGACAAACAGGAAAACACAGGGAAAACATATTGTGCGTTATTGTTAGTATAATGAGTGTCAGTCAGCTGTGTGTAGACAAGTTTTTACAACTGAAGTCATCTGTTTTGGGGGTCCATTGGCGATCCAACCATGAAAACAGTTCTTTTTCATACCACTGACAATTAAGTCAGAGCTCATGTCAATGGGTTCATCACGATGACCTTCTCCTCATTTTTATTTTATTTTTTTCCATGCCTCCTGTCACTCTCTTCTTCTATGACTTCTCTTGGTATCTCCTCCAGAGCTGCTGTACTTGTTTTCTGGCCTCGGAATGGACACAGTCAGAGAAGGAGGTGTGGTGCCGGC
Source organism: Xyrichtys novacula (assembly GCA_962446985.1). Taxonomy (NCBI): domain Eukaryota; kingdom Metazoa; phylum Chordata; class Actinopteri; order Labriformes; family Labridae; genus Xyrichtys; species Xyrichtys novacula. The sequence goes on along the minus strand of OY660866.1, from coordinate 24,809,927 downwards.
CCTTCACCTGGTAAACATGGAGCAAAGACAGGCACAGTCATAAGAAGGGCCCTGAGGACACCTTCTTGTTCCAGTATAGTTTTCTGAAACAGTACATTAGAAACAAAGAATTTTGCATTCATCGATCATTTTCTGTATTGGAAACAGGAAATAAGTGAGTGGGAATTTTTTCAGAATTGAAAAAACATAATTCCAAACTGTTCAACTATCTGGATAGTGCTGAAACTCAAGTATTAGTAACGACCTCTGTCACTTGCTAATATACTGCATCATTTAAAACAGAAACACAACTCTTAAAACAATAAAGATTATGAATATATCCCAGCTTTTTCGTTGTCAATGGTACTTATCTGCTTGCAAGCTCCTTCTTCAGACAGGATTTAAAAGAGGTGGCACGCTCCATGGCTTTATAACCCTGAGAGGTCAGTGAAAGAAATCATTGCAAAAGAAAGATGGAAAAAAGAGAATGAAGGGAGAGAGGCAGGAGGAATGAGAAATGGCAGGAGGAATGAGAAATGGCAATATGGATGACCAGCAATCAAAGTAAAAAAGAATGAGGAAAAAGAGTAAGACAGAAAAAAAAGAAATACGTTAATAAGCCAAGATGGTGAGGCCGGATCACACTGAAAGCAGAGTCATAAAAGGAACAACTTTCAGATCAGCTAGGTGAACATAAGGGACAATTCAGCAAGGTCTTCAAATCAGGGGTTCATAATCTTTGAAATGTTGTACCAATCTTCTTCACTAGAGGACAGTATTTCTTTATGTAAAGACTGCTGTGAGGTTGAAAAAGGTGATTTCCAGTTCATGTGGCAGTTTTTCATTATGTCAAGTAATTCACAAAGTTGTGAGCAGTTATTATATGACTAATGAGAGCACATGACCATGTCAAATTCTCCTGAAGGAAAGCACAACATTTTTTGCTTTATGCTACTCCAATGGTAAGACTCAAAAAGACTCAATAAATAAAAGGTTCAAATTTCACTTCAGGTATGCTGTACTTTCAGATGAAAGTATGTAATTTACCTATGATATTGTTGACATTACTGACATCCCATTCCATTGTACCATCACCACTTTTTTTACCCCCAGTAAAAATTAAGGAATCTACCAAAACCTTATTGACAGCAGCAGAAAAAGGATAGATTTTAAACCTCTTCACAGTAATAACAGTAAAGGTAGATTATTTCTGGGTTCTTTGGCCTTTTTATTTGACAGGACATAACAGTTGATAGTGCAGGAAACGGGGAGAAAGAGCAGGGAGCAACATGCAGGAAAGAAGCCACAGGCTGGGATGATACCTGGGTTGCCTGTTCATATTGGGTATGTTTAAAACAATGGCCCAGCAAAACCTAAAAGCTGTATTTGGAGGTTTCATATGACTGGGTCACCTGACTTTAATTCTACAAAGCCCCTTTTAACAAAATCACCATCACACAGTTTTTCCCTATTTGTTTAGTACTGTCCACGCATTTTTTCAAGAATAAGTTGACCCCTCATTAACTGGTTCATCACATGTGAAGGAAAGATTAGTGGCCAGGTGTGAAGTTTAGTGGTTTTCATAACGGCATAAGAATGCCACATAGTTATTATTCTAGAGCGGTGGTTCTCAACTGGTCTCACTCTGGGACCCACATTTTCTCATGGTCCTTAAGTCGCGACCCACTTTTAAAGAATTCAAACCAAGCAATTTTTTTTTTTAAATAAAAAAACCCTTCAAGATTCAAATCTCATCTTAAACACAAATACACCCGTTTTATTGAGTAAAGTGCATTTCAGAGCACATGAACTGAGGACGACAACTACTCAAGTTGCATATACAGAAAATATCAAATATCAAATTGCACAAAATGGGGACCAGCAAAATAAGAAATTATACTTATATGCATCTCTGCATCCAGAGCATATTCAGAAGAGAATACATATCAAATTGGACAAAATAAAGACCAGAAAAACAAAACAAGGTATTTTTACTGCATTCAGGCCACATTAATAAGAAACTGAGGAGGACAAATGGGTAAAGTGAGTAGAATAAATATAAAAACAATGAAAGATCTAGTAATTATAACTATTAACAACTACAGATAATTGAATTTCCCTTCGGGGGTTAACATAAAGTTATTCTTATGGCCACAAAATGAAAGATGTAACT
>OY660866.1:24517775-24802775 GCA_962446985.1 Xyrichtys novacula | reverse complement strand
TCTAATATGATGACACCTTGTCAAGAATTAATGTGCAATAAAACTGAGAGTAAGTCCATGTTTATTTAAGGTCTGTGGCTTGTATTTTATTTGTCAAACATCAGAAAAAGGTGACTGCTTTTTTCGTGCTGTGTCAGCATATTTGGGGCACACCACCCATCTTTTGTCCTTTGTCACACCATGCCCCCCTCAGCCATCTCCCTGTCCAATCCAAGGCCATGCTGAGGCAAGTGCAGACATCAGATTAAGTGGAATCTAATGTCATTTTAAGGAGAAGGAGCAATAAGGCCAGTTCCATCATCATCATCATCATCACCATCATCAAGACCACGATGCAGTTCGTGGTTCTACCTCAAGAGTAAAATCCTAAAAGCCAATGTGAGATGGAAAGAACATGTCAAACAAGATCATACACACTTACAAAAGCAACAATAAAAAGATTGACAAGTGTGAGAGCAAGACAGATCAACGCTTCAACAAATGCTGTGCTCTTTCTTTTTGGGGATACAAATTTGTGTAATCCTTCTATCAAGAACAAGCAGATGACTTCAACTGAGGTGTGAAGACAATCTTTGTTCATATACGAGACCATCATTTGTTTAAACAATGTTTAGTGCAGGACAGATCAGTGGCTCCTCCTTTTTGTTACATTATCTCAGAGTGGGTCACGAGAATATTTGTCTAAGGTAGTAGAAAGTGGAAAGAAACACAAATAAAATGATTGAGCAGTAAATGAATGTATTGATAAAGAGAGAAAGAGAACCACTAGGATGACCAGTAAAGGAAAAGTAATATTGACAACTGCATGATGAAGAAGTAAACTTAATTTCCAAACAGAATCTCTGGAGTTGATGCCCCTTTTAATTCAATCAATGTGGTAAGAGAAAAGATAAAACTGTCCTCCACGACACAAATGAAGTAAACCCTATTTTTTGTCTGGACAGTTTCTGTTTTTTCAGTTTTCAGTCTGCTTGATGATTAGGAACCAAGGAGGGCATCAAAAGACCAAACACAAGGAAACAATTACAGACTTAATTTCAGTGTCTTGTTGTCAGTGTGTCATTTGTTTGAGGACAAGCATACTTTGGTTCTTTAATCATGAAGGTGACGCAGGACTTATGCCTTTATGACCCATGATCTGTTCAGACACTGTCCAGGTGTTGTGTCTCTGCCACTCTCTCCTTCTAACACCATAAAAACCAGGTATTTGTGGTTTCTTCTCCTGTTTTTGCTTGTCTGGAGATAGGAGTGATAAAAAAGCTTACAAAGACAGCCAAAATCAATCCTTTTGTTCATGTTCTGTAAATCCATATTGATTATTCCACATAATTATTATTATCAATGTAACAATAACTTATCAGTTGTTCCAAATTTGTAGATTTAAATTTGGATAAGATGATTTATAAAACAGAGAATAAAGTAAAAGTAGGCAAAAATGTGAAGAAACTTCAGTACTCATATTGATTGACTGTATAAATAAAGTTATTAAGCCGTTGAGAACTGGATGCTGTGAGCCGTGGGAAATTTTTAAAATGAGTAAATTAAAATATGTGAGGATCTGTTGTATTCTAATGTCATCACCATTATAAATGGATGGAAAAGTAATGAGAAGCTGCATTACGTGATTTTCATTGCTGTTTGTCGGCATTCAAACAAATAGTAAATGCTGCATAGATATAAAAACACATGATTAAGGTGTCATGGGCAGCATTTAAACAGAAAAAAGTTAGGTGCAGCAGTCAAGCCTCTTGTTCTTCTCTTCAAAGACTCCTCGCCAAAATGGCAACCCAGATTATAGCAGTTTAAAACTGAGTTATGTTGTTACAACTAATAACCTATCATCATTCATACTGACAGGACATTAATAACTGTTGACAATGAATGATTTGATTTTACTGTGCAGCACTTTGGTAAACTTGAATGTTTTGAAAATGTGCTAGATAAAGAAAGTGGACTGGATTAACTAAAATCCCATCTACGACAGTGGTCTCTCACTAGTTATTGATGGTTTTGAATTTTTACAGCATTTTACCAATAAGACTTAACTTCTATGAATGACGTCTAAAGACACAATAAATTGTAAGATTTGACACGAGCCATAGAGAATCATTTCAAGCCGACGTAATTTCAAAGTCATCACAACAAGCTCATCATTCCTGGAAGTGTGGCAACGACTCTGTGAGCTCATCATCCCTGCAAAGACGTCATGTGTACCACGCCCATCATGCATGAGCCAACACCTGGTGTCAGCATGTGTCTAATTGTCCATCTGTGTGTGCGTGAGCTTCAACAGACTTTGATCACAAAGCTGAAGGTAAAAACAGTCATTACTGATGCAAACACTAAATGGTCTTCCTCACCCTCCCTCTTTGTGAGTAATACCTCAGAGGAAGAGCTCATTGTTGCTCTTCGGTCGAGCGTCAATCACTCATACCATTTAGAGGAAAATCAACTGACCTTTCCTGTCCCTTCCCATGACTTGTTTACCTTTTTTTCCCCACCTTACTCTCTTTATTTGCCCCCCTCTCCCCTATCATGTCTTTCTGCCCCTACTCTGATTTCTCTGGTTCCTTTCTCCTGATCTAACCCGTCGTTACCTCCTTCACCTGTCAAACACACAGGTGAATTGCTCCTTGCTTCCCGCCCTCCCTCCCTCTCAGCCTGTCAGTCAGCCCCCCTTTCTACAGACAAAAGCAAAGAGGTATAATGGTGACTAATCTGTTGAGTAAACACATCTCTCTCTGAATGCAACCTGCCTCTCTCTTTTCCCCTCAATGTATTTCCCAAACTACCACTCTCCCCACCCACTTTGTCCCTCGACATTTGTTCTTTTTGCTGGCCTGTGTCATCTTCTCACATGTTTGTTGTCTCTGATTGTATCTCAATTTCCCCCTCAGGTTTATAACTTATCTGATAATGGCTCCTCGCCTCTGCTTCGCTTCCTTTCATGTGTGTTTCTGTTTCCTGTCTATGGTCTTTAGTTTAATCGAATTTGTTACATACCGCTGAATCTCTCACACTTTGAATGATATTCTTCCTTTTATTCCCTACTTCCCTGCCCTCCCCGCTCCATCTGATTTGTCTGTTCTGTCCGTCTGACATCTCAGCAGATGAAAGGCTGTTCGGTCTAAGTACAAGGTCAGGCCCATTACCCTCCACTGTCATTACCTCCACCTCAGCTTCCGCTGCCACCACGGTTCAGAGCCTGTCATTACTCAGCTAGCCTGCTAGCACTGTTAGCTCTTGCTATTAATCATGAAAGACGTATGAAGCCCACAAGACTTCTCAGGAAAACAACCTAAGCTGTAGATGAACTTAGTGATGAAAATGTGACCAATAAGCCAAACTTCTTGGTCCTCTGGAAAGATTAATATTCTCAACAGCCTCAGCCACACTTCCTTTTGTGTTTAGAGCTCATTTTCAAATGTTAGCATCCTGATGCACTTAAAAAAGACATTACAAACATCTGCATAATATGGCTAGGATATGATATTTAAAGATATTCCTGTATTCAAATAGAACAAATCTTAGTGATTCGGTGTAAGTGTGTGCTGCTTTTATGATCAGATTTTTCTATGTACTCTGCAGCCAGCCTTGTTATCATTCTACCTGTGTCATTAAACATGTTGTGGTGCAGACTGACAGTGATTTGACACCAAAGCTACAACACGAGCCACAAGACAGTACAGATAACAAGTCACAGATACGCATACAACAGCACCATGAAGAGACTAAATGACAGGTGGCACATGAGAAACAGAACAGGTTAGCAAACATGACTGATCATCAAAACAGCATACTGAATCACTGCTGTGACAACAGTACAGAAGGATAATTTCTGTATAATAACCACTCATGTCATATTTGTTTGAATGAAACAAGAGGGTGAGACAATGAAACAATGAAGACACTTGGTGGAGGAGACTCAACATTTTCCAAAACCTGCACAAGGGTGTCACATTGTGTTCATAACAAGGAGATATTTTAGAGCTTATTCTGATAGAAATGACTTCATACAGGAAATGAAATTTAAAAATGGATGTTGGCCATTTATGTATTCTACAGTTCAGACACAGAAGACATGCTGAAACTTACAAATTCAGGTACATTGAAGCTTTAAAAAAAGGAACAACAAAGAAAAAAACTGCTATGGTCGAAATAAATTTACTGCATCAAGCCAAACCAGAACAAGGGCAGATAATCAAATGTTTTGATTGACTGTTTTCTTTAAAAGCTAAATATCAAAAATCAATCTTTACGTAATTTTAAGCATTTAGTAAATGGCCAATGTAGATCTTCTTTTCGTATTCTAGCCAAGCATGATGCAGCAACAGTTCTCTGAATCTTTGGGATAAGTTAAAGGATCAGCTATCACTACAGGGACCTAAAGAAAAGGAGTGAATGACGGAATATGGGATGGGATGTAGTGACAGAGAACATTTGGGTTTATGTACCTCCGCCAGGTCCGAAAAGAGGACTTGACTGGCCCCACGTCTCAGAACGTCCCAGTAACTCCGAGCCACAAACTCTTGACTGTCTTTTTTTAGCACCTGTAGGAGCGGTCAAGCAGGGTCGAGGTCAGTTCACCTCCGACTCAACCATTTGAAGAAGTAATCGTCAATCTTTAATTCTCGCTTCATACACACAAAATCAAAACTGCTTCTTTAAAGTCACTCTTTTTTGCCAGAGTATGTTACGGTATTACTCACAAGAGCTTCACACAACATTCATAAATCATTAATCATACAGAGATTACGCTGATTTGATACTTCATGAAACCCTCTGTACGGATTTTTTTCAATTAACAGAGCATAAACTTGATTATTATATAACAAGGGGGAAGAAAAGACCCAATGTCCTACAGCGGTTTTGCTGCACCCTGTTCCTTGAATCATCTCTGCTAGCATTGGTTATTTTGCCTTGATACTGAATCAACAGCAAACACTGGCAAAATCATAATAACACCACACCTATCGCAAAATAATCTCTGAGGAAAAAACACTATTCTACCAGCCAAACTTTCTTTAATACTCAAATAAGAAATAGATCTCTGTCCAAATGAAACACAAAAAGCTGGTTTCCTAAGACTGCAGTCTTTGATTGTGAAAAACAACTACAGTGTTGAGGAGCTCCTGACCACCCACCTCGTCCTGCTCTCAGGGGACAATGCCACAGCAGCCATTTTAACATGACCCTGCACCGCTCTTAACTTCACAGTGACAATGCAGCTATCCATCACAACACTGACAGGGTGTGTGTGTGTGTGTGTGTGTGTGTGTGTGTGTGTGTGTGTGCATAACGGGGGAGGAGGGGACTGTCTCTGAGGCTACATATAAATCTGTCTGGCATTTTTTTGGTACATTGAACCCCATCCTCATTAAAAAAAATATTTATTACAATTCAGGGTTTGCAAACTTCTGCTGCATTTTTAACAGTGTCTCACTAAGAAATCAGTGACAAAAGGGACCTTCAAAAATGTTTGTCTTCACCATTCACTGTTAATGTCTTATGCTTTCTATAATTTTGATTCAGTTTCAATATCTATTCTTCATCTTATAGGGGGCAATCAAGTGATCTGAACTGAATAAGGCTTTTCTCTTTGACAGACTGAGAACAAAGAAAGTTTGTAATGTTTGAATACAAGAGAAAAAATACTCTCATTAACACAATCAGGAATTTTCTGATCGTGTTCCACTCAACCCACTGTGACCTGCTTGCTTTCACATACCGCGAATGTGCTCACACAAGAAGAGCAACTTTCAATTGTGTAATTTAGGCCTTCAGATCTTTTAATATCTACTTTGATGGAAAAAAAATGCCTCCATTAGGAGCACACTCACTGCAAGAAAAAAACATTTCAAAATAAACGGTCTGATTGCTTTAGTCTTTCTAAATCACATCACTCTTTATTTGCAGGAGTTCATCTCTCCTGACCCTTAAAATCTTTTACTCCTCTTCTGCCTTCTACCTCTCCTTTCATCCTTTCCTCCGTTGTGCCATCATCCCTTGATCAATTACTCAGTTGACCCGACAGATGGACACCCTGTCTTTTAGGAAGTCGTTCTCTATTCCTCTCAATTCTTTTTATCCGTTTATCTTTTCAGGGAGGCTACACTGCACATTGTACTGACAACAGAGGATCAGGTGGACCAGGTCAGGGTTAAGGCGCCCTGAAAGGCTGGGTCAGGAAACAACAGTGGGTGACAGGGGCATTGAAATAGAGTCCCTGTATCACGGCATTATCAATATTTACAACCAGCAGGACTTGAAGAATCTCAATATTCTTATAAATGTCTGTTTATCTCCAACTATTAACTGCTCAATCTTTTCTTTACACAACTTCTATCTGCTGTTAGATCTAATTTTGTAAGTATAAAGGGCTAAACAGAACAAAAATCAACATTTCTGACTTACTGGGATGTGGGATGTCTGTGCGGTAACTGTGGTTTTTTAATTAAGTCATGGCTAGCCTAGCATTAAGACCTGCAACAGGCTAGTTCTGTCCGAAGTTTAATAAACAGGATGAATGGGTTAACCAGTGAGATTCAAAGGTGCTTACAGAGACTGATTAACCTTCATGAGCAAAACTAGTTTTGCCCTGCCTCCTGCTTTTAGGCTAAGAAAGGCTAACCTGTCCCGTTTTTCACAGACAGGTTATTGATCTGCTGAATTAACTTAGCCAGAAAACATACAAATACAGAGGTAACATCCTTTTATTTATGTTTCTCTGCATTAAGAAATGCACACTATCAATCTCTTTTTTATCTAGACTGGCATTATTAGAAACTGAAATGCTGTTCGTAAAATACTCAAACTCCACCCCACTTCCTCTTTGAAGTCCTCACTGTGCGACTACAGTTATCTTATCATAGTGTCATGAATTCTGCCTTCCTGGCCATGTAGCAAGTAGTAACACCTCATTCTCTGTTCATCTTTCCATTCATTTCTTGAACCAACTACAGCAGAGCAGACAGAAGACTACGGGGTTGTGGTTTTGGATACATACGCTGTTCATGGGGGCAACCTGATATCCATAGAGCTGCATACTCTAACATACACAGAGACGAAGGAGATAGAGCGAGAGAGAGAGACAGGGAGAGAAAGAAAGAGGAGCACAGAGCATGCGTTTAGAGAGAAGGAGGAGAGAAGTAAAAGACATGTTAGTACATGCAAGGAAAGAGGCAGTGGATACACTCTGCAGAGGGATGTGTGATTTTCAACACGGCTATGATTACATTTTACAACAACACGTGTCCTAAATTATACCGCACTTCCCAGCAATGACTTGTGCAAGAGTGAACAGAAAAGTAACAAATCTGTCCCCTTTATAGTTTACCTTTCCTTTATTTCATTTTCATTCTTTTAATCAAGAGCAGTTCTAGTGAACTCACAGCTTTAGTTCAACAGATCAACAAGACTTAGAGCTCGCTTAGAGTAACAAACGCACAAATTACCACTTTACTAAAAGATGTAATCACAAGGTTTAACAGTATCTCACTGTGAGATTTTATAGTTGATATATTAGCTCATTAAGGCTTTTAAAATCCCTAATGACATGTTTCAGCGTGGGAATAAAATCTAATTTTGAGGTTGCCAGCTCATCAGTGCTCATTTTGAGAAAGGGTTGCTATCTACAGACAAAAGATGGTGAACATCTGAACAAGTAACCATTCATTAGTGACTTCTTAAAAACTGAAAAACTGTGATAACTTTGGGAGTTGAAGAATTAAAGGAAAAGTCTCTACAAAAACATATTTTATGTGATAAAATGACAAAACCACATTTTTTCCCAGGCTCTTTTTTCATCAATAAAGGAAGCCTTCTCTATAAAGGTGTAAGAGACAGCTTATAACCAAAGAATATGCTGAAGCAGATATTTCTACAGCCTGACTGGTTCTTGTTCAAACTTATGTTAACATGCGCAAAATAAACATTAGATAAATGCATTTAAACGACTTTCTAGAAGCAATCAAGCCTGCTTACATCAACTCTGCAAAAGGACAGTTACCTGTGCTGTGTTTAATCTAATCATAGTAGGGATGAAAAGCACAAATTCTTAAAAGCGTATATCCAACCTGACAAATACAAACAAAGGTAAACTTTCACAGTAAAAACTGATGAGATGTTACTTTGTAATAACTGATAATATCAGGCTGCATGCACTGAGTAAATTTGAAACCTGTTTAAATACACAGGATGAGTAACTTGGATGATGATGTTTCCCACATGTACAGTTTGGCACATCTCTCTCTTCAGACCTTCAGTTATTTCACAAAGGTCTTGGGGGGAGAGATGTTGTGCCACATCATACCTATGGATGTACGGAAATGTTATTCAAAAATAGAAAAGAATGTCACTGTCTTATTAACCCTTTCTTGTTGATACAAAGAATGTTTTGCTTCTTTGTGTTTCACTTTTACCAAATTGATAATAGCAGCATTACTGGAGTCCATGTCCAGTCGGACTTCAGTTCATGGTCACCTTACTATTAGCTATGCAGGGGGTATCTTGTGAAGGTACTATTTCTTATCAAAACATATACCTGTGACATTCACAAATCATCAGCCTCTGTTACCAACTTTCTTACCAACTGCGCAGACTTCTCAGCATCTCCTTTCCTTCCCTTCTTCTCATTTTTCTTCCGGAAGATCTCCTGAAGCTGTAACAAGAGAAAGAACCAGGCTCTCACTAAAAGTTTAAAGTTCTGTTTTAAGCTTTAATTTTTTAGTTTCAAGGTCATTTATTCTTTCCTGATGGTCTCTGAAGTGATTCAGCTACTGGCTTTTTGTAAACATGACTATGAGAGAGTTGGCCTTCTGGTTTGCCTTTCAATGACTGGTAAAGACACATGAATCAATGTTTATTCATATGAGGAAGACATCTGTAAGTGAAATGTAAAAGGAGTCAGTGCTTCACTGTACTTTTCTGTATAAGTTGTCTTTGTTTTTACCTTTTTTCGCATGGTATTGCCCTGGACTATTTCTTTAACTGCAGCATACATACAGCACTTTAGACGGTAACAAGATATTTTTGATCATTAATTTTAACCAATGATCAAACACCACATTTATAGCTCTTAAAATACGAATCCATAAGAAAAGCAACAGAGAAAGTAAGACCTATGTAAGCCCTTTAATTTGACAGAATCATACTAGGTTACTAGTATAGGTTAGTCAGGTGTTCAAAAGAGCACAGGGAGCAAAAACCTTTAAACACAACAATAATAACAACAACATTAATAATAGTTTGAGAATAAAGCGGTCAAATTTAAGGTACATTATAAAAAAAGCATCCTGCACTCTCAAAATGACTTCACATTCACACTGAGCGTTAAAAATGTGTATATGGGACCAGTCGAAGTCAATGTTAGTCATAAACAGATAAGTAAAATAATGGGATGGATTTTTGTCTTGGTATTCGAGACCCACCACCATGAACTCCCTCTTGTCCACCATCTGGTTGCCGTCTGCATCAAACATGTTGAAAGCAATCTTAAAGCCAGCGTGGGGCTCTGGAGGATAGAGAGGGGAGCACACAGGGTGAATGTAGCGTCATATTTTAAGCGAGTTAGCTTGCATATTTGTATTTTAAAGACGGTTATAAATATTACGTAGCATGAAAATGAAGTGGCTAAAAGGCAGGACAAGAGAAGGTGAACCTATACACACTTTATAAACAACTGTTTATGTCTGCAGTTTTATTGCAACACTCAAACCGTTTTCTTTGTGATCAGAAATTGCTAATTTACCTAACTAAATTAAGCTTTGGCAAATGTATTTTAAAAGAGCAGAGCAGGAGGCACAAATATCTTTTCACATACACACAAAATAAAAGACATTTAAAAAAAACTGCCCATTTTCCCCAGACTTTAGATACAGTTTTCATTTAGATTTTATCTAGCTTAAGCATTGAAACTCTACGTTAGAGAGGGATAAGTGCTTGTATATTGTTTAAAAAATTGGATTTATTACTTTTGTACTATGCAGTTAATTGAAAGTTACATTGCTCAAACAGCAGTCAAAGAAACCTTTCATTAATCAATATTTCATGTTAAATTTCATGTTAAATAGATTCTCTTCCCTTAGATGTGAACAAAAACAGACTTCCATGGTAGTAAAAAGGAGAAGATGACATGAAGCATTCACAGAGTTTGGCTCTCTGTCAGTTTCTCAAAAAGAGAAGAGTAATTTTAGGCATGAAAGCAACAGACAGTCAAACATTTTAGACCTGAAATGGAAAACTTTCTATTACGCAGTGTAGTAAAACATGGTTATTAAAGGCTGGCTGACAGTGATTTTCACTTGTTAAGTTGAACAGTTAAGCCTCACATGCCTGTCTAGGTTTCAGTTTTGAGAGTATAAGCAGCCGTGTTCTTTTCTTTCTATTTCTTTCTTCTCTTAACTTTTTGTATCACCCCAAGGGGTAGGGAAAACCCAGCAGTCATAATTGCCTCTTGTTAGGTTCTGGGTGGGCCAAAGTTTATTTCACATGCCTTAGCTAAACTAGTTTAAATTAAGGGTAGTGCTACAGTGAAATTTGACCAATAGAATAATAAAGTAAAACAGGGGCAAAGGGATTGAGGTTGTTTAGAGGGACTGAGATGACATACTTGTCAGGATGCAGAGCAGGAACAGGTATTCTGTGTATGAGATGATGCCTGTAATAGAACCAAGACAAGGAGAGTTAAGGAAAAGGTCACATTCAACACACACACCCACAATGTTTACAGATGTTCAAAGAGTGTGGGCCTCCTGACACACACTCTCACAGATAATCCTTCCTTTCATGAAGATAGCATCTTAAAATGTGTCTTCTCAAGCTAAGCCGCCAACAGCAATTTGGCCACACACCGTTTCTTTTTCTACACCCCAAGTGTCCAAAGTAAAGACAGCGGCTGGTGTGGCTGTGTGTATGTGTGTGTGAATGTGTGTGTGCGCATGCATGTGCATGTGTGTGTGTGTGAGTGCGCGCGTGTGTGTCTGTGTCTGTGTTTGGATAAGCAAGTGAAAAATGTTTCAGGAGATGATCCTCTCTTGCCTCAGGCCCATTTAGGAATCTTTGTAGCTCACGCTCATCCCTCTCTCTCTCTGTTTCGCTTTCTGTCTGATCGCTCAGATAGTTCAGGGTGACTCGCTTGAGTGTTACGGGAGACTGCTTTCCCATGTGTGTGTGTATGTGTGTGTAGGGGAACATGATACCAGTTAAGGCCAGTGTGAGCCTTGTGTTTCCCTGATGCTCAGCTGCTTTGTGCAGAGGAGCTGGTTTGGAACTGAATTCTCTTTTCACCATGTAGCCCGAGCTTTGCAGAGACCAGGAGATACACTTTGACACTACTCAGGTTTCCCTAATACACTTGGCATATTTACATTTACACACATTTATTGACATACGACTGGAAAAATGTGTTTTTGCAGAATGCTATCAGTCAATGACAGTTTTAAGAAAGATTTATTTAATATACTTTTAGCTGTTAATCTATTTGTCTTGGGCACCCGATTGGTGATCCGTTTCAGGCAAATTAAGCAAAAAACCTCAAAACAAACCATTATAAATATGAATGTAATAACATGTACCATGAATGTTAGAAATATAGCAATATTCTTATTGCTGCATCAACACAAATAGTGGCAGATATCAACAAATATTGGGAAATATAGTAAATGTGACCCAACCAATGTCATACACAGACAAAACACACAGAAACACACAAAGTCAACAATGTTCTGGCAGCACGATGCATTCCTCTTTCATTCTCAGAAATCCAAAGCCATCCCAAGGATTTTAACTGTCCTCGCTCATCATGGCATGAAGACAAGAGCATGTCCTGACATCAGCAGACTCACAAATGCATGCATGGGCGTGCGAACACACACACACACACACACACACACACACACACATCCAAATTTCTACAAAATAGTCACACATTGTAGGAAAACTGAGTGAAAATTAATTGTAAGAGAAACTACCGCATGCTTTCAGGGTATATGTTTGTGTGTGCGTGCGCATGCGTGTGTGTGTGCGTGTGTGTGTGTGTGTGTGTGTGTGTGTGTGTGCGTGCGTGCGTACGTGTGTGTGTGTGTGGTCTTGGCAATATGCCAACCATTCTCTGAACAGACATGCAGCATATAGAAATACACTGTATTCTTTAAGAGCCAGGATAGATTTTCCGTCTTAAACTTTGCTCTTTTTTTCTTTATTTTACCTTTTCCTATTTTTGTGAATATGAATTCTTTTCACTTATTTTGTTTTGCCATCTTTTCTGCATCACCTCACCTTTCTTTGAGTTGCTGTGCTTTTAGTCTAATTTGCCTGATGTCTGTTCTTTTTCCTGTCTTTCTCTTCCCCTTTTTCACTGCACCACTCTGGTTAATACAGTAGACGAAGGTAATGCTTTAACTACTGGTGTCAATTCAACACAGTCATAGAAAAAAAACATCTTTTTACATACACTTAAATAAAGAGAAAATATATCCTGCATGTGCATGTAACTATGAGTAACTATCATTACAAGGACTAGCTTCCTGGTTGTGTTGATAATGCCTTAATGAAGGAAAGCTCCTTCTCTCTCTCTTTCCAGCACCATAAAGTTTGTTTTTTTCCATATGCAAAAAAAGAGGAGGAGAGGAGAGGAGAGGAGAGGAGAGGAGGTTTATTTTTAGCCTTTTCAGCAGGTTGTTTGGCTGATAGGAGGGACAGCATGGCTCCAACCTCAGATTAGAGACACCTACAGTGGTACACACACTTGCTCACAAGCACAATTTGGTCACACATCAGCAGGTATGCCCTCAGGACGACAACTGTCTCTGACCTCTCTCTCTCAGGTTGCGGAACAGTTTAGAGGATCCTCTCCATACAGGGGGAGTATCTGCCAAAATCTTTTCCAGCTCCTGACAAACATACACAAAAATGTAAAATTTTAAAGTGAGTTATCAAACATACACAGCAGAGCTACAAGTCTTTTAACTTTAAAGAATAAGACAAAGAGAGGTAGACAGAGGGAAAAGAGGATAGCATGCTATGTGAAGGGGGCCAGAAAGCAGTTTACCCTAACAAGTAGGTTAAATTTGTATATGTATTTATTTTCCCAACAATCAAGTAAAAGAAAAGATTAGATAATTTAATGACATCTATATATAGATTAGCTCATAAGTTTGGCTGTTTGAATGATTTGAAAAAAAGTACAGTAAGAAACCAAGAGGTGGCACTACCCACTTTGAAAGCTGCTTAACCACCGCAACATCCTAAGTCATGAATGACTATTTCCCTCATCAATAGCTGGCAGCGCCTTTCACTAAATTTGAATTTAGCGATTTTTGGTTGGTGCCTTTGAATGTGACCTAAGACTAGGGCTGGGCAATATGGGAAAAAAGTTTATCACAATATATTTTTTTCATATCAGTCAATATCAATATATATCACAATATAAAAAAAAAATTAACAGTGCTTATTGGTAGCATGTCTTTTGCAATACAATTAGCTACTGCATCTGTGAGGTCTTTGTGTCTCTTTGACGTTTTGTCATAAGGCGTTGCTCTAGAGAAAGTGGACTGAATGGTTGATTGTTTCAGCTGCACAGGCACCATGGGCTCCTTGCTTTGCTTGGGGTTTGTAACCTTTTGCATTGCACATGCTGTACCGCATGGCACTGCTTCAGGTGGTGAAAAAGATTTGAGGTATTCTCCGACTTTGTGAGAGCATGTACTCGACATAATTTACAGTACACAAATGTTTTTGTGCTAGTGTTGTTGACGATGTCATCATCTGTTGAGCGTTTATCTGAATTTCTGCTGGGGGTAGCACTCATTTTCTTTTATTCTCACCGACAGTGCTGTCAGTTTCACATGTAAAAGTGCTATGGTTGTGTGTAGCTGCAGCCTGCTACTACACAGTTGTACTTGGTTCTAATTCAGCACATGATTGGTTCAGGACGAAGCAGACCCAGAGCAACTCCCCTTTTCATTGGCTATTTGAATAATCTACTAAAACATGGCAGAATGCAGACTATCAAGAGTGACCACGTTTTATATTGATATTGAGGGAAATGAATTTTCTATATATAGGGGAGACCGTGGCTTGTTTTCACATGGGTAAGGAATTACAAAAGAAAAACAGACGTGGAAGTGCAGTACCTGACGTGATGCTGAGGGCAGTCAGACAGGTGACTTTAGCTTATAAATCAATCTGGAGCACAATAAAGGACTTTAATGTCAATTACCATACCTTGGCTTCGTACTGCAAAACATTCACCCCAGCTGAAATACAGTCAGACAACTCTACAAACTCCAGAGCATGTTGCATAATATTCTATGTTAACGTTTGTTCAATGGCTACTGTATGCCCAACAACTTTTTCTTTCTCAATGATAAACATTTTCTGTGCCTGACTGTTGTTCACTTTCAAGTAAAAAAATGAGAACAACAATAATTTTGTCCTTGTTTTATTAGCTGCAAAATCCACTGTGACATCTTACCCCGTGTAGTGAGACAACTAACCTGATGGTGGGGCAACATGTCACATGTTCACACTCTCTCTTTGATTGCCTATAACTCTGCACTGACACAAGATATGAAAATGACCTGAATACGAAATATACATCTGAGACTTTGGTCTTTCATCTGGTTCACATTGTGTTTGTATATGGTGTATTGATTCCAAGAAATATATAAGAATGTAAAAAGTGTGACAACAAGCCCTGGTCTCTCCCCTATTGTTATCATTTTATTGACCTTAGACTAACATCTTTTTGAACTCTTATAGAATTGAGCTAAAAAGACTTAGGGTTAGGGTCTGTTGTTTTTCTTTAAAGTCAAAAACTCCTGCATAAGAAACATAAAGTAGATAATAAAGAGGTAAACACAATTAAAGGCACAGATATTGTATCTTAACCACCAATGTTTATGTCGATGCCCCAGTTTGGCCACCCTAGTCAAGTATAGCTGGACATGCTCTTGGCTGTTGTGTTTTTTTATTAAATAAAACATCAGAAAAAAATCTAAAAGAGATGGCAGAAAGATGAGTGTACACATATACCACTCATGAAGAAATTAATATTGGTACAAACTTTGACAGGACAAGTATTCTCAGTTTCACATATGGTTGCTAAAATCACATCTTATGTTGATATTTCATCTTTCATTTAGGTTTCATGCAGTGTAAATTTCTTTTTTTACCAAAGACTATAGACCCAACATTCAGTTATCAATGCACTGTGTAGAGCAGAAATGTTTCGCAGGAGCCCCACTTGTTTTTCTTTACATATATTGTCCATAGATCAGATTAAGATCTGTAATCTTCTATTTTGCTACATGTAACATATATGTTTCAACACAAAAAACTGAGCAATACTTGCCAAACAAGGTTTGAATGTTGCAAGGTTTACAGGACCTGCTACAAAAGTAACATGAAACAGATGCCAGCAACAGAGGCATTAAGAGTGTGTTTCCCACCTGTTTGGTCAGGGACCTCCAGGGCCTCTTGTCTGCCGGGAACACGATGAAAAAGGAGAGAAGGAGGAGAGAAAAGGAGAAGAGAGTTTGGGTGGGCTTGGTCAGATAGCATCTGTATGATCTAGAAATGGGTCTTAATGTGCCAGGTCCAGTCACAACATGATCACACACGCCAACTCACAGACACACTCACTGTATATACACTGTCATCATCACAAGCCCATTTGTAGCGTCTAAAGTGCCCCATGCTTGTCTTTGTAGTATGTGGAATGTCTCTGTCAAAGCACATAGTACTTTTGTTCTGTTTTATACAACAAAGTTCATCTAATTCAACTTCAAAGGAGGCATTAGAGGATGTCAGCTGCTGAGAGGTTATGTGCGGCAGTATCATATGTCAGTGAGCCAGGGCAGATGTAAACACACACATACAGGTGCACAGTTTGCACGCAATAGAATCACAAACCAGCTGAAGGAAGGAACGGCCGAGTCTATGCATGGATGTTTTTGATAACCTCAACACATGAGAGCATTTTAGCCAGTTTGTTAAAAATAAAAAGTTAAGCACCAAATTTAGATAGTTTAATGGTTCATAGAATGCTAGAAAGCATTGATTTACTATAACTGAATGTGACAATTCAGGATGTGTGTCAGGTGTGTGAGTATGTGTACATGTCTGAACCCTTAGACTAAACAATGGCTGTAAAGCCATCCGCTTTGAGGCTGGACTAATCTGCAACCACTGGCAGCAGGCTGACAGAAATAGCAAGGACTTCCTCCAAAACATGATGTATTTTTAATAAGAAAAAGGTTGTTTTTTTCTATCTAAAATTGACATGACTGTTGGGAAATCAATTTAACAAAGTAGTTTAGCTTATTTGATATCTAAAACGCACAAAGACAAGTATGTCACAAAGTATAACCACAAATACTGAAACTACAGGAAAGTTACAGAATGCAGATGTTTTAGATCCAACAAGTGTTTAGTAAAATGGACATACTGATATGTAGTAAAGTAGTGGAATCATAGCGTCAAGGTAATTAGATAACTGTATGTACTACCGAGCTGAAATGACTTTAGGAGATGGGACAAGTAGAAACTGTAACAGCCATTAAGCCATAATAACTCAAGGTTTTCTGAATGCCTTCTCATTGGTTTACTTTGGCCCAAGCCAACAGTCCTCAACTAGGCTTTATTGGGACAGAGGAAAAAGTGCTTAGAAAGTGAATCTCGTTCCACTATGCTGGTGCAACAAAAACTGTGATTCATAAAATAGCTCTTTTGTCAGTAAATACTAAAAAAAGATATCTACTCGTGTCATCCAGCCGATTTTTGAAAACTGTGTTTCGGTGTCGAACTATTTCCTTTCTGCGGCGTAGTGATACTTGCACAAGTGCAATCGAATATGCAGGGGGTGAAGCGTTTTTAGTCACGTGGACCAATAGGAGCCGAGTCTCGTTGTCATAGTATCAGAAATACACAAACATGGCGACGAGCGCATCTAGCAGCGAGACAAGCGAAGAGGAAGAAAAGAAAAGGAAAAAAAAGAAAACAGCCTTCAAAAGTGCATAAAAAAGGAACGAAACAATGCTATATGCACCTATCATCTGTCCAGAGTGAAGACGTTCTCGACTTTACAAGACCACGTTGGGAAACTTACAGAACTAGTATTAGAAAGTGGCTTTCTCTACAGGGTGAGACAAAGGACCTTGCAGAAACTTATAAACATTGCGTTGATATCGACTTTGACAATGTTCCTGATGATGCTGGGTTTCACATGACATGCTACCAGTGATTTATTTGCACAAGGTGTTTGAGAAACAAGAACGTGATGCAGCCGCAGGTCAGTCAAACCCTTCAGGCAGCATCGCCGACGCATCCACGTCCACGGCATCTGAAACTCCGTGATAGAAACTTCGCTCGAGGTCATAGGCTGTATTGGGACAAAGGAAAAACCGCCTAGAAAGTGAATTTCGTTCAACTACGCTGGTGCTACTTGTTCAATGCATTTTTGCATAGACAATACCCTTCTGGACTTTGGGTTAAAATATCTACTCAGACTATCTGTCCGACTTTTGTCACCAGCCAGAAATGTAAATATATATGTGAGTAACCCAAAAAAAAACAATTATATGGTGCTGCTGTTTTTGCTTGTAGAAACTGCTGTGTTGATTCTGGCAAGACAAAATCTTTCTCTAATGTCATAAATACATCTACCTAACATCTGAAACAGTTATTGGTGCCTTAGTATACGAATAAGTGAATTCAGATTATGAAATGTAGCAAATTTCTTGAAGAAAACGTCTCAACTCAAGTGATTTGCACCCAGCACAATGAAATAAGCTTATGTTTCATACATAAAAATGACACAACCTAGTTGAGGACTGTTGGCTTGGGCCAAAGTAAACCAGTGAGAAGGCATTCAGAAAACCTTGAGTTATTATGGCTTAATGGCTGTTACAGTTTCTACTTGTCCCATCTCCTAAAGTCATTTCAGCTCGGTGGTACATACAGTTATCTAATTACCTTGACGCTATGATTCCACTACTTTACTACATATCAGTATGTCCATTTTACTAAACACTTGTTGGATCTAAAACATCTGCATTCTGTAACTTTCCTGTAGTTTCAGTATTTGTGGAACCAACACGATCTCGCTCAGCTAATACAGCCTAAATAGCTTGGCAGATAACTGTAATAATCGTTCACTTGCGGATAAAAGCACCAAAATTGGCACACATACTCCTTAGAAGTTGCTCTTTTGATATTTCCGTTTGGCCAAATGAAAATTCAAGATGGCGGCCATTTTTCAAGATGGCCACCATTGAAAATACAGTAATATTGCATTTTGCAATAAAATCCCATAGACTTGTCCTATTTTGATGAACTTGGTGTCAAATCATACATTTTTCACTATGCAGAATCCAAATTTCGACCCATGGACTTACTTACTGGCTTCCTTGTCCCATATTTCAGTCCCGGAACACTCACTGCGATGACAACAACATCTGTGTCGTTGGCTTTGACCATGATGACTTTGCTGCCTGCTTCTGTGGCATGCCTGGCATGCACAAAGATCCGGGTGTCAGCTTCTTCATGACTGCATGGTGCCACCCCAGCCAGATTAATAGTACTGTTGCTGATAACATCATCTTCCTTGGTCACAATGACCACATTTGGTGAGGCCACACATGCTGTCTGAACAGCCAATGTAAACCTCATATACCAGAATATTAGGATTCCAGGACTGAAATATGGTAAAAGGAAGCCAGTAAGTAAGTCCATGGGTCGTAATTTGGATTCTGCATAGTGGAAAATGTATGATTTGACACCAAGATCATCAAAATAGGACAAGTCTATGGGATTTTAATGCAAAATGCAGTATTACTGTATTTTCAATGGTGGCCATCTTGAAAAATGGCCGCCATCTTGAATTTTCATTTGGCCAGACGGAAATATCAAAAGAGCAACTTCTAAGGAGTATGTGTGCCAATTTTGGTGTTTTTATCCACAAGTGAACGATTCTCCTGTAATATGCTATTATCTGCCCTGCTAAAACCCTGCGTGTGTGTGTGTGTGTGTGTGTGTGTGTGTCGTACTTCTGGGTTCACTCATGGTGACTGATTCAATAAAGTTCTGTGGAGTCATGTACAGCTGCCCTTCATACTCCACTGAGCTGAACATGCAGAAGCGGTGCTCATGGGACGACATGTACACATCCCCCTCCTCAAAGTCAAAGGGACGGGCCTGCAGATGAAAAGACAAAAGAAAATGCAAAATAAAAGACATGAATTTGACATCCTCTTGACTGGATACCCTGCCCTGCTGAAGCCAGTAGCCTGAACTAGGCTTATGAAACAACACTGGTCCACCAAAGCCACAGTGGAACAGATGTGAATGTTTTCTTACAAATGTTGGAGCACGGTGCATCAAAGGGCACAGGGCAGAATGAAGGTGACAGAAGCTCAGACAATGAAACAATATTAAAACATCTGGTTAATTTTCAAAACAAAACACTCTGTGTCAACACCAGATCCTATTTCACATAACTACACAAACTGACCATAGTGAGCAAATCTTTGGTCTTTTAGCTCCAGCTATCCAGTGGTGCTGCTACGTGCATGAATATCCTGAAAATGCAGCCAGCAGATGCTGACAGGCCAGGGGGTCACAGAGCCAAAATCAAACCAGAGCAGAGACAGTCAGAATATCTTATGGAAGTTTGGTGTAAGACAGAGTTTAACCTCACAGCAGTGCAATATCAGCACAAAACCAAAATGACCAACTTTTGGACATTTTCTTCATATTAATATTTTAACATTTAACATTTTAAATCAACTATTTCCTCTCATAAAGAAAACAACTTATCTTTTTAAGTTGCAGTGTATAGTAATAAATGGCATATAGCAGAACAGAAATGGACTACAATGTAAGGATTTTAACTTAATGTATAATTACCTAAATGTCAAAAACATTTTATTTTCATTGATGTAGACTTATTTTTTTATGTCTTTGTAAGAGGGGTCCCCTTTCATGGAGAAAAGACAGCAGGGAGAAATGAGGAAGGGAGCGTTTCAGTCTTGAATCAGATCAGCAGAAATTGCAAAGTATTCCCATCACAATACACAACGTGCCTGATCTACTAAGATCCCAAATCCTTAAATTGCGTGTGCAAACTAAAAAATTGCCTGTGCTATTAGTGGGCGTGTTGCGGGTGATCTACTATCATTGCGTGCGTAATTGATAACAGTGCAAAAGTGGTGCGGACTGCCCTCTCTAGAGAGGATTTTGCGTGCGCTATCGGCTGTCAACATGAAGAGTTTGTGAGAGCAGAGTGGTCGTAGAGGAAAAATTAGGTTTGAAGCCATGGAGTTGCACATATCATTTTGGGGAACTGCATAAAAGGCAAGCAAGGCAGGTCTATTTGTGGGCTAGCACCATTCATACACAAGGCAACTTAAAGTGCTTTACAGACACAAGAAAATATTTTAGAAATCAAAAAAAAGGGATTAAAACTATTTAAAATCAATAAGACAAACAGATAATTTCTTTCGTGTGTTCTGTGTTTGACATTAGATTTAAAAACCACCAGACACAGGAAAATGCAGTGTTACAGAGAGTTTTTCAATAGGAGATATGGCACTGATCATTATTGTGACTGGCTCCAAATCAGCCCTTAGGTCATCCAGCATTATTGTTACTATTACTGACAGTCCAAATATGTTGACACACGCACACAAAAGACTCTCTCTCTCTGTCGTTTATCATTGCTCTTCCGCCTCCTTCTCCCCACAATGACCATGCGTAATGCTGTGCCAGTTTGCCTTTCAAACTTGCTAAATATGGATGCAAAACAGCAACCGCAATTGGTTTACAGGATTTGATAAATCACATTGCTGGTGCAAAATGATTTCATTTGCATCTGCTCCCCCCAGTATTTTGTGCTTTCTGATGATCTACATACATTCTGCATATTCATGAAGGCAAACACGCCAAATCGACTGCCCATGCTCTTTTGCTCATTTGACAGACGCAATCCTCGGTGCACCTGGTTAGTAGATCAGGTTTGCTTGCGCTATCATGCACATGTTTTTGCCATAGACTCTATATACTATGAACAACTTGGTTCTGCCTTCCGTCAGTATACAGATTTGAAGCCAAAAAGCTCTCGGTATTTGCATGTTTTTTCTCCACGTCCAACATTGCGCGATAGCGTTGTACGCACTCCACCACTTGCACGGTAGCATTGTACACATTCAGCAGAAGAGTCGCTTAGAGTCGCTGTGATGACGCTTGGGTCAAACAGCATATCCCCCAGGTGAGCTAGGCAATCTTCGTATGCCCATAGGCTAGTGCTGGACGATAACTCGATAACAATATATATCGATCGATAGACGTGTGGTGCGATAGAAAAAAAACGGGTCGATAAAAAGTTAGATAGAAAAACACAGTTTCCCTTTCTTTTTCATCATAGCCTATCATGTAGCTTTTACTACAGTCATTACTTCCTCCCAACCAATCACAAACGCAGACCCAGGTACGCTACGGCACCAAGCCCAGCCCCTATCAAACCACAACAGACAGCATGTGTATTAGAAAAAATGATACAGCAAGGAGAAGCGGAGGACATTGTCCCGAAAAAAGGTTTCAGTAGTTCACCAGCATGGCAATGTTTTGGTTTTTAGAAGTCTGACAAAAAGCGAACAGCGGTCGTTTGCAAAATTTGCAGAGAATTAGTAAAAGCCAAGTCTGGTAACACAACCAACTTGTTTTACCATCTAAACCGATCGCACCCGCAGGAGTACGAGCTGTGTCTGCCGCGCCGCGGCTCCACGTCATCGTCGGAGGAATCCTCTGGAACCGCTGCCAGCACCAGCACAAAGCATGTGAAGCAGACCAAACTGGACTTCGTTTCTTGCCAAAATACGACAAAGCGTCCGAGCGGCATAAGGACATCACCCATGCAGTAACATGCTCCATAGCGAGGGACATACTGCCAATAACTACCGTTGAAAAGCCTGGCTTCGACCAGCTTCTAGCCACTCTTGCCCGGCCGCAAGTATTTCTCAAACACAGCGCTTCAGGCATAAAAATGGATCAGGGGTTGAAAAGGTGAGAAGGGTGCAGAGGAAATACGTTCCGGTGTTGTGCCGTAGAATGCACCCCTGCATCCCGTCCACTCATTAGCTTCTTTAAGTGGAAGAAAATGAGCTCATATTTTACAAAGACGCGAGTATTTGGATTTTGGCTACTAGCAGGGGGTGCATTTGGCAGGGGTGCATTCTACGACACAACACCGGGGTGGATAAGTCCTGCTTCTCGTGCTTAGTTTGTGTATTAAGTCAATCACATGATAATTAAAAAAATAAATCTCCTGACCCCGGGATAAATATTTCAGTGTTCAGACACCAGGCTGTGGGCAGTTTCCCACACAGTTAAAACTAGTAGTATGCTATTCCCACCTAAAGCTATTCTGTGTATTTATATATTTGTTTGTTTTGTTTATTTTCATCAAAAGACTATTTAAATATTTATTTATCAGATTTTCTGGTCACTTTAGTCTTTATGTTTGTCAGTATTTACTGACGTCACTCAGGCCACTTAAGTTGATTTCTTTTTTTTTTAGTTCTTTTTAAAAAAAACTTTCAGTTGTGGTAAAATAAAAAAGGTGGTTGAATGAAGGTTTGAATTTGAATTCAGTGCTTGTGTGTTCTTTATTAAAAGTAGGTCATTCATTAAGCAATAGCATAAAACATCCAGGGCTGCAATTAAAATATATGTTAAATAATTATAATAATTATATCGATAATTATCAATATCGATCAATATGATTTATTTTTTATCGATATGCTTTTTTTCTATATCGTCCAGGCCTACCATAGGCTGTATCAAGTGTCAATCAAAGAAAGCATGAACCCCCTAATAACTTTTAAAAACGGAGCTGCTCAGGAAAAAGGGAACTTGAGCACAAACTAGTCTTACAATAACTACATGTCAACATCACAAGCAGGGAGGAGAAAACTGTATATTCTGTGTAAATAATTTGTAAAGTTTGTCCACAACTTCATAGGGATTGCTGGAGGTGGATTTATGAACTGTACTGCAGCCTGTCACCAGAGGGTGCTGTTCTCGCAGAGGCTTCACCCAGCGAGGAGGCAGATGGCGTCCATTCTATATACAGTCTATGTTTTTTGCACACACAAACTTTTAGTAGATCAGGCCCTATACCTAGGCCTGTCGCGATAATCAATAAATCGCCTTATCGCTCGGTAAATAAAAACGAGGTCGGTCATTTTGCCAGCCTCGATAATTGACGTGCGTTTGTTTTCCTCCTCTCTCGCTACCAAACAGGCTGGATGAGAGAAGAGGTCTCACTCTGCGCATTTTTCTCGGCACCTGGGGGCGTTGGCTCTATAGCGGAATGAACGGAGTCAGTGAACCCTCCTGTCAGTCATTCAGTATCTTTGTCACGGGGGGGCGCGCGCACAGGTACACGTAGGCGCGCACAGGCACACAGACAGACTTTTGGATACAGTGCTGCAAGTGAGCGTCGTGAGTGAAAAGCAAGCAAACAGAGTGAACACGACAGCTTTGGTGTCTAAACCGAACGCAACAGCCCAAGTGTGGGAATATTTCGGCTTTAAACCAGTTTTGTTTTCGTCAACCACAAAACTCCACGTGTGTGCGCGCGCGCTCGTGTGTGTCTGTGTGTTGGAGGAGCACAGCAGGCTGATGAGAGCTGTCAGAGCGGACTGGAGCTGCTCCTATATGTTTAGCGCTTAACTGACTGAGTTTTGCAACTCTGTTCGTCATTTTCGTCTCGTCCCATCAACGTAAACGCACTTTCGTCTCGTCACATTTTAGTCATCTCCGACTTATGTTTAGCTCGTCAACGTTACGTCTTCGTCGTGGGTAAAATTAAAGTTTATCACTTTTGACACGGTGTACTCGCATTATTATGCCATTTGATATCATTATCTATAATTTAAAAAACGGTGTCAATAATATCGTTTATCGGCAATAATTTGTAGCACAATTATCGTCCAGCAAAATTTGTTATCGTGACAGGCCTACCTATACCTTTAATCACAAACATGATCAACGGCTTAATAAGAAAGAGAATAGCTGTTTCAACTAGTTGCAGTACTATGAGAATGAGAATGAGAATGAGAACGGTGGCAGAAGTTAATTTACCAAAGTGATTATACTTTGAATGTGACTCTGTAAGATCTTTCTGTTTTTCTCTCTATGCAAAAAAAAACTCTTGCCTCTCATACAGAGTCTCAACTGGAATTGCCTCTTCACTTCTTTTGAGCCCCTATAATAAGGGAACCCATGTATTCTTGGCATCAGTTCTCTTTTTAGCTCTCTCAGATTATAAGCACCTCTGGCACAGTATAATAATAGGAGAGCAGGGGCACATACGAACATGCGCAAGTACTTTGTCACTACTTTTTACCTAATTAGCATCTCTCTCTCTCTCTCTCTGTCTCTCTCTCTCTCTTCCTCTTTCTCTTTCTCTCATTCTCGCTCTGCTTCTTTGAGGAGCTATGGCTTCAACTTGATTAGCTGCAGTGTAGGAGACCTGCTAAGCCAACAGACTGTGCTGGATGAAGCTGTGCAATTAGTGGAGAGGTTTCCAAATTTAAACCTGTTTGGCTGCAGGCCCCAGTGCACCGAGATTCACACTCAGCTCAGCTAACATAACCTAATGAGCCCACAGATTCATTCATAAAGCTTTGATGCTGCCTTCACCGAGGGGGCTTTTCAAAGGCATGAATAGGAGATGAGCACTCAGCTTCATAGGAATGCACTGTAATCAAGTCTAAGAGCAAAGACGCCCATGGCTTCAACTCACACTAATGAAAGAAGTTTAAAAAGTTCTGATAAGGCAGCTTGATGCACAGGCGTGCTGCACGACGTGATCTATGAAGTCATGTAAGCTTTCTTTTTTAAAAAAGATGTGATTGAAAACTACTGCGGTGGTACACTGTGTTCCTGTGTGGTTGTGATGCAGTGTAGTCACAGCCATGCTCCGGTCCCCTTAAGGCTACATGGCAGGTGTTTCGCTCAGGCTGCACAGAGTTCATTCACTTTTACAGTTTCTACTCCATCTACTCAACTTCCTTGGATGTCACACCTTTTCCATGTACCCCTCTTCGATGGAAAATTCATTTTTTTCTTCTTTTTTTCAGTTCAGTTAAAATAAAGTCAAATCTTCTACCTAAATAAGATACCATCAGCTTTAACCACCTGTCGAACCTTGGGATCAAAACTAAGGCTTCATGATATAACGATATGTTTCATCTAAACGATAGAAAATTTCTATCGGGATACATGAGCTCTATCGTTTCTATCGCGGTGTCGCAAAAACACGCTTTACGGCAGTGTTTTACGTCGTGACGCTCCATATATATCATGCCCGCACGCGCTACTGCCACTGTGAAAAACACAAACAAGCATGGAGGAGCCGGGTTATTGTGGCGAAAGAGATGACAATTCTCGTGCATCAAACGCAGACGAGCCAACGCAGACGAGCCAACGCAGACGGAGGAGCTGCTGCCGAAACGGGGGGCAACGTCAGTTGTGTGGTCGTGGTTTGGTTTTAAAAGGAGCGACACGGAGCAGACCGCTGTAGTTTTATTCTGAGTCAGCACATACATATATACTCTGATCTATATCTGATCTGATGAGCGAGTTTGGCACGCGTTTGGACACTCCACCTGACCGAATTAACATTATTGGAATTTATGTTGTGATCTGTGGGCACAACCCACCTCTGTCACGTGAGGTTTGAATATGTGCAACTTTATGTGAGTGTCTTTATTTGTGTAAAAGGGTGTTTGTCTTACCAGTGGGTCCAACATTACACACACCAAATCCATATGTGCTTATATGAGAGAGTGTGAAGGACAGCCTCAGCAGCGCTTACAGCGACACTTGTTGAGGGGCTGCCTTCTGTCGCCATCGAGTGGCATTGCTGTCTTCAGACATCTCTTGATCTCTTTGACTACTTCACGAAAATTGTAATACGCCTCGCCGCTGGCGGATTTAAAGGTGAATTGTTGAAAAATGTTGAATTATTGAAAAGTGTTTTCAATGTTTTTCAGAGGGTTCTAAATAAAAGAAGTCTTGTTTAGTAACGTAACTTGTTGAATATATAATTTAAACTACATTTCTACGTGGCAATTTTATATAAACTATGCATCAATTGAATTTACAAAAAATGTACTATATTGTGATGTATATCGTATCGGGATATAAAATCAAAAATCTCATATCCTGCAGCCCTAATCAAAACTATTTTTTCTTTTAATCTCCCTCACCTAACTACTAATTTTCAAAAAATTTCAGGGTGGAGTCACCATTTTCAGTGTATCTCCTTGATTTTCTGAGTAAGAATTCTTTCTGAGGTCACAGTCAAACTCACTTAGATGTGAACCTTTCCATTTTGCGCTAGGAGTATGAAAAACAGGACTGAATGCCTTTACCCCATCAATAACATGGAAAGTGAAACCCACCATGATAAGTTAAGATTGGAATATAATAAAGAGAATGTTTTTGAATTACTGCTTTCTTTTCAGGTGAAACTTTTGGTTCCCAGCGTATTTTTTCTCTCTTCATGTGAGCTCTCACAGTTACGTCAAATTTCTTCTGGAAACACAAAGGGAGAAACAGATGGCTGTTTTTTTTTTCTTTTCCCCAGTGGGGTTATCCTGCAGTAAAAGTTGGATGCCTATTGATCTTCCTTTGGTTTTTAATGCTTCAATTTGGCTTAAAATGCTTCTTTTGTCCTAACATCCCTAAAACACAGTTCTTGATAGCCAACATTTCAGTAACATCATTGACATGATTCTTTAACCACATGGTTTAGTCCCTTTAATACACCTGTTATCAGTTAGCCTGGAAAAGAACAGGTGTTTTTCCCATGTCCCAGATACATATTTAATAAGCATTGCACATCATAATGGTGTTCCATCTTTCTTCATTTTGACAAGAAAAGACTGGACTCTGTGGATGCACTCCAAGTAAAAACAGAAAATAGTTTTGAGCGCTCTGTTGTCTTCTATTTGTGTTTTGTATTTACCAAAGTTACTGGCTTTCAAATCAAATCAAATCAACCTTACAAGATATGCTTTTTTTCCTCTCCCATTACACATCGTCCTCCTCTTATTCCTGCAAATTTTGTGTTGTTAAAAATGTGTCACTTTTCTTGGGCAGATGCTTTTGTCCAAAACAGGGTACATGTGAAAGTAAGTATAAGGAAGCAAGTATTTAGACCAAGTACCTGAAACTATTTTAGTGTAAGCCCAAAGCTTTGCCCACACATCTCCGAGTATACCAGAATATATGACTCACTCAAGAGTGGGGATTTTTCTAGAGTTTGTGCCTCACAAAAGAAGTGCTAAATCTTAACTACCTCTGGAGCTGTACATCAAGGGTCCAAAATTAACACTTGCCAGGCACCAAATGGTGGCAAACGTTTCTTTTTGACTGTAAATTTCAGAGGGCTATGTGCCGCTAGGCCACTTAGCCACTCGTGCCACTTGGCTGTCAAATGTTTGTACCAAAATAGTCGTGTAATCAAAAAATGTTAAGTATAACCTAAATTTGGTGTTACAATTCTCACTGCACACCGGAGTTCCAGGAGGTGCTGGCTGACACAAAAAAATGCACTGATAGCTTCACAAGTTCTCTTTTAGTATGCATGTCATTATTTTAAGAAATGCACTGCAACAACTGTGCATGTTACACAACAAAAAACTATATGGTTGGACAGAGATTTTTTTTTCATCTACTTACCAGAGATTAAAAAGAATAATTTTGGACCCTGCACACATCTCTTGCACTCTTTATCTTATAAAAATGGCTAATGCTTGAACAGGTCACTCATCTTGGGAGCTTATTAAGCTAAAGGAGGTTGATAGCTCATCAGAGTTTCAAATATTTCAAATTTATTATGGGTGTATATTGCACAATACATTCAAGACTATACTGGATTTCAGCAGGGGTCTAGGGTACCTCTGAAATATATTCAAACTCAACATTATTTCTCAACATATAACTTATAGTTTTAACATAGCACATACCTTTCCCCCAAAACACAGTTAAAATTGTGCATTTGGCTTTTATTCATGGTCTTAGGCCTCCCTGGTGTATCAATTAAGCATTTATTTTACTGATGCATCTAAAAGTCAATACAATCATTCATTTAATTCCCAAATCAAAGCATTGGTAACAATTGCTTTAGATTGTGAATAAGGACTTAAAACTGTTGTAAAAAGCAAAACAATTGAGTTGAATTAAGCATGCACTAAAAAATTAAACCAATTCATTTAACCTGTTGGTGGGAATAGCTTTTATCAAGCCACTGTATTCTCTTTAACTGCCACAAACATTATGTGTGCCTATTCAACTATAAGGTTTTTGACACAAGTTATACCTGAAGATTTTCTACACATTTTTACATTCTACGTATTTATATTTACATGCAGGGCGATTTTTTAATGATTCAAATTTGCCTGGGTGGTTGGTAACGTTTTTCTGTGGTGTGACATTCTCAGAACACACATCACTTCCCCATTTTACATGGCCTTTAAGTCTTTGATCAGAAATATACTGTCACTCAAGCCATGGCTGCAGTGACTGTGGGCTGCTGTGGGTACACAGCTGTCTCAATGACTGTCATTTCAGCACCAGCTCAAGCGGAGAGCGACATTCCTGCGCCTGCGCGCGCACACCGTCCTGCAGTGAAGCCAAACTGTGAGCGAACACTTTCCACTGAGCATGCTGGGAGTGAATGACACAGTTTATCCACCGCACATTTGAAGCATATAGACCGCGAGCCAAACACTGTGCTTTTGTGGGTTGGGCGTTTTTCTGGAGGAAAAAGACGTGAAAATTCTTAGCAATGGCATCTCCCTTAGCTGCCTTCTGCTGTTTCTTCTGTTTTCACACCGAGGCCCCTGTGTCAACACTGAGGACACTTTTTTTTCAGCCAACGACCCACCAAATCGCTACGTGTCATGAAATCCTCCGTGTCACCACTATAAAACACAGCTACTGTTTATCTTATCCTCCCACCTTATCCTTTGCCTCCACGGTCGGGATGGACGGTAATAAACCACTGATGCTGTGAATCCTCATCCTCCTTCTGCCTCTGGCGCTCGTCATATCGTTGTAGAAGTAAAGTGCCATCGCACCTCCCGTTGCAAGACACAAACCGGCTGCAAAACACCGCCGTGCCCTTCCTCCACCGGCCGACAGACCACCGACAAGCTCATTTCCCGCCGCCGACCAGGGATTCAGCTTACCAACCAGCGATGCCACTCTGCGGAAAGCGGCCATTGCTGCTGTTTTGGCTTCTGCTGTGCTTTTTATGGTTATAACTTTGCAGACAGCACTCTCGCGTTCTTTGGTGTCAACGCGAGATGTAGTGCTTACACTGCTACCAGCCCAACAGAGTTTGCCTTTCTGGGGAGATTACAGCTTCTGTGAGGTGTTTTAAGAGATCAAACAAACTGGAATTAAAATTTCTGTGTATAACCTGCAACAGCTAACTTAACCTTTAGAAAAGGAGTAGCTTTTTCTCTAATGTTATTTTGTGTGTTTGTTAACCCTGTTGGTGGGTGCTGTCAGAGTAGGGCCATTGTATCTGACATGCTTACTGACCTCAATTCAGGAACTGTTCCTCGAGGACCCAAGTGTTGTTGCAGTTGCAGGGTTAGGGTAAAGATTACTATCAGACACACAAAAAAATGCTCATGGTCACACTAAGAATGGTTACTTTGAAAATTAAGGCCATTCAATGAACCAGCTGGAGTCAGAGCAAACAAGGATTTTTCAGTGTTTGGTGTTTGTAGACTAATATAACTAAAGTGTACAGTGGTGGTCTATTCCCTTTAAAGCTGCTTGAGAAAACTTTTGTTGTAAGTCAGATATTTTAAGCCACAGTTTTATTTTCAGATGTGTATAAGTGGACTTGCACAGAGTACATATAAAACATCTAATTAACATTTCATAGACCTATGTCCACATTAAAAACTGACAATTCTTAAAAATTTTATGAGAAACCCCCACAAAAATCTGAGGTCCTTTAAATCAAGTATTTCACTTCAATTTTTTTGTTTGTTTGTTTGTTTGTTTTGTTTTTTTCACTTAAAATGAACTCAGAAGGTATCTTATCTTTCATGGAGAAATTATAGATGACCAATGAATGAACATCTGAAAAGAGGCTGTCTTCCTCTTTTGTTGGGGGTCAGTGGGGTATCAATTTTTTAGAAAGAACTGCAGCATCAAAAGAGCCAGAGGAGAGCAGATATCAAAGAAATATCAAAGATGAAGTCTTCATTTAAGTCTTTAAAGGTAAGACTAATGTTAACCTGATGGGGCTTTTCCTCCGACTTTGATGCTGGGAGAATAAAGGAGTGAAGCCTTACACATGGGCCTGTCACCTGTTCACACATGAAACACAGTAGATCACTCTGACCTGTAAGCTCCATTTAACCAAAAGTTAAAAACAGATCAAACAATGAATATCAAAACCTCTTAATAGAAATAAAGTCCTTAAAAGACTAATTACAGCTATAAAGCCTGTAACATGTTCTTTTGATTTTTTTGGTTTGCTTTAACACAATATAAATGCAACTATTGATGGCTGTTCAACTACTCCTCTTATCAATGGGGATAGTTATTAAAGATAATGTCAGCAATTCAGACCAGTGTAGAATTCCTCTTAGTCTGACTCAACTCAGACATTTCTATTGAAATATAGCAGATCTCCAGGTGTGCACCATCACAGTCAACTTGATAGGCTTTGCTGTGGTTGATTTTCTAACCTCCAAGCATGAAAGAATGAAAAGTAAGATCTTAGACATATGGTTTTGTAAATGGTCGGGGATACAACTTTATCGTGTCAATGAAATGCAGTTAACGAGTATATGTTTTCAAATAGAGTCTCATAGTCCTGCTTCCAGGGAGCCCATGGATTTTGCCTAACCTTGCTTTGGAAACCACTTGCATTAATAACCTTTAGGCTACTTATTCAGTTATTCCATTGTCCAGGCATTCGATTAGGCAGTAATTTCTTTATGTGTGTGTGTGTGTGTGTGTGTGTGTGTGTGTGTGTGGGGGGGGGGGGGGGGGGGTTGCTGTTGCTAGTGGGTGAGGGGTTGGGGTTGGGTAATAACCCTTGGGGCTTTTATAGCTGTTATGGTGGCTATATGCTTGGCTTCACGCTGTAATAAAATGAGCTGCAAACCAAGAGAAATGCGGGTTTGAAGCAAACCATGTGACCATGGGAACTCTTTACTTCCATCTTATTCACAGGCTTAGAAATGTGGTTGTTGACATCTCTATTGTGGTGTGGTCAATATTCAGTATAGGCCTTTATTAGGATCCGATCAGCCTGAGGGCGATTCCGATCGCTCTTGTCTCCTTCACGATATTTTTCTTTCTTTATTTTGCTGGAGATAAATGCCAAACAAAAGGTAAACGAAAGGAGGAACCAAACAATGCATACAGCCGCATGCACACAACCAGTGCGGATTGATACCCTCAGTGTGAATGTTCATTTCAACAGACAACCGCTGAAGAATTTTGATTGACAATATAAGATTAACAGACCGCTGTCCCACAAAGCATCGGTCCTCTTGTTATGCTGTAGAAATTAATATAAGTAGGGCCACAAATGACGTGCAGAGGACGCACACGCGCACACACAAACACCTCTGCACCGTCGACTCATTTGTCAACGCAGCTCCCAGGGGAGGGGGCAGCTGTGCGCGAGCTCAGGTCTGTATAGCTGCCAAAATCAATGCCATATAGGCTGAAACATAGCCCCACGTGCCACTGTTTAGATAAAAACCCATTTGAATTCAACATTTAAACTGCGATTTAGCCCCTAGGTCCCAAAGCCGAATAAGAGAAGAAGGGAAACTTATTCTGTGACCAGCCTAATCGTCTTTGAATTATTTACGGACAAGCTACAGCTGACTTTTGTCAGCATTCGCAAATGGTACAAAAAGTACAGGCCAATCCACACTGTTATCAGACAAATATCAAAGATTTAGAAATGTGGAGAAATTTCTTTCCTCTCAAAAGCAATATAGGCCTGCAATATGAATATAAATTCGGTCTTTGTGCAGAATAAAAATAATATACCACGTTATTGTTGTACACGTCACTAACGTTCAAAGTCACGATTAATAAAAAGCTTCCTGCAGCATCACAAACTCTGTCTATTTAAAAAAGAATTAACAGCTACTTGAAACCCTTTTAGAGTCAAGTGTCGGGTATTATCCGAGCTTGGAGTTCAAACAGGTATGTTCCCTTCTTCTGGTTGTTATTACCTGATCCTCTTACAAGATCCCTCCGCTTTGAAGCATCTGCGTCTTTGATTCGTCTTCTAAGACTCCAATTAAGGATATAGGCTGTGGGCTCCCTGAACTGTTCAAAGCATCGCAGAAAGATCAATGAAGGGATTGACAGTCAAGTGATGTCGTTTGCACAGGTGTGTGTGTGTTTGTGTGTGTGTGTGTGTGTGTGTGTGTGTGTGTGTGTGTGTGTGTGTGTGCGAGCGCAGTAAACGCGAGACTGGGTTACACAGAACAGTGGCAATAAATCAACAGCCAAGTGCGAAAATTACGCAAATGGGGGCTTTCCCGGCTCTCTCTCCCTGTTTATGCAGCCGCACCTGATCATTTCGGGCTGTGGGCGTGGGGCTGTAAGCGTTGAGTGTACGATGGCAATATCACTTTCACGATGGCTGACATAAACACACTCTCGCTTTCTTTATATGTCCAGTTTACACACACAAGTTGCTGCTGAGTTGCGCACTGCCTTACGGGTCTCATATATACTCAATGTGCTCAATTTGGGATTGGCCACTACTGAAGTGCCCAAAAGCAATTAGACATAGCATGGGAAGTCGTTTGGTTCCTGCCAGAAAATCCAGGGAAAATCTGCCTCCCAGGCTGCTTTTTTTCATTAGCAGTTTTTCATGTCTTCTAAGGCCCTGTACTTCATGCACTGAGAGGCTACTGTGCATTGAAGATGAGGGAGAGCACGATGTGCTGAGGGGTTACGCGCACGTTCAAACGGATCCAAGAATAATTCACAAAGGAGGGGGATCCGGGCGCATTTGCATAAAAAGGCAACTTGGGGTGAATTTCCCTGGATGATTTATTGTTGCGTTCTCTCGCTGAGAATATCACCGGCCTCACTGCGCTACAAGCAGCTTCTGGAAGACCTGACAGCGGACGGTTCCGCAGAAATAAAAGGCAGAAGTGAATTTAGAGAGAGAGAGAGAGAGAGAGACATTGGACCACCTTCAAGTGCTCCGGAGCGAAGGGGAGTATCCCGAGGTGAGGAGGAAAGAGAGAGGGATGCAGAGAGCAGGAGAGAGGGATATATAGCAGCTAGTGGAAAAGAAAAAAGGGACACGAGCTGCTGCACACACCGAGATAACGCGGGAGTTGGTTGGATGTCAGTTAGAAATCAATTTCATTAACGGTGCTGGTGACTGCGCAAAAACGCGCTCCAATTGGGCATTTTCTCCGCCCGCACGCTCAACTTTTTTTATTTCTCCTATTTCACAACTCACACCGAAATATTATTTCCATCACTTTGGATCACGATTTGGATCTCCCGAGCACTAAACCAGATCTGGTTTTTCTCTCTGTGATGGGGGCAGCGGCGGAGGTTGGGAGCTTCGTCAACGGATTTCTGGACACCTTTGGCCCCGCTGGTGCCGCTCCGGCTCCCGTCGGCTCTCATTTCGTACTCACCCCAGCCGGGTCACTGGATTACAACTCAGTGGGTGGACTGATTATGGGGGGAAAGGGGCAGCAGCGGGAACACCTGGTGTCCGCAGAAAGGCTGTCCCGAAGCTTAGCGGATCTCAGCCATCTGAAGGGGATTCTGAGGCGGAGACAGCTTTACTGCAGGACCGGCTTCCACTTGGAGATCCGTCCGGACGGCACCGTACAGGGTACAAGAAAGGACCACAGCAGATTCGGTACGAATCCCTTGAGATTTACCCTCAA
This sequence comes from Xyrichtys novacula, assembly GCA_962446985.1. Taxonomy (NCBI): domain Eukaryota; kingdom Metazoa; phylum Chordata; class Actinopteri; order Labriformes; family Labridae; genus Xyrichtys; species Xyrichtys novacula. The sequence continues at coordinate 24,768,783 of OY660866.1, read as the reverse complement.
ATTATTGTAATTGGAAGCCTTTTTATGTGTTAGCAGCCTCATAGCATTGCCTGTTGTACAATGTAAGCAAAATGAGTTGGTATAATTGTTAGTGGAGGCACTGTATAGAGGGTTTTATAATGCAGAGAGAAAGAAAAAAGACTAAAAGACAGGGGGAAGTGTTTTTTTATTCTCTGGTTTCGTTAGGCTACATGTAGTATGTAGACTTATAAATCATTCAAATGATTAAAATCTACTTTACAGGGAGATAGTGCCAACCCTCCCACTCACAGGAGCAACTTATCAAGTAAACAACTGATAAAATCAGATAATCATATCCATGGTACACACATACAGGTTACATAGTCTTAATAAAAGAAGACCACTGGGGGGATATGTTTGGGCTGGGCAGCTGTTGCACCTCTGGCCGCTGATTTATTCTGCTGAAAACTTAGACTGAACTTCAGGCCAAAAGCAGTTCAAGACGCTAAGACTTGTCAAAGTCAGCTTTGTCAGGTATGCACTTGGTTACACAGTGCTGTTTTTTTTTTTGGGCAGGAAATTTTGGACAAAACATTCACATAAAAAATTGGCCCAGATTCTGTGTATACACAAGCAATTTAGAAAAAGGGATATCAAAACAACAGCAGTAGTGTGTTCAGTACTTGCGAGCTGCTGGTTTGGTGAAAAATTATGTTTATTTGTATCACCAGATGAAACTGCATTGGGTTGAATCTACTTCCTTTGAATTGTTTCTGACAAAAGCTCTGCAAATTTGATTTTATGGTTCTAAAATGATGTAAAATGTGTTGGTGTACAGGTATTTTGGAGTTTATCAGTCTGGCTGTGGGACTGGTTAGCATCAGAGGGGTGGACAGTGGTCTCTATCTTGCCATGAACAGCAAGGGAGAGCTGTATGGATCGGTGAGTTCACACAGTGTGCTATGTACCAAATCTTAACCAGTATACTGTGTAACACAGTCACATCATTCACCCCCCTCATGTTTCTGTCTACAGGAGAAGCTGTCAGCAGAGTGTGTATTTAGAGAGCAATTTGAAGAAAACTGGTACAACACCTACTCATCGAACATCTACCGGCATGGAGAAAAAGGTGCATTTTATTTTGTTGCATTGAACAAGGACGGTACGTCCCGGGATGGGACAAGGTCAAGGAGACATCAGAGGTTTACTCACTTCCTCCCAAGGCCTGTAGATCCAGAAAGAGTCCCAGAGCTGTATGGGGACATACTGGGCCAGAGCTGAGACTGAAGGGACCAAACCATGGCCTTGTTTGAGCTGAGTGCACGTTAGTCCAACCCTTCTGTCGGAGTGGGAAAATCTTGGATTGGATGAAAACAGGATCATCAAAAGTGTATCAAATCACTCCCCAACCTGAGCACTGAGGAAGGAAACAGACCCTCTCTGTAGCAAATGAGGAGTGGAGTTTGACTAAATGGCACCAGGGATGTAAAGGGCCAAGATGGATGGAGGTGCTACTTTGCCCCCAGTGTTGCCACTTCATAGGCCTATGCAAAGTCCCTGGTGGCAACCAGATGTCATATTTTGTTATTCTGATTGATCCAACCACCTGCTCATCCAAAGTGCATGTGCAAGAGGACAAAGGTGTAGGAACTAAAAGGTGAGACAAACAACTGGCTGCTTGTAACTTTTTATTCCCACAGCTGCTTGGTCAATTGTACTGTTTTCAATTGACCTTTTAATGTAATCTAAAACAGCTTTCAAAATTGTACTATCATTTATAGAGTGGCTGCTTCACATAAAAAAAGTACTTTTATGCACCGGAAGACAGCCATGTCTTTGTAGGGGAGCAGGCCGGAGAGCAGGGGGAATAACCTGTATCACACTGGCTGATGGATTTCCTACCAAACCGTTCAAAAGACAGATGCTGCTCAGAAAATATTGTTTCTCTACAAGATGCATGTGGAACCAGAGAAGAAGAAGAGATGCAATGGAGTTTTATATGGACTTCTAAAGAGGAACACTGGGTGTTCTGTTGAAACTCTGCAGAGACTTATTCCAGAACCCTGTGAAGGAATTGTGTTGTTCTTCCACTGACAGCAGTCAAAGATGGAGCATTGATGGAGACACCTTTACACACCTGTGGATGGATTTTATTCTTATTTATGAGTTTCTGTTTGCCAGGACATACACTATATTTATTTCATATATTTATTTATTTTGAGAGTATATTTTTACAGGTATGAGATAAATAAAAAGAATATAAAACAGACACAACAGCTTCATGTTGTTCCTTGTGTTGTTTTATGAAAACACAGCTTTCTATTCCAGCTGCTTGAAGAGATGCATTCACACTTTGTACCCACAGCTTTGAGAGTGTCATTCACTTTATTCACATAGCGGCCAATTCCTCAGCAACTTACTGCAGATTGAAAGCTTCAATGTAGCTGTACTGTTGTGTTGCTATATTCCAGGTTTAAAAGTGTGAAACTGACAATTTATTATAATGCCACTGCAATCCAACTGATCCACACCTGAAAAGGCAATAGTGAACAAATTGCAGGGACAATAACATCATGTTCAGGTAAAAAAAAAAAAAAACACCAGACAACTTATCAAATTCTGAAAACTGAGTCACAGTGGCAAACATTAGCATTCAGCCATAGCTAGAATTTTTCGTCTTTCTTTTTTTTTATCAAGCTATAGCACTCAAACATTAACTGATGTCCAAAAGAGTTTAAAAAAAACCCACTTCAGGATCAGGTATACATACTTAAGCTATTTCCCTTTTTATTTTTTTACTGGTGTCCATGCAAGGGATTGATAAACTTCAAGATATGTTGACCTTTAATTCACCACCAAACCCCCAAGTTACAGGACTTCAATCATTTTTACTATGCAGCTTTTGTATATACAGGAGGTCCAAACTCCTCAACCAAGTGAAGTAAAGTTGAGTGAAGTATCATTGGAGTACACCTTAAATATTTGATTATTTTTTCATGACAAATCAATCAATCAATCAAATTTTATTCATATAGCGCCAATTCACAACAGTCGTCATCCCAAGACGCTTTTCAAAGAACAAGAGCAGATCTAGACCATGCTCATTGTTTGATGAATTATGAAGACCCAACCTAAGATGGATTTTGGCCAATCTCAACTAACATGAGAAACAGTGGTAAGAAAAAACTTCCTTTGAACAGGCAGAAACCTTGGGCAGGACCCGACTCATGCCAGACAGCCACCATGCCGCTGCTGGGTTGGGGAGGAATACAGAGAGATAGGGGGAGAGAGGGAGAGAGAGAGAGAGAGAGAAAAGAGAGGGGAGAGGGCAGGGGGAGAGAGAGAGAGAACAAGATAGGAGAAGGAGAGAGAGAATGGGTAAGGGAGAGACAACAGCTCATGTATTTCATATACAAAGTATATGAAATATAATCCTACATACTGAAGACTCTTTACTTTATATGTCATATTGTAATATGAAGGACATCCAAAAAGACTAAAAAAGATCAATGTTAATAAGAAGCTTATCCCTGAATGACAGGTTTTTAAAAATTATACTGATGGGAGGTTATACTGAGACATCAGAAAAGCAAGAATAAGAAAAAGATGACCCATAGTTGTTAAAGTGGCTCAGCTTGAAGAGTAGACAGAGTGGTGGAAGTAATGGGAAAGAGGGAGAAAAATAACATGAAGTCATCCACGTTAAGAGATAGCACACACTTCCTCTGACAGACATTGCAATTAGACAAATGACTGGCAGGCTAGTTGCATGGCATCATTCTTTCATCCTCTTCTTCATCATCCCTCTATCTCTCTCTTCATCTACCAGTCTTTGATGTGTCATTTGTGCTCTTATGACCCCTAAGACTGAATTGCCCAGATGCCATCCAAGCAAAGGGAGAAAAAAGAGAGATACGCTGAGACAAAACTATTTAGCAATGCATAGAAAGTCAAGTATGAGTTAGACTGTCAGGTGAGATAATCGTTATAGTGTTTGCATTAAAAAAATGCAGATAATAGGGAAATCTTTGTGTGTTGAGTTTCCAAGTTCATTTTGAACTTAAGAAAATATGAAGAATAAAAATCATACCACATCAGGGTTCATTTCAAGTTCGTATAACAATACCTAAAGGCTAGCAACACTCAATAAGGGGTCACGACCTGTTAAGAGTCAGTTTGATTACAGTGCTACCTCCAGTCTTAAATATGATCAGGAGCAGAAAAACAGCCGACTACAGCCCTTGAGGTGAGTTTTTAAATTAATCTCTGTGTGTGCCTGTGCCTGTTTACTGATACTCTATTAAATCAAGCATTTCAAATCAAGCTTATAATTTGCTGTGAAAGTGGAGTGAAACATGAGTGGGCTTAATTCAGTTACCAGAGCTCAGTGACTCGTCAAGCTTTTGAATTACCTTGGCACACCTTACACTTTTTTTTTGCATGGGACTCAATTACCTGGGGACTTTGTGTGATGAAGGAATTTAACCTCCCTGTATGTGTAGTAACCTTTGTTCTACTTAGGAAAGGCTAAGTGTGCTAAAAGGCTCAATAAGGCCCTTACTTGAACAACCACAGCACCCTGGCTGCTGGAGAGGCTGGACCTAACTGACCTTTGACTATCCCATTGACTTTTTATGAATATAGACAGTGTGCTTCCATCTCCTCCCACTGCAAAAGGTTAAGCAAAAATACAGCTTTAATGGGTTTTGACATTTTGTGCTGGTGACAAATGTTGGTGCTGCACATGAAAAAATGATTTGGAGTCGGAGCTGACATCAATGTTGAACTTTTAAAATTCATCCTGTTTTTCTCTCTGTGCATCTAAACAGTCACTGTTTTCTTTATTGCTACTGTCAGTTTTATGTTACACGGTCGCTTGCTTTCTACCAGTAACGGCCCTGTGTTCAAATCTCATTTTATCCTATTTGGAGACAAATTTAATGAAAATGATTTATTGCAATGATATACCATAAATCACTCTCAAAATGAAGATGAAGCTGAGAGAGCAGTGAACTGAGTGCGGTACCTGTCCAGGGGTGTTTGTCAGACTGGAGGACGTGAGGGGCTGGGCCAGGATTCCCCATCCCACAAAAATATGAAGAAACCAGCAAAGAAATTAAATATCTGCATAGTGGTACAGAAAGTGGTTTGACAGGAGTGAGGACTTCATATATAGCACCTTAGTAGATCAGCACAGACGATCATACCTCTACTTTTCAATATGACATTACAGAGCAGAGCTCTTCAACTGAATAAACTACTTCCACATACAGTATATCAACAATATAAAGAACAAACTTAAGATGAAAAGCATTTTTGATAAACGGCATGTATTTTGTTGACTGGCTCGGTACTCGATCCATTATCATGACGGAGGTGGGCCGTGAACCTGTGAAGATTCGTAGCTTTACTTTTGAGGAGTGGTGTTGCTGTCTGTGCTTTTACACAGTACATGCGCACACACAGCCTGACTGCCTGTAAAATTTAACATCAGGTCAATGTTTTCTTGACTCTGGGGAAACACCCGCTCTGTCTGATTTGTCTCAAATTGTTTCATGTCTCCAGCTGCATTTCACATCAAGGAGATGTTGCCATATTCAGGTCGCTGCCAGCATACAGGTTCATCTGCTCGGCAACATGTTTCAGATAAGATTACAAAGCGCTGTGCTTCACATCTGGCTAGTTGCACAGGCAGGAACATGGTTACACTGTGTCTAGTTAGGGCATGGTTCAGTGTGTGTATGATCCAAAGATAAGGGCATCCAGTGTTGGATGAGGAGGAAGAAAGATCAGACAGGGATCAACTGAGTACCAGCATGCACTCACTGCTTGGGAGTGTGTGTCAAATGCAGAAAGGAGATCTAAAATCCAGACTGGACTCAAAGAGGTATAACTTTAAAGTCTGTAAGAAACAGGTGGGATTCTGAGGAGAGAATATGAAAAAAATCTGCATGTGGGTTCTGAAAGTTGCCATCCTGTCAGGTTACAGTCTTTCTTTGAACTGTGTCTGTGTGTTTGCAGGAAAGAGGAGGTATGTTTATGTGAGTCAAAGTGACTGCATAGATTCATGTCAGCACAATACATATATACGTGTGAGTGCGTGCGTGCGCGTGTGTGTGTGTGTGCGCGCGCGCATATGTGTGCGCGCATGTGTGTGCGCGCATGTGTGTGAGATCTATGAATCCGTGTGAAGGTGAGCCAGGGGTTCTCCTGACTAGAGGGCTGTCTGACTGATGTGTGAAGTCTCGTGTGTGAGTCTGTGTGTATGTGTGTTTATGTGGGTATTCTCTTCCTTTCTGTCTGTTCTCTGTGGGGTTTTCCATCAACTGGTTAAAGCTCCACTATCGGATACAGCAGGTAATGGTCCACAAAGAAACAACCTGTCAATCAACCAGTCAAGCTATGTTTGTATAGAGAAAAGTTATGACACATTATTTTAGTGCATTTGACAAAAAAGAGCTGAACCAAACTGTACTGTATTGTTTACAGAGATCAAGCATTAACATCTTCAACCAGCAAATTCCTTGGTGACATTTAGCAAGAAAAGTGGCACAGAAAAAGTTCCTGTAAAAGGTTGAAATCTCAAGCAGAACTAAACTTATGATAAGCAGCCTCAACCAGCTGTGTTGGGTTTAAAGAGACAGAGAAAGATAGGGACAAATAGAGAAACAACAAAACAACAGATTTAACAGACAAGAATCACAGATATAACTATAATAATAAAAGAATGACTGGTATAAAAGCAGTTAGCATTTGAAGTCAGGTATGTCAGCAGCAGCAATCCACAGCAACCTGCTCAAAAACTCATGGTTAAAAAAATGGTACATGAAGATTTAAAGTTTATGGCATTTAATGCTATGATATGATTGCATTTAGATGAAGAGATAAAACCGCAGAGATAGGAGCACAGTCAACACATTTTACAGAAGCATGTCTGTCTCTAAAAATAAAAAGGTAAAATAAGTAAAAATATGTAAAATAAAAAGTACTGTAAGGCATTGATTTGAACATTGTTTAGAAAGCCCAATGCGCGATAACACTTTTCAGGCTCTGGCTCTTTAATGTGTCATGTGTGTTTTGTTTTGCTCTACAGGCAGGTGTAGAAGTCAGTGATCTCTGCTGGTACACATCCACGACAAGCCATGTCCACACAGGTGTTCTTCCTGCAGTCGTCAACACACAGACACACACGCTCTTAAGAGGTACACATCCGTCATCAGCTCTCTGGGTGTGAGATTAATGGTGCTGCAGCAGTGAGTCAGCTGTGATGAATTCAGACCAAAAAAATTGATCCAGTCTAAATTCTTAGACATATTAGACAGCTGTGAACTCATCAGTTTAAGACTAACAAATGACTTCACCTCTTCAACTTTGACGTACCCACCAAAGGCTCAGTCTCAACAAACATGCAATGTGAGGTTACATACTGTTTAGATAGCTCTATTCAGTTTGATGCCCTTAAAAGTTCAAAAATACCAAATACTGTTTCTCAGAGTTTGTACTTAGTACTGTAGGGTAAGTATGTTGGGTTTTTTTAGTCATAGGTGAGATTACAATTAAAGGGGCTGACAGACTGTCTTCAAAGAACCAGTGTTAGTGTTGCCAGGTATTGTGCAATTTTTGGGACACTACCTCCTCCAATCTGTCTCACAGACACTTTTTGCAGCAGCACCATATCAAACAACTTTCCTGTAATGGCAAAAGGTTCATTTCAAAGCTGCACTCATCAGTATTTTGTGTCTGCAGCTAATCAAAATTGTGTTTAATGTAAAGTGTAATGATCTTTGTGATGAGTCACAGGCAATCATAGACAATACTCCAGTTCCTGCCTGCAGTAAGGTTTATTTCTTTGTGTTTTTCAGATTGTTGCTTTAGTTTAACAGCCTGCAACAACACGTTTTGTTGAATCAATTCTTAGGTGCAGCCAACTTTTCCTTTTGCTTAAGCTTCACCATTTGCCCATGCTCTACATGTTGGATGGACAGTCTTCCCCTCAGGAGTCTTTCTACAGCAAAACAGAATCAGACCTGCTGAAAAAGTTGTAAACGGATACTGAAAGGGGGAAAGTAATGGGTGTCACCCTGAATATTGGCACTGACAGACCAGTGTAGCAGAGAAACCTTTTTCAGCTGGTCAATAACTCAAGCTCCAGAGTACCTGCTGTCAACATTGAGGTATTTTTTTATTTTCTAGCATAGATTGCTTTTTACAGGGCAATCTATGTTTCTTTATCATGAAAATAATACAGGTTAATTATTGATTATAAATTTTAGTGAAATACTGTAAACAGCAGAGGCAGTTTGCATGCCATGAGGATAATCGTCTATATTTGCTAAAATATTTGAAGGGCTGCCCCCCTTTAGATAGGATGATAGACACCAGCAGCCCATCCTCAAAATTTCAGATAATTTTTAGTAGTTTTGTTCAAATATGTATTCAGCTCAAAGCTCCTATCTGAGGATTTTCTAACTGTTGTGAAACATACTAAAATGGTAAATTACCTATGCAAAGAAGACCGACAGCAACAGTTATGATGATTTGACTGTTGTACCTTAAATGTTTGAAAATACTGTGAGGGGTGGGTATCTGACCAAATGATTAACAGCAGGCTGAAAAACAGCAATTTTTTGGACTTTTAACACAGTGAATGAAGTGAGTGTCAAAGTTTGTCGTTGAAGTACAACAGTTTGAGGTGTTAGCCCTGAAAACCTTACTTTCACATGTACAGGTCTACACATAAGAGATACCACTTAGTCCACAGGGGGGTGTAAATATCCACACTAACCAATACTACCTTACAGCAGTTTCAGAGGAATATTGAAGTCCTAATTTTGTTATCACCTGATCTATTGTCTTACAGCAAGAAATGAATCCAGTTAAAGCAGAGTGAAAGCTTTGCTGTCCAAATTTATAAAGAATATCTTTCACCACATCGTTAAGGTGTATCCTTGACCTCTTAAAGCTCCTGTGAAAAACTTTCTGTTGATGTTTCCTTTGGCACCGAAGAACACAACGCTGTGAGGAGTGCAGCCTGTGTGTGCTGGTGTGCATGAGCATACGTGTTTGAGTGGAGACGAACGGACATGAGTGTGTGTATGTGTGTGGGGATGAACAACCATGAGTGTGTGTATGTGTGTAGTGACGAACGGGCGCTAACAGCATAAAGGAAAAGTGCACCAAAAACACATTTTTCAAAAACAGCACTTCCCACTGACAGGAGTCAGAACAACCTACTAACAACTTCTCACAGGAACTTTAAAATTACAGCTGAAGGAAGTTTGCCAAAAACACCTCTAAAGAGAACAACACACAGTCAAACATTACCACAAGCCTGAGTAAACCAAATGTACCTGATGCCCTCCTCCACACCTTCCTGCTCTCTGACCGTTTCAGTGAATTAGTGTCAGCTGGCATATTACAGATGAAAGATTCACACCGACTGTTGCACATATTTTCAACCCTGTTATCATCAACAGTTTTTGAAGAAGGTGAAGTACATGTTGTTGAGCAGAAGTCACTGCACAGATTCCATGTCAAATACCCATCTAACCACTGCCTTCAGCTCATATCCACTGACCACAAATTACACCCTAGGTAAGATAAAACAAGGAGGGAAATTGAGTATTTTTCACTTTAAAAACATCTGTTTGTTGGAAGTGGTATTCATGAGGCTTTTGACTTATTCGCAATAGTTTTTACATTGAAATGCTTCTCTTATCAATCATAAAAGCATATATCACCAGGCAAAAACTTTAGAAAAAGGGCTGTGAATAGAGTCAGTGGTAAATTTGTGCCATAAAGTTTTAACTCTCTAAGTTAAATCATTTTAACCAATTAACAAACTATGTTGAATGTTGTGTGATACCAAGAGAAAAATTAAACCAAATCGGGCAAAACAGTCTGCTTAGAAAATGCTCAGATGAACTCAAGCAGAATAACCACCTAAGCTGTAAGCCTCAACATCCTTTGTAGGACAGCGAGAGGTTTTCAGGTAATTTCCTCTGTTTTGTTGGGACCGTGTGAAAACTTCAGCCTCCAAATCTCTAAAGTAAAATGAGGGCGGGGGGTAACCATGTTTTGTATTAATGTAGGTAGTCAAAATGTGAGGGTCAAATACCTCACTGTTTCAAGACAACATTTTACCAGGAAGTCTGCTTTTGTCACATGGTCACACGTGCACACGTTTTCAAGACGCATCTCACAGTTCTTTCACTAAAACTGGTTATATACTGGAGCAGAGCATCACAGTCATGCAAGAGCAGGGTTAGGATTTTTCTTCTGACTCGGATAAACAACCTCAACATATATTTAGCCTCATCACAAAGGCTTACTGTGTGCCTGGCAGTCAGTCAAGTCCACCGTGCCTCTGTTTCCAAATCTTGTGAGTGACTTTGAAACAAATGCAATACCCAAATAGTTTAACCCTTTGATACCATGGTGGTCAGTGCTTCTACAGGGCACCCAGGGAACTCCTTTTTAACACTTCCCCATTAGCATAATTTCTCAAAACCAGAGGTTACTGCTTGCAAATAATGTGTACTGTATCTTACGCACAACACAACACAAACAGGGAAAATAAGAACACCAGTTTGATATTGCATAACCCATATAGCCTCAAGAAGAAGGTTCAAAAATTCATTTGGAAATCCAAGAATTTCCCCTGTTATAATGTTCTTTATTTGTTCTTTGGGCTAGCAACTGGTTTAGCTTTTCAATTTTTTTTCAAAAGCTTTTCAGTTTTCAATGTCAGGGTTTTGGCACCCCTAAAAAAAATCACAGGGCTCCTGCCTTTATTTTGAGACACACAGGTTGTATAATATGCAAGGTCACAAGTCAAATGTGTACATTCTTAACTAACGGAAAAAGGAATTCAACTTTCCCACAAGGGCAAGTTCAGTGGAAAAGCTTCATGATTTGTAGCCTCTAGCTTGTCTTCAATGGCCTGACAACAAGCTTGAGCATTTCTTTGTATACCAGGACTGGGACATGAACCACTGTTCGGAACACCTTAATCAAGATCCATGGTCATGGATGAACACCATACTGCAATTCACTGAAACGTCAGCAAGTTTTCAAGCAACTGTGTTTTCCATCATTATTTAGATCTCTTGGTTTATCAGTACCTTGAAAGATGCAAATACCCATGCCAGACTAACTTTCACCTCTGGGTGTATGTGACCCAGCATCTCCATTTTATCTATTTATTATTTAGTCTTACCATAAATAAATAAATAACATTTCACATAGCAATACCAAATCGTCACTGTGTTTAAAAATTTCTGTTGTTGAAATAAATTTACACCTTGACTGGCCACAGTCCTCCGGACCCCACTAAATACTCAGCAGACCCCAGATCCAATAATGGTTAAAGCTGTATTTTTATTATCAGCCTTCACAGGTAGTCTAACAGCATTCAGCCTCTGGGGGTACACACACACACACACACACACACACACACACACACACACACACACACACACACACACACACACACACACACACACACACACACACAGGGTGGAAGTAATTAAAGCAAGTGGAGCTAAATTGAAGTATATTGAACTCATCTCTCACACGCTTCCCCTCTGTCGATAGATCACTCTCCAAGTGCTATCGACCGCAGCACAGACTCCCCTCTGCAAAACACTCCTCTCTGCAGTGTGTTTGTGAGTTAGTGAATGAAAGTAACACAACAAGAAAGGACAGAGGAATTTAGAGAGACAAACTGATGCTGTCTGCAGACACAAACTGCAGAAACTGTTTTTAGCATTGTCCTTCATGCTCTCTTCAACCCTCATTACCTTCCTTGCTTTGCAATATTTCTCTGTCACCTCATCTGCCCTTCCCTCTCTTTCCACCTTTACATTTTCTCCTTTTTCTCTAAATCCCTTTTCTGTATCTATCTTAGGGGAGGCCTAATGATTTTTAACTAAATGAGAGTCTTGCACTTCCCCGCCCCACTAGATTAGCAGATCAATAAAACAGCATTTGTGTGTGTTTGTGATGGGGGAGATCCCAGTGTGTGTGTGTGTGTGTGTGTGTGTGTGTGTGTGTGTGTGTGTGTGTGTGTGTGTGTGTGTGTGTGTGTGTGTGTGTGTGTGTGTGTGTGTGTGTGTGTGTTTCAGTTTGGTCCACACTGACTTAGCAGTCATCACAAATACATAATACCCCTGTGACTCTGCACTGCAGCCAGGCCAAACCTCAGCTGATGAGGAATGACAGGGAAAAAAATGAGAGCAGAGATTTTCCAGAAATGCCTGGGGAGTAGAGAGAAATGGATTTTTACTGAATAATCAGTAGGATTTCTCAAGGTCTCGACATGACAAATGTATGTCAATTGCACCATCAATGGTGAAGGAGGACAATGCCTCCGCTGCTCCGTTGCAATGCCTTTCCCCTCTGCTTGATGTGAATTCAATTGGAGTTGGATTGATCTTCTATTTGTGATCAATGCAAAGTGGGTTTGCATCTTGACTCAGCCCCTCCTCTGTTCCCACAAACTTGTCTTTAATATTTATTCAGCTTTACAACATTTGTTTGGTATTTTGCTGTTATATAAAAGGCTGAACAATATCATCACAATGTTGTGTGTTTTTTTTATTATTGTCCTGATGTCAAGGAAAAAGGAAATAATTCAATTTCATGTCTCAAATGTGTGACATGAACAAAGATGGATGACTTAATCTTAAAGCTTTTGAGAAGAACTTTCTGAGAGTTAATTTTAACGCCCTCTGTGTATAAAGTGTTACCTCACATACAGGCTCTCTGTTACTTTTTGGAAGATGCTGCACTCAGAAGTGTTTCAAATGTCATGTGAATTACAAGTTAAGTCAAGTAAAGACTGCATTTAGAGGCGACATGAACCACACTGATGAGGAGGCATAAATCAAACAAATTATACATGGAAATGGCACAGATGGAAGGGACCTTGATGGTCCATTTCTTTAAAGATCGGTAAAAATGTCAAACCAAGTCATTAATCAACTTTTTAAAAATTTGCCTGAATACTCTGCTGACATAAATATGTAATATGCCATGACTCTGTTTGTAATAAAGTAGCACAGAAACTTTGCTTTCGGTCTTAAAACCTGTTCGGAAGAATTTAAACCAAGCAAGACAAAAATGCAGGATGTCCTAGCAGACTTGCATATTATGACTTAACTTGAGGTCTCCTGACCTCCTGCTTTCTTCTTGCCACTAGCTTGAGCATCTCTGTCTGACCTTATGAGAGTGAAGCCAGGTAGATCCACACTGGAGTCGGAGTTGTTTTGATTCAGCCAGGTTTCAGTAAAACACAGGAGACTGCACTCACGGTATGCTTTCCCAGTCTTCACCAGTATCTCCAGATTGTCACTTTTGTTAGGCAGAGTTGAAGTTTCCCATAATGACTGATAGAAAAAAGAGTTTATATCTCCATTTACAAGCCTTTAACTTGGCCTTCACCTTTACACCAGCAGTCCAACTACAAAAAACACCTCCAGATGTCCTCTGGGATTGGATGTTGTCCAGATTTACTCCATCTCAATGAAAGCTCTTTTCCCAGCAGAAAGACCCATCAGTAGTTGACAAAAACATAAAAAACAGAGTAAAAATTACAGAAAAATAAGAGAGACCAGGCTTTGCTGCTACTTGGTTGAGGCAGGTTCTAGAAAACAAACAAACAAACAAAAAATAATAAATACAGGCCTCAGGCTTCAGGTATGGATACTGTTAATTTGATTTGAAAACGATACTAATTTCCTCCAGTTTGACTCGTTTCATAAATGTTAAATTACCAAGCTAAAGAAATGAAACCTCAAAGAACTTGGGTCACATACACACAAACACTCTCCAGCACACGTCCATGCACGTTGTGTGAAGCGCTCTGTTCAGTTTTGAGTGTCTATCAAAGCATGGTGGTTTCCTCCTGTTGGTCTGACAGCTCTTAAGCCTTACACATGAAAGAATGATAGGGAAGTTTTATTACATCTTCTCTAAAAGTGTTCGTGTGTGTCAGTGTGTGTGTGCGTGTGTGTTCTTAGTGGGGAAGGGTGTAGACAGGCTGAGCTGAAAAGTTGCCAGATTTTGAGAACAAAACATGACTTCACAACAACACAGCCTTCCTCACTGCTTTTATCTCTTTCTGTTTAATGAAACATGTAGCTGTCAGTGCAAACATGAAGGATTAATCCTTGCACACACACGCACATGTACACACAGACACACAGGGTGAAGCAAGCCTGGATTTATGATGGTGTATGAGTACAATACACCGGGTGGTGATACAACAATTTCACCAATAGACAAAGCAGACAACTGATAAGTGCAATTTCGTTCTTTGCATTTGTCAAGATCTATTGCATGATCTTAAGCACACTGCATGATAACGATCTAGAGCAAGTGATGTCACCCAAAGTGTTATGAAGCCCAAAGGGGGCAGTCACCACATGAGAAATGCTGAACACCAACTGCTTAAATTCATAAGAAGTGTGTGAGCCCCTCTCTTAGCACCAAGGTTTTTCTCTGTCTGATGTGCATCGTGCTCCACTGGTGGTGTGTTTAAAGTGAACCAGTGGCAGGTGAATTTTTTCTGATAATGTTTAGGTTTCTCTATCAAGTCACCTTTGCCTCACCTGTGACTTGACTACAAATAGAAACAGCTCATCACAGACAAAGGGAAAAACAGTGACGTGTTCACAAGTGATAACAGTCTCCATACCCGACGCCTGACAGCATGTGGAGGTGACGGGCAATATTTGGAGAAGCATCTGTGCTTTATTGTGTATGTGTGTAATTGTCCGGGTGTGAAGAGGTTTGAAGTGCTTATCTCCTTCCTTAGCAGCTGGACTAATGAATGAAGACAGACAGTAACCATGTCAATACAAACATTAATAACACTGTCTGATACATGCAAACACCCACACCCTTACACTTCCTCACACACAGACAAAAACCATGTGCAGTTATCAGGAGATCAGGATATGAGTGATAGCTGACTTTCTACGCCAGGGAGTTTCCTGTCCTGGTGTGTGTGTGTGTGTGTGTGTGTGTGTGTGTGTGTGTGTGTGTGTGTGTGTGTGTGTGTGCGTGCTGCCAAGAGATACACAGCACAGTCACATCATGCTGTATCATTTTTCTGCTTATCACTGACTACAACATTATGTGAAAGAGAGCAGTGATCATCAGGAGCCTCATTCAGAAATTCTGATACTGTTTAAGTTGTAAAAAAAAACCTCTGGGAATCCATACCTCAGCTCTACAATCAGGATTTATCAGATAAAACATCTTCTGCAGGACAGAAAATCCTCAATAATCCTGAGTTACCCAAATTTTATAATTACTTAAAAGTATGTAAGCGAAGATAACAGCTTATAAGATCAAAAAGTCTTGTCTTCACTTGCTACTCTGGTTTAATAAAAAAAGTATGAACATCTGTTTCACAATGCCATTTTTTCTTTCATAAATCAACTCTTATTAATGTTAGAAATGCTTTTTGGTGTACTGTATTTTCTATATGCAAGTGTATATCTCTCCAAAGCCAGATCTGTAGTGAGTTAAACAGACTGTCTCATCCTCCTGTTCTGTGACCTGATCGTGTTCTGCTTTCATGCTTTACCTGCAGTTTACATCATATATCGTCATCCTTTTTAAAATAATGGCTTAAGTCATTTTTTGACAAAAATGAAGCATAGCAGTAGTTCAGGCAGGTCACAGAGTCAAGCTAAAGGCTACAGTCAGCTGATCTTAAGCCAGCCCTCAGTCAGCTGACAGCTCAGGTAATCACCCTCTTAAAATCCTATTGGCTAATGTCAAATGGCGCCCTATTTAAACTGCTTCTCCTGCCTACTCTGCCTGCTGCAACCACTCTGCAACCCACCTTCACCCCAACTCCTCCTGATTTTTACTAGTGTCATATGTATTGTCACTGATGCTTGCTCTGTTCTGTGCAGGGAGTTTTATTTATTTATCTTAATCGAATTTATTTGCTGCTGCTTCTCTGCCTAGCTCCTCATGTATGCACATGAAAGGGAGGGGAGGAGCTCTACCCTCTTAGAGCCATTCCGTGCAAGCGCATGGAAGGGCAGAGAACCCTCAGAACAGAGCCATACCGCCAAAGTAAAAATGTTTGCTTGTAATAAATAATTAATTTTGACTAAAGTGATCCTGACTAAAACTCATTTTCATTAAAAAAAAATGACTCAGGCTATTATTTTAATAGGATGACGATATAGTGATTCATGAGTTCAAGAAGTTTAGCTAGCTAGATTTACCAATATACTTCCAGACCTATTCAAGTATCAAATCATTTAAGATGGCTTTTTTTAAACCCAAATGAATGTTATGTTTATAGATGTAACGTCATGTTTGGATGACAATCTAGCAAGCATCATAATCACAGCAGGAGGCCTCAAAGATGTAGATTCATTGACTAAATCTGGAATTTAAATGTTCAAGATGTTCAGATTAAAATTGTCCTATGAAATCCCTTTGCAATGACAATTGAAATGGGATACATCCAGCTTTAAAAACCCGTGCACAACTAAAATGCAACCTTGGTCTCCTCCATTCGGGTTCACTAAAGAGGCTACATCCAAGCTGATCCTGCACAGCCTTGGTGCATCAAGTCTGGACAAGTCCACAGATCTGGTGATTTATGTGTGTAATTTTCATGTTCTTAAATCACTGACAAGAAACACATACATACACACACCCCCACACACACATATGTGGACACGCTGACAGGAGGGTTTGTATCTACAGAACGCATGCGTTTAAGTGTTCGGTTGTCCGTTTTGATTTCAAAGCATGTGCTCCTTTGTTATTTGCAAGTGTGTACATCACAAGTGCGGTCTGAGACTGATGCATGAAGTCAAGTGGGTTGTCACATCTAGGGTCCCCTTTGAAGGTGTGTTCATGCACAAAGACTCCAGGTACACACATACACAAACACACATTCAGGCACACACACACTCATGCACCCATACACAAACATACACTGACCAGCTGTTTTTGCTTGCATGACACTTTGATGTCATAACTCTGCCATCCTACCTGTCGTTCTTGCACACACATGTGCACAACACAAACACCATGTTTTTGGCCTTATCCTTAGTATCTTGTCAATACCGTCTTTTGAACCACATAGCCTCTCAAATTTGACACTGGCAAAGGAGACTAATCTGCACATAACAAAGAAGCTTTTACTTTCTTGGCACAGAAAAAATTGTATCAAAAGAAAAAAAATTCAGACATATTTAAGCAGCAACCTCTGGTCTTGAGAAATGAAGCAGATAAGATAAGATAAACCAGAGGCACTGCTGACTTGACTGATAGGTGGGCACACCATATGCTTGAAGGTTAAAAGCCCACCTCTGCTAGGTTGATCAAAAGTTTGGTTATGTCAGCTTTTCCAACATGGTGAACACTGCTGTTGGGCTTCAAAACTTAGTGGATACTTTACAAATAGACGGCACCACCGATGCTACATCCTGTTATACAGTCTATGGTCCAAGCTGGAGCACACCCATCTGCCATTAACAGAGTCTAATGATGCGCTACTCTTCAAATGTTAGCAAACATAAATGGTGGATGAAATCAATGTTTGCCAGTATTTAGAAAATGAAGATGAAGTTGAATGTTGGTTGTGCCCACTCAAATTGGCATGTTACCTCTCAGTAATGACCACTGTGTAGCAATTGTGGCTCAGTGATAGAGATGGTTGTTTCTCACTCAGATGGGGTTTAATCTCAGATCCCACTGTACACATGCCATGGCATAGTGTCATTGGGCACAACACTTAACAGGGTTTAGCAGGCTGTACCACAGGTGCAGGATACTGCAAATACAAATTATAAACTGGGTGCACCTCTTAAGTCAGCAGTGGCCCCAGCAGAGGGCATACCATGTTGCACAAAAAACACCAGACCTGGCGGAAGAGTTAGAAGATAAGTAAGAAGTAAAAGAAATTAAATAGACATGCCTTTTCTTTCATAAATGCTACTGTTGTTGCACAGGGAAAAAACCATGGTGCTTAAACAGTATCAGTTCCAGTTTTGCTCACACTAATTCTTTTATACAGACATACACACAGAAGTAGAAACATGTGAGCATTTGTATTTATTGGTAGAAACATTTTTAGAGTGATGAGCATTCATCACACACAGCTGCAGAGGGAGAAGATGACTGTGTTAATGGTGGAGCCTTGGATCATCTAAAAGCTTGTTTTTTTGACTCCACATTTTCCCATGTTATAATCTTCTTACCCTCATCGATTCACCTTTGAGCCATTAAGAGCTTCTAGTGTTACCTGGTCTGTCTGTGGAGCCCCAGAGCCCCAGCCTTTGTCCAGGGCCCAGCCAGCAGGTGAATAGGGTGCTCATGCAAGGGGCCTCTCAGTTGAGATACACCTGATACCTGGCTTACACCCCCCCCCCCCCCCCCCCAAAAAAAAAGCCCCCTTGGACCCCTAAAACCCCCTGACTCCTCCTCATTCTCTTACGTGCCTGCCAGCTGCTTCTTCACTCACACATAACAAGGATGAAGGATGTTATTGTCGATGGTATTGGCAGCTTTGGCCCCCCTCTGAGTGTATGTTGTGCGTATGTTCTCTGAATTTTTTTTTTAATTTCTTTTCTTTTTTTTTTTTTTTTCACAGTCGATGTGGGCTCTGCCCTGCTGTCTGAGCCTCATATCTGTGTGAACTCTGCCTTCACCTTTGAAGTTCTCTACCATGCATCTCTGTGGCCCCTGCGCCCCTCCCTGTCTCTCTACTGCTGCTTTGATTCCCTTTCTTGTACCTGGGAGTCGGCTGATCCATAGATAATGCCACTCAGTCTCCTCTGGGCCACAGGTTGCTAAAAACTCTGCAGGCAAGATTCAGATGCAGAGTAAACAGAGTGGTTTTTAAACATCGTCATCTTTTTATGTTTGAAATTATTTATTTATTTTCCATCCAGGAACAAAATTATGTATGTGTGGTACCAAATACAATTTGGGCAAGGGGAAAGCTCCTCTATTTTTCCATTTCCTGTCATTGTGGACTAGATAAATGACGACAGAAAAAAGTTCAATAAGATAAAAAACCTTGACTAAATTGCAGGTAAAACCACCCTTGTGGCTTTGTTTGGGCTTCTTTAAGGTGCTTCCTTGACAAACAGTCTCTCACTTTTACTGTGCGCCACCAATGTGTTGAAATGTGTTGAAACTGCATACTTGCTTTGAAGGCACACGGGTGGATTAAAACAGGCAGAAATTTGCATGCTCTTGATAGATTGACTAGACTGGTTTAAGTACAATAAAGGAAACTGTTTCATTCCCTTTTACTGCATTCACAAACAGGCGTAACAGCCACAGGGTTTACCCATCATCCATCTGTCTTGAGAAAGTATTGCAGTGACTTTCTTTTCAGGGTAAATGTTCTTGTTTTGGCCTTTACACTTTGCAGTATAAACACTACTAAATGTGGTCTGTAATTGTCTTTAAAAGGATTTATGTAGGGATGCAGAATAAATATTGGACCAATTGGTTGTGGGCCTAATAAAGGGAATATTTTATTTGTATCTATATTTCAAATAACATAATTTAACCCTATAAAAACAAGTTATAAAAGTTGTTTTCATTTAAAGAATAAGCCTTAAAATTCTCTCATGGAAAGTGGACGTGTGTGATCTGTCATTTCATACAGAAAAGGAGAACAAACGCAGCAGGAACCAGCTGATGAGAAAGTGATCATTGCATTTCCTCTTTGAATACTGATTACTGTCTCAGAGGAGGTTTGCAACTTGCAAATAAATGCAAAAAGGATTAAGGGAAAGGAAACAAGGCCTAAAATTGTATCACAACAAGCAAGGGCTGACAAAGAATACATTTTCTACGATACAAATCAAGAATGTCATTTCTATACCTTATCTCAATCAATCCCTTTTTAATTGCATGTTCATAATTCCATCACTCTGCTTTCAAACTACCTTTTAATTTCATTTTTACTTTGTGGAGCCCTCCCTACCAGTGTCTTGATTTGGGTTCAAATGAAAGAACCTAAATGTTCTCAAAGATTTTCAGCCACTTTTTACTCAGTGTTGCTCTCTCTTCAACTAACAGTGAGTATGGATTGCCCATCAGTGACTCTGTCTCGCTCACAGCGAATCAAAATCCATCCAGACCATCAAAGGACAAGATTTTCTGAAACAGAATGCAAGTGCTCTGTAAAAGATATTTATTTGTCATACATCAAAAATAAAATTAAAAATAAACCCCTATCTTTTAGGAGACGCATTCTTTACTTGTCAATCTGAATATTAATAACCAGCAGGTTAACAAAAACTTGTCTGAGGAAAACTAACAACATTTCCTCTGTAATCTTATTTTATGTAAACCAGTTTTATGAACATGCTTTCATTTTCTAGTTTTCAGTGTTTTTTTTTTCACAGCCTTTTTTTTTTTTTTTTTTTTTCAGAAAATGTTATTTTTATTATTTTTTTATTTCATTAGTTTTTGTCAAGGATACTGAATGCTGATGTATACAATCCCCCAGTTAAAGCACCAACATTTGTACTTGTTAAGGGTGCTGGTTTGTTTTATTTTCTCTGTTTCATGCAGGTCCTGAATGTTGAAAACTATTTTCCTCTGTGACTATCAGCCACATGATTGGTCTAAAGATACCAACCTGAGGACATCCTTCAGCTCTGAGGCACAGGATTCACAATATGCACACTTCAAATCACTTTTGCTTGCTTTTGTGACTTTTGTGGGTTACCCGCTGATATCAGTGTGATCAGATGCACATACAGGCGATATGTCAAACAATTGAATCTATTTGAGCTAAGTCACATACCTTTTGACAACTGTTTAGTTGGCAGAATAAAGGGTATTACTTGTCGTTTTGTGTTGGCTCAATTTTAGCAATCTTTTGTTCTTGATGTCAAAAAACACCAAACAGACAAACAAAGTAAATACATGTACAGTGCCTTGAAAAGGTATTCACACCCCTTGAACTTTTTCACATTCTATCACTCTACAACCACAAACTTAAAAGTGTTCTATTGAGATTTTTTGTCATAGACCAACACAAAGTAGCACATAATTGTGAAGTGGAATGAAAATGATACATGGTTTTCAAAAATTTTAACAAATAAAAAATCTGAAAAGTGTGGTGTGCGTTTGTATTCAGCCCCCCTGTACTCTGATACCCCTAAATAAATTGCAGTGCAATCAACTGCCTTCAGAAGTCACCTAATTAGTTAATAGAGTCCACCTGTGTGTAATTTAGTATCAGCATAAATACAACTGCTCTATGAAGGCCTCAGTGCTTTGTTAGAGAACACTAGTCAACAAAGAGCATCATGAAGATCAAGGAACTCACCGGACAGGTCAGGGAAAAAGTTGTGGAGAAGTTTAAAGCAGGGTTAGGTCATAAAAAATATATCCAAAGCTTTGAACATCTGAAGGAGTACTGTTCAATCCATCGTCCAAAAATAGAAGAAATATGCCACAACTGCTAACCAACCAAGACATAAATGTCCACCTGTATCATTTTTGTTTCACTTCACAATTATGTGCTACTTTGTGTTGGTCTATGACAAAAAATCTCAATAAAATACTTTTAAGTTTGTGGTTGTAGAGTGACAACATGTGAAAAAGTTCAAGGGGTATGAATACTTTTTCAAGGCACTGTAGTTGCTGTTCTAGGGCAAATGTTTTTTAAAATCTCATGAGATGGTGATGGGGTCCACTCGGCATTGTTTGAAATTAATATGTGACCACAGAATATATTGGGGTTTAGGGCAACTTGGTTAAAATAACAATGAGGGTGATAAGGGATTTCAGTTTTTGTTGTGTTCTTTTTGTGTTGACGCCATAAAATGGTACAAGATGCCCAGAGACATAGATTTCACAA
This sequence comes from Xyrichtys novacula, assembly GCA_962446985.1. NCBI lineage: Eukaryota > Metazoa > Chordata > Actinopteri > Labriformes > Labridae > Xyrichtys > Xyrichtys novacula. The sequence goes on along the minus strand of OY660866.1, from coordinate 24,746,948 downwards.
AGCTGAGGAAAATTTCACTGAAATACAGCTACAACTCCTCAGTCAGCAGAGCAAGCTTGAAACTTACAATACTACACCACAGAGCAGATATGTGCAATTTTCATGTCACTACACATGGAGAATGTGGTTTCTAGAATGCACAAAATACCTTATATTAAACCCACTTTGCATTGGGTTTCTTAAGTGGATGTGTTTTATTATAATCCATTTAACTCTGTATCCTGCTTCTACTTTTTGAAAACTTTTTAGTGTCTGAACCATCACCAGAATAAAATGTGTACCAATTCTTATCAGTCTGTAAGCAAAAAAACATCTTTGTTTATATGTCTGTACCTGTGCTAATGCCTGTGTATGTACACATAACTTTTTGAATGTCTGTAATTGTGAGAAATAGCAAAAGACTTATTTCAGTCTGTCAGCTGTTGTACAGACAACTAGGGCTTTGTCAGCAGAAACAAATGATCTATCAACTCACACACACACACACACACACACACACACACACACACACACACACACACACACACACACACACACACACACACACACACACACACACACATTTTGCAGTCTGGACAGGGTTGAGTATGATGGATTGGACCAGAGGTGCGTTTTGTCTCAGTTATCGATAGGCAGGTATTCGAGGCAGCGCATGAAATATTAATAGAGTGGAGCTGAACGCTAATCTAATAGAGGATAAAAAGGAGGAAGTGAAGGGCAGAGAAAGCAAGTGACAGATATGTTTGTGAGGAAACAGTGATTGTAAGCATATTTAAACTATGACAAGTAGCAGCCAGAGAGAAAAAAGACATTCACATACGTGTCTGAGAATTTTAAATATGCCTGATATCAGTGTCACATTATTTCTTTTCCAAATGGAAATTCCCTCCATCTTTTATACATTTCATGTGCACAAGCACACACTCAAACCTCACTTTCTGTCACTCTTACCCACATCCTGTTGTGGTTCTTTTCCTCTCCTCTACTTTGAAATTTGAGACCAGCCGACCTATGTGGACAGACAAAGCACACCTTTGTCTTTGCCACCCTGCATGAGGTTTGTCATCATTTTTTGCTATCTTTTTTTTTGTGTGTATGGGTTTGAGCACATCCAAGATGTCTAACAACAATGATAGCACACACACATACACTCACATACACACAATAGTAACCCCATGCTGAGGATTTGTCCTCAGAATTACACTTTCAACAGCAATGAGGGCTGCAACTCTTCTCCGGTATTAGATGCAGAGAGGCCATATGATGAACATTGTGTGTGTGTGTGTGTGTGTGTGTGTGTGTGTGTGTGTGTGTGTGTGTGTGTGTGTGTGTGTGTGTGTGTGTGTGTGTGTGTGTGTCTGCGTGCGTATTGATGCAGCACTGCAGAGCAATCTATAGTAGTGATTTCCAATATACACCTCAAGTTGATCTGGGAACCAAGGAGGAATGAAGAGACTGAAGGAAAAAGAGGAGGCAGCACACAGATGAAAGGCATGTGAAGGATAATAAACATTGTAAATGTACTAATTTATTGTTGCAACAATGCCACATAGATGTTAGACAAACTCAGTTTGTAAGAAGGTTCTCTGACTATTGGTTTGTCAGATTACAAATGACCAAATTTCTTGCAATCCAACTAAAGTTCGTATTGGGTTCCTACCTAAAAAGCATGCAGTGTCCCTGACTCGATGCCCCTGTGTTTTTGCTTTTGAGCTTTAAGCAAAACAAAATTCCAACTGGGTTGAGACAATGCCCCAACGTGAAGCAAAGAGGTCTTATCTTTGTCTTTTTTGGATAAACACTGTATTTTACATGACACTTTTCTTACTGTGCACTATTTACCTACCATTTAAATTTAACCATACTTTCTTACAGTTGTGGTCGTTACATGTCTATTTTTTACAATTTGATAGATGTCAAGTTCACTCATATCATCCCTCACTAGTTTCCTCTCTTCTTTCCCTGCTTGAATCAGTCAGCTATAATCTGAAGTGTTTTGCTATCAAATTAAATCAAGTATAAAAAATATCTACAATGTCGTTTTGCAAGCCTATTCTCCAAAGCCTGTTCTCTAATGTTTTTGCCATGTTATTAACGGGAGGAGCAGAAATCAACATTGTAATAATGCTAGACCACTTTCTGCAGATTTTTTGATTTGATGGTTGTAACTTGGTTGTCCCTGGTATTACTCTTGCTGTTCAGCATGCATTAAAGTTCTCAGCGACTTTAACCAATAAGAATAAAGTATAAAGTCATTTGGTAAGAAAGCCAAGCAGTACTTATCTTGTGACATACACTTGTGGGTGCAATCCACAGTTACCTTAATAGGTAACTGTAGCTGTTGGCCAGGAGCAGACATCTTCAGGTGGTACACACCCTTCATAGAGCGTTTCGGCCTTCAACCACAATAATCTCCAGTTTGTGGGCTGGCAGTGGTGGCAAACTCACTGCCTGTCTGCTCCTGGCCTCCAGCTGCCTGTTTCTTGCTTCATATGTCCATGCCCAGCAAACACCATGCTGCCTTGGCTGGGAATGCCTAGAAGCCAATTTCCACAGGGAACAGCCACACTTGCCAGCCCATGTCTTCACCATGTCCCCTGGACCAAGGACTGGTCCTTCAAGACCTTTCTCTCATAAGCCTCTCTGCATAGGCCTCCCTCTCATGGCACTGTTAGCTCAACTGGAATTATCTTCTGGTCTTTGGTTGATCACAGCACAGAGGGTCAGTGGGTTGTGTGCACCACCTCTGGGAACTACAGCCTTCTTCCTACATCAATGTTCATCTCCTAGGTTTTTGTGGCCTGCAGCAGGTTGGACTTTTGCCTTGTGCTCGAGGGGGGCTTGGCTCCTTCCTTGAAGAAGGTGATTGTTCTCCTCGTGGTTGCACTAACTGCAGCATGTATGCAGATGTATTGGCAGAGGAAGGGTGTTATAAACATACCGCAGGAGGAAGAAAATTCGGTAGGGCTCCATTCGCCATAGTTCTGTCCATGTGACCTTATGCTTGGACATATCTTATTTTGTCCCAGCTCCTTAGGAATCTATTCCACTGTTCTGGCTATCTGCCTCTCCTCCTCCTGGGCCCAAATCTCTGCCTGTACCATGTCTCACCTGGCCCTTGCACTTGACCATTGCCTTGTCAATGGACGTATAGGCTGCCAAAGATGTCTTGCATCTTTAGAGAGCTCACTGCCTGCTCCACAGCCGCATTGGCAGCCCACTTGCGTCTGGACCTGGTTAAAACCCAGCCACTTTGCCACCTTGAATTCCTCCACAACTGATGACAGAAGGAGTTGAGGCTGCCCCAACCAGATGTAAGGCCCTCTAAGGAGAAACTTTGGGGATCCCCAGCCATTGTTGCAGATGCTTGTTGATTTTCCCCTCAATGCCCTTTACAGCAGTCATGGGGAACTCATTGACTTATCAAGAGCCAAAGGAGCCTGGTCAGAAGGCTGTGCTGGTAAAGCCAGGTCTTGAACTTGCCGGGAAGTAAAGATCTTCTTTAGCCACTCCTCTGTCTGCTTTGCTGTGTTGGCACCATTGGTGCCATCTGTCAGTGATGCATCGAACCACTTCCCCAAGCACTATATTGGATTGTCAACGATGGATGGAATGTCCTCAGACTGAACTTCCTGGTAACTCTGCCCTACTTGATTACCAATGTCAAAATAGCTTGACAGTTTTTCTCATTGTTGTTGTTCTCACAGTTCTTTAACATAGCGGGGTTGGTCATTCCATGTGAATTCAACCAAGAATCTCCACTTACGTCACAGATTTTGATGAAATTTGGTGGAGTGATTGGCCTTCAGGAGAAACTGTCAGAGCTCAAATATTTTTGTTCAAAGCCATCTAATTAGTGAAATAGGGGCTAACGAATTTTTGGCTAATTAGCATGACATGCATTACAAAAGTGTTCATATCTCTGGAACAGTGGCGATTGCTCTAAGACTGCAAGGGAAGCTCAGCTTCCCTTAAAATGTCACCCCCCCAAAAAAAGAAAAAGTGGTGAAATACGTACTGCTGTGTGTACATTTCATTAACTAAATACGCGCTAGAAAGCCTTCATCTTTTGTTCTCATTCATCCTCGCAGCGCCTCAGCGCTTCACACAGCCGGACGCTCAGAGTCTGCTGACTTCAATGTGGAAGCTCAAAGTGGGTTGTTCCTGCAGCGAAACTAGACGCTCATTGGATAAATGCTGGGCTTTGTCCCGCCCCCGGGCGCTCAGCTTCTCTGGAGTTCTATGACGAGAGGGCGGTCCCAACTTTCGCCCTGACTCTGAGCTTCTGCATCCATGATTGGATGAGCTGTCTGAGGCGAAATCCTTTTTTGATTGACAGCTAAAGAAGCGAATCAGTGATCTTGAAGAATAAAACATCTAGCAGAGCATTTTCCAAGTTATTCATTCCGTTGTTCTTAACTGCTCCGGAGACTTTACCGATCCTCAGCGACTTTTGTCTTTTAAAACGACTGCCGTTGTGTTTGGCGACTCTGATCTGTTACATACAAATAAACAAACACAATTATGATGTAGGCCAGAAAAATGAGCTTCCCCTCCTTGAAAGACCAGCAGCCGCCACTGCTCTGGAAGTATGGCACCTAGAGAACTGATTCAGGTGTTATTTTAAAGCTCTCTTCAAGTTCTATGGTGTGGTATCATGCATGTATGGTATCATCCAATACTTGAGGAAGTAATTTTTTACACAAGCAGGCAAGTGGGGCTGACTCCAGATGAGGTCAGGACTGTATAATGTGCCAAATATGACGCTTTTCGACCCAACATACCACACATTTTGACTGATTACTCAAAAAGTTATGGAATGCCCATCCTGAAACTTGCAGGGATCCTAGTGGACATGATAGTCTTTCTTAAGTGTGAATATGAAAAAAATTGAAGGACGCACGTTTTTTGCTATTTCCAATTTAAGTTTTTGATCTTTTTTAACCTTTTTCTGGTCCAGCTTTAAAATGACACCTGAATCAGCTCTCTAGGTGCCATACATATCCAGAGATATGAACACTTTTGTAACGCATGTCATGCTAATTAGCCAAAAATTCGTTAGCCCCTATTTCACTAATTAGATGGCTTTGATCAAAATTATTTGAGCTCTGACAGTTTCTCCTGAAGGCCAATCAGTCCACCAAATTTCATCAAAATCTGTGATGTGAGTGGAGATTCTTGGTTGAATTGACATGGAATGACCCGGGTAGAACTTTACTTTTATGATGCTGGCACATACAATTATTTGCAGGGTAAAATCTCAGAAAAGACTTTGAGACCTGCTAGTCTTTGATTCATTTGTCTGAATTTGATCTGATTGCAGTGGGTAGAGTCATAAATAATATTCTCATTCAATAAACGTGTCTATTATTTCTTAGTGATCTAGTTTCTTTGTAAACCTGTAGGACTTCTATGCATATAACTGTCTATAAGTGTGTATTTAAGGAGGTTTGAACCTGCACAGTGGAATTTCCTCCATTTACCTCACATTGTTCAGATGAACAAGGAGTGAAAACATCAGGGCAGGACAGACACAGTCAACACCCTGCAGGGTGTCTCTAAGGAACCATAATCACTTCCAAGTCAATAGGCCAAAAGGGGGATGTCACAGGCAGCTAATTTAAACACATGCACACACACACACAAACTGGAAAACTTTTAAAAAGTGGCTGAACAAATTTCTAAATTGGCTAATTACACCACTCTGTTAGGTAATTGTGATCAGTCACTATGGCAACACCTTGTGTTGTGTCAACAGTGTATTATTTCTAGATAATAAATAATAATGCTCAGATTTCATAGAGTGCTTTATCAGAGACTCTCAAAGCGCTTTACATTGAATACAGCATTCATTCACTCACACAGTCACACCTTGGTGGTGGTAAATTACCTTAGTAGTCACAGCTGTCCTGTGGCAGACTGACGGAAATGTGGCTGCCAGTTTGCGCCTACGGCCTCTCTGACCACCACCACACAACACTCACTATCATACACCAGTGGAGGACACACACTGGGAGCAAGGTGGGCTAAGTGTCTTGCCCAAGGACACGATGGACAGACTCGAGATAGGGGGGAATCAAACTGCCAACCTTCCGGTTATTGGACGACCGCTCTACCTCCTGAGCTTCTGCCACCCCAGATAATAAAATGTTGCTGTGAAAAACACATCTTTATTAGAGCCACCATTTCAATCAAGACCCTGGAGGACAAGCCGAGTTCATTCAGACTTTATTCTGTGATATTTTCAGACATTGGTTTGTTTAGGTTAGGAAAACTGAGAAAGGAGTGAAAACAGCAGAGAAAGCCAGGAGGTATTAAAAACAGACATTGGAGAAGTCTACAAAACCGAAACTGGCATACAAAGATAAAACTTTGTAAAGCAAGGTAATGTCAGTGTTAAAGCTAAAATAGAATAGATAATGTCTAAAACTTTGAAAATGATGTAGTAGCAAAAGTAGCCTCCATACTTCAAAGTTGGCCACAAGAGGTCAAATATGTTTAGTACACATGGCCGAGTAGTTTATGCCAGAACCTCATAGAGATTTTAACCCTCATCACGGCATTTGCTGCTTCAACTTCAAGCTAAAACTCCTTGCTGCAATCGCCCCACCTCTCTACTCCATGTTCCCCATCTCAAAAAATAAAATACAACTTTTAACAAAAAAAGGTCACAAATGTACAGAGGAAATAAAGCAAAATCAAGTGTGGTTTAATGCAAATATGGTCTTCTTGCTTCCAGCAGGAACACAAAAACAAAAAATACTACTTTGTTTTCAGTCAACAAACTCAAGGACTAATTGATTGAGAAAAAGTTCATTGTACTGTGCGATAATTCTTTTGATATTGTATCAAATTAATATTATATCATGACCTAATGTTAGTGTAACACAGACATATCAAGGAATCTCTGTGAAAGATCAGAGCATAAGGTCCATGTTTTGAAAAATCAAACTGGACCAGAAAAAGTAGACACAAAAGGTTTTAAAGCCAACAGTGGGGACATGGTCCTTATCATTGTGCATGTGAGAGTGTGTAAGAGCAAAGTGTGAGAAAAAAAAGTTTGAGGAAAGCTTTTGAGGGAACAAACATGATGGGGGGTGTGACCCAGAGTGACACTGAGACTGAAGCCAAAACAAATGTGTTTTTACATGAATCTCAGCACCCACAATTATGTTACCCTCTGTGTGTGTGTGTGTGTGTGTGTGCGTGCGTGCGTGCGTGCGTGCGTGCGTGTGTGTGTGTGTGCGCGTGTGTGTGTGTGTTTATATAGGTTATCAGGAGGAAGCAATTATAACTTTCTCAGAGGGAAATCTCCACTTAAGCTGCCATTGTTTAGAGTTTCCTGGTTATGATAGGGGAACACCTGACTTTATCAGTCATATGCTTATTTTTTACACTATTTTTCTGTCGTTGATACATTTATACAATCTGTTTATTTTTATTAGTACCATTTTTGTACCCAATGATACAACACAAGCTGAAATAAGCACGTACAGAACATTCATATTAACAGATTGGCTCACATAAAGAAACAGGAAGTTCTCAGGATCACTGAAACCTGTGTTTAGTACCCTGTCACATATACTTGCATGCTGCACAGGTAAGTGTTGCGTTATGTTGCCATCTAGAGGACAACTCTCATGGTGGCTGGCTCATTAACATTAAGTACTCCTGTTTGAGTGGATATTCCTCTAAAGTAAAGTAACCTCTACCTTTAACTCCCATGTTCCCTTTACATAATTAAATTTCCATCATATGTTTACCATAACACGGGGCATTAGATGTTCAATGTTCAAATTTTCCTAAGGAAATACCCCTGGACCCTCCTCATCCCACTTGTGCCTATCAAAGCTACTGTGGGTATCGGGATTTTAGCCTTCAGGATATCTACTATCTAGGTCTCCAACCTAAAAATACTGTAGGCCTACCAGCCTAACTTTTTGAAAAGTGAACATTGGGTTTATCTACTTCACGATCATAATCCAAACAAGCGTGCAGTGTTGAAATCAAGAAGGATTATACATGTTGGGTAGTTGTTAGTAGATATTAGGTCTCAGATGTTGAATTGATCACACAGGCAATTCACTTCTTGTTTTCAACCAAATTCACAGACTTTTGCTAAATAAATAGATTTTTGCAGACCTTTTCTAGGAAAATGTGGTAACTTACCTTGTTGTGTTGTATCTCGTTTGTCTGCAATGTGTAGATGCAGCAGGAGGCTTCTTGACACTGGCTTGCTTGTATAATCGGAATTTATTACAAATACAACACCAGTATCAAGACAGCACTGCAGTTGCTGGGAGAGGACTGCCAATGATGTCCATCTCATATCACAGATTACACAGTAACAAAACTCCAGTATTAGAAAAATTAATAATAATTGTTGCTCCTGAATGTCCTTGGTTGCTTGTGTAGTGTTCTTTCAATGGGTTTTTCCATATTTGGGTATCGAATGCAATGTTCTTGTTCAAATCCTGTCAGGTTTCTGTTTTCATTGTCCATGCCTGATTGTCCTTGTTGGAATGTGTGGGTCTGTTAAAGCTGCCTAGATCTCTGGAGAACAGCCTTTCTTTAGCTGGTCTCCCCAAATGCTGTCCTAGGAATAAAAAAAAAATCAAGCAGTATCTTGCAAAAAGACATAAGGTTTTGTTTGTTTGACATATTTATCCCATTTCCCCCTTATGTAATACTCCCCCATTTATGACACCAAAATTCCATTCTCCAGTTATCTCAGGCTATCCCAGGGAAGTATCCCAAGGTATTGCATGTTGGTGCTGTACTCCAGATACCACAGTTGTTCTCCTCCTATAGAAGTTTTATAACTTTCCCATCCAATAAAATTGGGCTGCTGCCACCCTAAGATTTTATTCATATTACATCATTGAAATGTGCAGTGAGTGACTAAATCAATGGGGGCATTCCGAAACCCAAACTGGATTTATGTCCAACCATCATACCAGTTCCAACATAAGGCTTGTTCTTGATTTATTAGACTACTCTGACAACATTGATAATGACTCTTTCTTGATTTTTATAAAGTTTTCAATACATTAGAACATCACTTTTTATTTATAGCACTCCAAACTTTTGGTTTTGATCAAAACTTTGTATCAACTATTGAAATGTTTTATAAAAATATAGACAGTTGTGTCATACTATATCCAAACACTAACAAAATATTTCCAGTCCTGGGATCTGTCCGTCAAGGCTGTCCGATATTGCCTTTTTTATTTTTGATCATCACTGGATTACTCTCATCACATATTTTAAATAACCCAGTAATTAAAGGATTTTCTATCTTTGGTAGAGAACTTTATTTGACCCAACTAGCTGATGATACAGCATTATTCTTAAAGGACAAACACCAGATTGAAAATGATGTAGCATTAGTAAACAAATTCTCAGATGCTTCTGGACTAAAACTAAATAATCTAAATGTGAAATTTTATGTCTATCTGAAACAAAAGTTAAAACCATATATGATATACCTGTTGAAAATTGTATTCGATACCTCAGTGTTTTTGTTGTTACAGAATATCAACAACATAACTTCTCCCCCATAATGAAAAAGATCTAAAACTATATTGAACTTATGGCTTCAAAGAGCTTTATCAATCTTAGGGAGGGTCCTTTTGACAAAAGCTGAAGATGTTTCTTGATTTGTGTATCCAGCACTCTCCCTTAATGTCTCTGATTCTACATGTAAAGCATTTAATGATATGTTTGTTTGGTTTATGTGGAAGAATAAGCACCATCGTTTGGAAAAAAAAAACTTTGCTTTCTGGTCCTAATGCCAAAGGTGGTTTTGATTTACTAGATTTTATGGATTTAAATTATACATTTAAAGTTAAATAGCAAAAGGAATGCTTAAAAACTCCATATTTATTATGGAATTTTATTCCCTATAATGTGTTCAAGAGTGTTGGCGGTCTCGAGTTCTTATTGTCTTGTAATGACAGTATCTCAGAATTACCAATTAAGATTTCAAATTTTCATCAACAAGCCCTGTTGGCCTGGAAGCTATGTTATTCAAATAGCTTTAACAATAACAATTAATGCATTATTAAAAGGAATAAATCACTGTATTTACAAAGTTGGATAGAAATTTTTTTTATTTTTATTTAAAAGACTTATTTAGCCCTAATGGTCAACTACTGTGTTATGCAGACTTTCTTATACAGAAAACAGTCCCTTTAAATGTAAAGAATATAGCTCAGTAATTAACTATATTCCCAGCAGTATGATAGAATTAATGAAAGGCTATGAAGAACAGAATGTACAACACACATCTTCTAATATTCTTTACATAAACGGTATTGACATTCTGAGTAATAAATGTACTAATCAACACATCAGAAAATGTTTCTACAATGCCAAGGAAATAACACCTAGAGGGAAATTCTTCTGGAATGCTATTTTCATGCATATTAATTGGCACAAGGCATGGCTTGTTCCCTTTGTGTCACAAATAAAATGAGAGAATTCCTTTTAAAAATACTACATAACATATACCCATCTAAGATGTATACTTCAAGATTCTTTGACATTGATAATAAATGTACTTTTTGTAAAATTTAACCTAAAAATGTAACTCATTTGTTATAGTATGGTTGTTCATATAGCAGTACATTTTGGAAAGTACTTGAGAACTATGTACTATGTAAAACAAAACATACAATCAACATTGAAGGGAAGAATATTATTACTTATTTCGAATTTAAAATAAAAAAAAATCTATGTAATTTATTAAACCTTTTTTATTTATTTTATTTATTTATTTAGTTATTTATTTATTTTTATTTTTATTTATTTATTTATTTTTTGGGGGGGACTTTTCACCATCATTTTAATTATTTTTGATTGAAGCTGATTATTATTTTAAGTCTATTGAGTTAATTACAAATAAAAAATGCATATCCATAGTGAACGTACATCCAGAAATGTTCAGCTAATCATTTGTCACAATAATGATAATTTTACTTCATTGGAAAAGAGGTCTGTCATATAATTTATTTTTCTTTTTTATTTGATTGTTTTTTCTTTTGCTTAATTACAATATCATACAATATCATGTATGCAATCGCTTTGCTGTACTAATATTGAGTACGAAACTGGAGATACTCACTGAATAGTTGTTTGTTATTATTACAATGTTCAATAAAGTTGTGGGGGGAAAAAATCAATAGGGGCGTTAGCTCAATCAGCAAATTGTATCCACCTGTGGCAGTCTCCCACCTTAAAAACCGTCTCAAAGTTGATTTCGACACATTTCGTGTCAGTAACGCAGCGAGGCCACGTGCACCATCTGTAAGACACCACCATGCCAACCAAAAATGTCACCGACGAGCGGCTCGGCAAGTTTAAAAACAAAGGCAAAGATCCAGCTGTGAGTGTTGTGTACAATCCTCAGTGACATGTCTTTTAAAAGCACACCGTGTCTGGTCAACGTGTTATCTTGTGTTCTAATAGAAATTGAGGGAAAAGAGAATCTCAGAGTGCGTGGAGCTGCGTAAAGCTCACAAAAACGAAAGTTTCATGAAGAGACGAAACGTGACTCTGTCATCCCTCCCAGACGAGGACGCCCTTTCTCCGGACTACTCCACAGACGCGGTCCGTTCAGATCCGCCATCATCGAATAATGGTCTCCCGTAGAGTATGGCTTTTGACGGCGTGTCTGTTTTTGCAGGTGTCAGTTTACTCCATCGAGGACATAATTAAAGATGTAAACGATCATAACAAGGAGGCCCAAACCAGAGGCTGCCAGGCAGCCAGGTGAGACCAAGAGAGTTTGTGTGTGTGTGTGTGTGTGTGTGTGTGTGTGTGTGTGTGTGTAAAGATCCAAAAGCTCTTTTTCCAAATAGTGAAAAATGATCAGTTGACTGTATGTTTAAAAAAAAAAAATATATATATATATATATATATATATATATATCTAACTTAATGGATCTTAAAAGAAAAAGTTAGTGTATTTCACAAGCTGAATGTAAACCTTGGGGTAAAATGGTAACATACTGCACGTATTGATACATAATCGATTTCTTACTCTTCAGGAAGCTTCTATCCCAGGAGAGTAACCCTCCCCTGAAGGAGATTATAGATGCAGGTCTGCTCTCCCGCTTTGTGTCCTTCCTAGGTATGAACGATGAGCCCACACTGCAGTTTGAAGCAGCCTGGGCTCTAACAAATATCGCCTCTGGAACATCTTGGCACACTCAACAGGTGTGCTCACAAAACTGAAGTATTGGTGGGATTTAGCTCCATGATTAGCCTTTTTAATGACTGATCTGAGGTCATATTTATCAGGCTCTTGGGATAAGACTGGACTGACTAAGTCTTACACATGTTAAGATCTTCATTGCCTGAAATTTAACACAATGGTGTATTTCTGTCTTATCAGGTGGTGGAAAGTGGGGCTGTGCCGGCTTTTATCTCCTTGCTGGCCTCGCCGATGTTGCACATCAGTGAACAGGCTGTCTGGGCTCTCGGAAACATTGCAGGTAAATTTATAGTTTTATAAATTATAATTATATTGTATTATTCATGAACTTATATTATAAGCTTTCATGTCTTAATACTTCACCATAAAATCATTGAGGACAACTCAAAATACTCAATGTTTTGTGGTTGCATAGTTTACTGACCAGAAACTCTTCTATGGTGAAGCAGTGAAGTGACTGTGGTGGTACCAATTTACATTTTGATTGAGTGCTCAATGATTGCATTAATAACCTGCCTTTTTTATGAGGATTTGTATATGTATATGCTTAATCTCTTTGACTTGCTAGCTAACTTCACCAAATGTATCCACTTCACAGGTGATGGTTCAGCTTCTCGAGACATTCTGATTGAGTGTAATGTTATCCCAGCCTTACTAGCCCGCATCTCCCCTGACACACCAGTAAGTCAAACTACACAAGACCATTTGGAACCATTCCCCTATATCTGCAATTTAATTTCACCAAGTGTGGCATCTTTGTGTGAGTCCTGGACAATTACCTCAATTTAACTGTTTTATTAGTTTTAATTAGTTTAAATTAGCTTATGTGTTGATTTTAATGACAGCCAGATCTAATGTAATGGTCCCAGACCTTACTGGTGGCACTGAAAAACTATGCTATAACTATTTTTTGTCTGACCAAGTATTCAGGGGAGCTGTTGTTGTTGTTGTTGTTGTTGTTGTTGTTGTTATAGCAGCTGTGGACAGAATGCCTCTTTATCCAAGAATGAATCTAGGATAAAGAGGCATTTGTTAGACATTTGACAGAAAGTTGACAAGAGCACCATTTACTCCAGCACCAACTTGAACAGGTTGGTAATGTTCCACAAAATGACTTGTTGGTCAGCTTGGAGGAGCAAGGCGATCAGGTGCCTCAACAATTAACCATATGTTAAATGCTTAACAAAATGGAAGGTCGAAAACCTGAGTCGGCAAACTTTGTTCCGAGCTTTGATACAAACCCCTCACTGCTTTTTAAGTGGGAACTTAATGTGACCATGGTGAACCCCACACAGACCACTTAACAAATAACCATTTTGTAGACTTTCAAATTCCTTTGCTGTATGAGGAATACGCCCCATCTTAGGCTGGTGAATGGGCAGCTTTTACAAACACAAGGCCTGATGAACTGTGTGTGTTTAGCATAAAGGGACGAACAGCATCGGTTGTAAATTTGAGAGGTCCAAAAAATCACTCAAACTAGCTTGTTTGTTTTTGATTTTGTCAGACCCTGATTTTTGTAGTGTTTAGACTATTTTTGATTTGTTTTTTTTCCCATCCAGGTTGGCTACCTGCGTAACCTAACATGGACACTATCCAACCTATGTCGAAATAAAAACCCCTGTCCACCCTTATCTGCAGTACTGCAGGTAATCTCCGCTGTGAACTCATAGCATTGATTTCAAATTATGCTGTGATACAAAGAGGAAAACCAATGTGCTTTCAATGTTTCCTTTCTTTAGATGCTTCCGTCTCTGATCCAACTGCTTCATCTGAGTGATAAAGACATTCTGTCTGATGCATGCTGGGCAATTTCCTACCTATCAGACGGTGAGAATGAGCGTATTGATGTGGTGGTAAAAACTGGCATTGTCCCTCGGCTGGTGGAGCTCATGGGCCATCGGGAGCTTAGTGTCATGGTAAGGTGCTCCTGGGTTTATTGAACTCCTGTGGTTTCAATCTCATAGTTTAAGTTGGCTTTTTAAATTGCTAATGTAAAGCATAAGTTACTTATATCTCCAACTTGCAGACCCCTGCTCTCAGGTCTATCGGAAACATTGTGAGTGGCTCAGACCAGCAGACTCAGGCGGCCATCGATGCAGGTGTTTTGAACATCCTCCCTCAGGTGATGAGGCATCCAAAAGCCAGTGTGCAAAAAGAGGCGGCATGGGCACTGTCAAACATTGCTGCAGGACCCTGTAAGCAAATCCAGCAGCTCATCACCTGTGGCCTTCTCCCTCCTCTGGTAGAACAGCTCAGGAATGTGAGTAGATCATTAAGAATGAGTGCTTAGTATTTTCACTAACTTGAATTGTGGGGTGGGGGGCATAATTTTAGTGTTGATGTTGACAGAACAAAATTTGTAATGCCCCACACCAGCCTTCAAGTCAAACATGTCAACATCTTGGTGACAAAAGGGATAAGATAACTTGTAGCTGTCAGTTTCAGAGTCTGCTGGCTGAAATGGGATGTATATTGAGTTTTCATTTGAGGATCAATAGCCCACTTTATATGAGATTCCTGTTTCACTCTGTGCCAATAAACTGCTTAAACAATGGTCTGCAAAACCGTCAGGGGGACTTCAAAACACAGAGAGAGGCAGTGTGGGCAGTAACAAACTTCACCAGTGGGGGCACTGTGGAACAGGTGGTCAGTCTGGTGCAGAGCGGAGCCCTTGAGGCAATAATCAACCTGCTACAGGTCAAAGACTCTAAAGTCATCCTGGTCATACTGGATGCTGTCAACAACGTCTTCATGGTGAGTGATGGGGTGGGGGGGGTGGGGCATTAACCCCCTTAACTTCTTCCAATATTCATTTCAGCTCAAGCTCCAGATTAAATGCAGAAGATCAGAAAGTTTTAGTTATTGCACATGACTTTCAGGCAGCAGAGAAGCTCGGTGAGATGGACAAGCTAAGCCTGCTGGTTGAGGAGCTAGGAGGGCTGGATCGAATTGAGATGCTGCAGAACCATGACAATGAGATGATATACCGAGCAGCACATAACCTCATAGAGAAGTACTTCTGCGGTGTAAGTAACAAGTTTAGATGGGTTTACTACTTGATTTGTAATCTGCCTACTTTCAATACCTTTTGCTAATACTGCTGTTTTTAGACACATACTTGAATTAAATTGTGACGCTGAGAACTTCATCTACCAATTTCTCAACAGTTGCCATGAATTTGTAGTTTAATTTGTTTCCTTTCCTCTTCTCAGAATGAGGTTGAGGAAGTAAAGGTCGACTCCACAGAGGACGCTTTTGAATTCAGGACCGCTGATGTCCCACGAACATTTGAATTTTAAACATGTATTTGGGTTTAATGTTGAAAGAAATAAAATGTATTACTCTACAAACGTTTCTAGTCTTTTGATGCATTCATATTTGGAATGGGCAGTTGTACAAACCAGTTCCAGGAAAAAGACTAAACTGTGTATTTTATAAAATCTTATATAGATGCATTGACAGCATTCATGAGCCAAGTGATTATCTTGGAAAAGGGCTCTGAACTCTGGAGAAAGCTCTCTTTTTAATGGTGTCCCATGAGCTTGTGAAAGTCGACAAGCTCCAGCTGACGATCTGCAACCATTTTAAGATGGGGGTGAACTCTTGAGTCAAACTAAAACGGACTATTGCATAGGAGCAAGGTAAAGCAATAGAAACCATAACAAAAATCCCTTGTTTCAAAAGAATCTCGTAGGAGACTGGCTTTGTCAAATAAGAGTGCCTTCAGCTGTATTTCTTCCAGTACAGCAGGGCTGTACTTTGAGAAAGTTGAGTCAGAGGTCAGAGACTTCCCAAAAAAAGACTTTGTTTAACACATCTTGCAGCACAGTGGTCATTCTGACATGTGAAATTAGTTTAAAGTTTTGAAATCCTGTTGACTGAAATGCAGACCTCACTTCTCAATTTATTATTAAAAGGCAAGAGAAATTTTAGTTTATGCTTAAACATGGAGCGCCCCCCCCCACCCCCAAATTATCTGTAGTTATTAATAGTTCATCTAAAAACAGGACTTTGGACCACTGACAATAGACTGCTCTTTTCCTTCTTAGCCCAGATGAGACACTTATGACATAGTCTCTGCTTCAGGAGTGGCTTGACAGTAGGAACACAAGACTTGTGGCCCATGTCCGGCTCTGACTCCGGCTTCAGTCCACGTCTTGTGAAGCTCTCCTAAGTTCTCGAAACTGCTTTGTTTCCTAACCCTCTCATGGCTGTTGTCATCCTTGTGGTTTGGTCACCTTTTCCTTCCACACTGAACCTGAGTGAGAGCATAAAAGCCTTTGTAGGTGTTCAGATTCGATCAGCTGATTACAGCTCTTTAGGGACTGAAATTACTGACAAAAAATTGACTTTTTTTACAATATTCTGATAACTTGAGATAGTGGCCTTTTATTTTTTATGAGCCATAAGCAACTATTATAATCCTGAATATCCGAAAGTTTCTTTTTTTAATTAAATAATGGGGAAAAATGAAGTCTGTAGTGACAGATTTTTTTTTTTTTAACTGTATCTATATGTAAAACCTGGGCAGGTAAAACTGAAACTGTCTGTGTGGGTTTACACCAGCTGAAAAAAGAGAAGGTAGTTTTTTATGAAATTTGTGAAAATCTACCTTTTTTTCTCTCAGCAACTTTTCCTCTTTTGGGGTCAGAGGAAATGGACATATTTGTACTGCTTGCAAAATTAAAATAACCTGAGAGGGTCTGTGGAAACTACATGTGGAAATTTCGATGGAAAGCTGTGTTGTTGGGGTTTTTTGTATAGTTTGACCCCACCCTGACCCTGGACAACCCCACTCCAGTGCTTAAATAAGAAGATGACAGGTTTCATATAGATCATTACAGACCTGAATGATTCTGAGAGAGCAGCACCACCACTACCTGGTAAGGTTATTTGATTTCTTAGTATTCTGTGAGCTTCATTCTGTCAGATAAACAGATTTACAGAACTTTTTCTCCCTAGGTAACGTAAGTCATGCTGAAAAACAGTATGTTGGTGTTTACTGTCCTCTGCTGCCTCTGTAGCAGGATAAAAATTCTGACTGCAAAGACGGTAAGAAAACAGAAAACTGATTTTCACATAAGGTACACTGTTATTTGAAATAACACTATGCGTGTGGCAATTTTTTCATACCTTGTGATGCTCTTAATCATTCAAAAATTAAAAATGAGGCTTAAGCAGGGAGACTGTGAATGATAAACAGAAAGAATGACCATGAACATGGGCCATGGCAAATATTACTCCAGGATTCTTGAACTATAACATTTGGCAGGTAACAGATGTGTCTAGCTTATTCTTGGTAAAATTCACTTATTTACTGTTATTGCAATAAATTCCTGTGTTTATAGTTGCCAGACCAGGACATCAAAAAATCCCAACTGAAAAGCTCTGGTGCTGAGATGTCTTCTCCACAAGAGGCTACAATGACATCATCCTTAGAAAGTAACTATTCTGGAGGGGTTCTAGGGCCCTCTGTCCAGGTTGCCACACAGAAACCTGCTTATGCTTCCCAGATGGCCTCTAGTGTCTCGGTGAAGGTCCCATCAGGTCTGTCCCAGCTCATCAGGATCCCTCTGAGCATGTCCACTGAATCTGTGGATGACATGTACTATGGCTGCGCCCACAAGATGCTGATCAAAGTGAAGCGTCACTATCTCCAGAGCAGCACCAAGGAAGGTCTTCATTCCACATACACCAAACTTTGTGCCCTAAAAGCCATGGAGAATAAAGACCCTTATGACCTGCTGTCCTGGGATCACTTCAGGGCCCTCTGTGCCTACACAGCTGGGTCTTACGACGACTTAAACCGGGCAGTTCGCAGAGGGAAAGTTTCCTACAAAACCTCGTTTAATTTCCATGCCCTCCACTTCCTGCTTTCAGACGCCATCAGGCTCCTCAAACTCAACCTGAGAGGCTGCATCACCTGCTACAGGAGAAGCAGACTGCTCTTCAGTGGTGAAGCTGGACAAACAGTCCGCTTTGGCTCCTTTGCGTCCAGCTCCCTCAGCAAGAACCTGAGTCAGTTTGGACGGAGGACTTGCTTTGAGATCCACACATGTTTTGGTGCCTATCTCAAGTCCTACTCTGAGTTCGACTCAGATGAGGATGAGGTGCTGATTCCTCCATATGAGATGTTTCAAATTGTGTCTGTGGACACATCAGGACAGAATGATTTAAACTGTGATGTTTTGTTCAAGCTGGAGACTGCCGGAATTTACAGCAGTCTGAACTGTCAGGCTGTGGACCTGGTTTAAAGGTCAGAGGTCCAAATGTAGTGTGTATTTCTCAAAGACAAAATTTTTAGTTGTTGATCTGCACTTTAAATTTGAAAGGGTTTACTGTTCTGAATTTACACCAAAAATAAATAAATAAAAATATATATATATATATATATATATATATATATATATATATATATATATATATATATATATATATATATATATATATATATATATATATATATATATGACAATAAAACACCAAAATTATGGCAAATTGCAGGCTGAAAGATGGTATGTTTCTTAATTTCAAGATTTTACTCCTTCAAATGGCTTAGACAGCAAAGCTTTTGTCATATCAAAATGCAGGCTTAGAAATCAGGCTCGTGTTGAAAATACTCTTGCTAAATTGGAAATATACTTGCAAATTTGCTCTTTTTCGGTAAATATCTAATCAGACCATGGCTCGATGCAGGGGGAATGTCTGCAAAAATCAACAACAAGGAAAAAATAAGTTGAATTATCTTCAAACTCTAATTATATTCTGTTTGATTTTACTGTCCTCGGTGAAGCACTTAGATGCCTAAATTAAAAAATACAATACAAGAACAGTATATCTTTTCATTGCAATGACATTTACCCCTATGGAAACAAGAATTTCTGTTAACGTACCTGTTTTATTTAATTTCCTGACTCATTCTACAAATGTGTAAACATGTTTGAACACTTTTAAAGCTTTTTTTTTTTGCAGAAAAAATAAAACTACAAAAAGTCCAAAGCAAATGCACAGCGTGTTTTCTCTTTTTTGTGTTTGCATATGTGATTTGCTGTCGTGTTTTCTTTTTTGTGTTTGTATATGTGATTTGCTGTCGTGTATTCTCTTTTTTATGTTTGCATATGTGATTTGCTGTCGTGTTTTCTCTTTTTTGTGTTTGCATATGTGATTTGCTGTCGTGTTTTCTCTTTTTTGCGTTTTCACATGTGATTTGCAGTTGTGTTTTGTGATTTGTTGCGTTTTCTCTTTTGCGTTTGCGTTATGATTTGCTGTCATGTTTTCTCTTTTGCGGTTGTGTTTTGCACCTCCAGGCCACCGTAGATCATAGACCTTTGGATTCAACATGGTGACGGTGAACACATTAATAAGCGGGCAGACACCTGTATCCTTTCCAGTCTTGTGTCCCAAGTCCATGAATTCCTATAAATGGACCCATTCTCAAAAGTACCCTACAACCTGAAACAGCATTTTCAAGTCTTACTTAAGTTTTCTCCTTTTGTTTGACCATTGTGAAGGATTATTCATAAAAACAGGAAGAGTGGCGCTAGGCAGTGAACTAGAAAGGTCATCTGAAGAGCTGTTGCTAAAAAAATATAGAGACTTACTTCAGGTCAACAACAAAAGATTTGAACTGAGAGAAAAACAGTGTGTATCTCAGAGGAGTGACTTTGGCCGCTTGTGTGTGCACAGGTGGAGTGTTTTATTGATGAGCTGTAAAAATATCAGTATCAAAATGTTAATACGAGAATACAACTGCAGATAAAAAGTGGTCTATGAAAGAAGTAGTTCCAGCTGAAGCACATAACACTCATAGTCAGTATAAGGCTACAGCTTCTCAAAGGTTAGTTCATGTTAGCAGGTGGTGCAGGTTTTCTCTGTACTCCTCCATGGTCTCACAAACAGCCTGCTTAGATTCCACTGTGGATGATTATTTTGCATGCAGATGTGAAATTTCACTGATCACAGAGCCACATTTTTTTAAAGCAACAAAACAACAGTCAGGATCCTGATGATCACTCAGTACAAACATTGATACCTGCCAAACTGGGCAAAGTTTGAAAATATCAGCCCTTAAGTAAGCACTTTTTTTTTATTTGAAAAATAATGATGTGTTCATAGCTCCCGTTTTCCAAAACACTACCTTGTTTAAGGTAGAGCTTCATGTCTCCCAAGCATGGGTTATGAAGCTTTTTCTTAAGCGTGAACCTGAGCGGAGGCTCTTGGCTCTTGATCACAGTCCTTTAGCAGGTACTGCTGCTTGGCTTCAGTTCTGAAGATCAGCTGATCTCTCCTCATTATCTCTGATGGAAAAAAAGCTAGAAAATTGATAAATTACCTGACTGGTTTTCAACAAGTGTCTATCAAAATCAACACAATGACATCTCCAAGACCTGAGGAGGAAGGTAAAACGCCTTCATGGATAGTTGGTATCTGCAGGGCCCCTTCTCAAAAAATTGAATTTTGAAATAACAAAAAGTCAAATATTACAGATGGGGTGATAGATATACAGAAAATTTAAGGTGCGCAGTAATGTGACATGGTAGGAGTTTTTTAAAAATGGACTATACAGCAGACAGGTGTGAGTCCCTGTCTGACAGATGTGAGTTATTAAATAGTGCAATAGCTTGTGGCAGGAAAGATTTCCTTAATCTGTCCCTTCGACAGCGGAGCTGCAACAGTCTGTTGGAGAAGGAGCTCCGCTGTCTGTCCAGAGTGAGGTGGAAAGGGTGGTCAGGGTTATCCATGATGGATAACAGTTTGGTCAGTGTCCTCCTCTCCACAACAGCCTCCACTGTGTCCTGTTTGCAGCCAATCACGGAGCCAGCCTTCCTGATTAGTTTGTTGAGTCTGTTGGTGTCACTGGCTCTGATGCTGCTCCCCCAACAAACCACGGCAAAGAAAAGTATGCTGGCCACCACAGACTGGAAGAACATATCCAACATCTTGCTGCACACGTTGAAGGATCTCAGCTTCCTCAGGAAGTAGAGTCTGCTCATCCCCTTCTTGTACACGGATTTCCAGTCCAGTCTGTTGTTGATATTGACATCCAGGTACTTGTAGACCTCCACCTCCTCCACATCTTCTCCCAGGATGCACAGCGGCTGTGAAGCCGTCCTCTTCTTCCTGAAGTCGATGACCACCTCTCTGGTCTTGGTGACATTCAGCCTCAGGTGATTGCGTCCAGCCCACTCCACAAAGTTATCCACCACTGCTCTGTACTCCCCATCCTTTCCCCCTGCTTATACACCCAACAACAGCCGAGTCATCAGAAAATTTCTGCAGGTGGCACTGAAAGTCAGTGGTGTATAAGGTGAAAAGGAAGGGGGACAGCACAGTCCCCTGTGGAGCTCCTGCAACACTGACCACCACGCTAGACAGAACACTGCCCAGATGGACAAACTGTGGCCTGTCCGTCAGGTAGTCGGTGATCCAGGAGACAATGGAGGTGTCGACACCCATCACCCGCAGCTTCTCACCCAACAGCAGTGGCTGGATGGTGTTAAAAGCACTGGAGAAATCAAAGAAGGTGATTCTCACAGTGCTGCCACCATCATCCAGATGCAGATGAGCTTGTTGAAGCAGGTAGATGACAGCACTGTCAACTCTCAAATGGGGCTGGTAGGCAAACTGTAGAGGGTCTAAGAGCTCCTTCACCTGTTGCCTCAGGTGGGCCGAGACCAACCTCTCCAGCACCTTCATCAGATGGGATGTGAGGGCAACTGGTTGGTAGTAATTGAGGTCTGATGGAGTCGACTTCTGTGCTGCACAGGATTGCTCACCACAGGGGGGAGAGGGGGTAGGGGTTGATGGATGTGTGAGGGAGACTGCGAGCTGAACCTGTTGAAGAAAGTGTTCAGCTTGTTGGCTCTCTCCAGGCTGCCCGATGGTTGCCTTTGTCTCCCTTTACATCCTGTGATGTGCTTCATCCCAGTCCACACATCCCTCATGTTGTTTTGCTGGAGTCCAGCTTCCTCCTGTAGGTGTCTTTACACCCTCTCAGATTCTCCCTGAGTTCATGCTGCACTGTCCTCAGCTTCTCTCTGTCTCCAGACTTAAAAGCCCTCTTCTTATTAAGGAGGGCTTTCAGGTCACTGGTGATCCATGGCTTATTGTTGGGGAAGCAGCATACAGTCCGGTTTGGAATGGTGGAGTTTTCACAGAACCTGATATATTCTGTGATCTCATTTTAAGACTACCAAAGTAAAATAAAGGATGAAATTGTGACAAATTGCCTCAGTGTTGTTGTTACTACTAGTAAGTGATAGTAGTAGTTTAAATCAAAGGTTAAAGTTTGTAATGACAGCAGTCATACAGAAATAGCAAAATATAAACATGTGTGTACAGTATACCGTGTACAGTGTATGAGTGTTTTATTGTCTGACCAATGCAAAAGTGTGAAAACCCACTCTTGTTATATTTTCAAAGGTTTCCATCCATCCATCCATTCATGCATCTCCAGCCACCTAAGCAAGGAAGCCCAGATTTTGCTTTCTCCAGCCACTTCATCCAGCTCTTCCCGGGGGACCCTGAGGCATTACCAAGCTAGCTGGGAGACATAGTCTCTCCAGCATGTCCCAGATCTTACCCGCAGTCACCCACAGGTGGGATGTGCTGTGAACACATCACCAGCAAGGCTTCCAGGAGGCATCTTCATTACAAGCCTGAGCCAATCCAAAAATTTCAACAGAATTTGGGCGACCTAAAGTTTGATATAAATCAGAACACTTTTTTTTTTTCTTCTTTGGCCATTCTTTTTCCATTTTCCAGATTTAATCTTATTTGACAGCTAAATTTCATTCAAATTTCCTCTGGGTACAGTAATTAAAAAAAAAAAAAAGGATACACCTTTCTGCCTGGGACATGGGCAACTGTAACTTAGTGAAATACCTTACCTGCACTTATTACAGACACACAGGTCAAAGCTGGTACTGTAGTGGAAAATTTAGCATAAACTCAGCAAACAATGCACAGGAGACAGATGTAGAAATCAGTACAGATGACAAACAGAGTCTTGATCAAACCTGAGGGAAGCCTGCCTAAGCTTTTCTTCTACTCCTTTTTATACTTCCAGGTGTGTTTCTGAATACAGTCATTGTGTACTGCTTGTACCTCTAGTGTGTGTGTGTGCCTGAGTCTTCCGTCATCATGGGTGCATCATATCTCTCCTCCAGGAGGCTACCCATGATGACGTGTTGTACTGTTCTGAAACTCAACACTTTGTTTAGTTTAGTCTTAACTCTCCCAGAGATTAGCTTTAAATGTTCTAGCAGACAGATCGTTTTGGTCCCTGTAAAACAGCCTAGCTTACAAACTCCCAGTTATTGGGCTGCATAAGTAGGCCAACCCAGCTTATTTGTATCCCCTTAATAAAAGATAATTACTCTATATTTCTTTATATTTCTTAAACTAAGTGTATGGAAAGATTCTCCTACAGTTCTAATTCCATGATATCTGTTCTGTGGTGTAGTATTATAAGTTTCAAGCTTGCTCTGCAGACTAAGGAGTTGTAGCTATATTTCAGTGAGATTTTCCTCAACTTTGTGAAATCTATGTCTCTGGGCACCTTGCACCATATTATGGTGTCAATACAAAAAAGAATAGAAATCCCCTACTGCTCTTGTTATTTTAACCAAGTGGCCCCTCCCTTGAATTTACATTAGGGTTTTTGTTTGAGGTCAACGTTTACAATCAAATACTGATTTTAAATTAAATGTAAAGTAAACTATTTAGATTTCAACTTTAATAGATTTTATGTTCAGACTCATCCTTTGGATTAACATTTTATATTTTCTCAGAAGATTGAGATTTCAATTTTTTTAAATAGGTAAAAAATTCAGTGTTATATACAATATTTTAATGTTTAATTTCACAAAATCCCTGAAAACTTCTACTGTCTTACATTTAACGTAAAGATTTTACATTTTGGTGTTATACTTTTATTTTTGGTTTTAGATCTGGAGTGAACATTTACATTTGGATATAGATTCAACATTTAAGATGTAAATTTTAATGTTTAGACCTA
The DNA here is from genome assembly GCA_962446985.1 of Xyrichtys novacula. Classification (NCBI taxonomy): domain Eukaryota; kingdom Metazoa; phylum Chordata; class Actinopteri; order Labriformes; family Labridae; genus Xyrichtys; species Xyrichtys novacula. Next base: position 24,722,709 of record OY660866.1, on the reverse strand, counting down.
ATATGAAGAGTATCAAGATTTCATTAAAACATTAACATTTGGGTTTTAAATTAAGATTAGACACTTCACATGTAGATTAAATGTTTATATTACATGAGATCAAATTAAATATGTAAATAAATAAATAAGTCCACATTTATACATATTAAAAAAAGATTTTTAAATATTCCATCATATTAATAGGTCTCCCTTAGCTCCTCCTTTGCTTTCTGGCCCTTAATTTACTTCTAATAGTTGCCCCCAGCTGGACATAAAGAATACAGGATAAAGGCTTTGTCGTTGAGGTATTTGCATAGAACTGAATAAAAGATGGTAAATCTGACAGAATGACTTGGAAAAAGATGACACTGCAAAGTAAAGTTTAAAAGCTTTAATGACATCGCACATATTTGACAGAGAGAGAGAGAGAGAGAGAGAGAGAGGGGGAGAGAGAGAGAGAGAGAGAGAGAGAGAGCTTAGAGTCTACAGGTGCAGTTTCATACATGAGAAAGCCTTTATGGTCTAATTTCAGTTTAAATAGGGGGCCTCAGACAGCTCCTGTTTCATTCCTATAGATGGAGATCTGATTGTGCAGTAAGATGGCGTTAACTTCCATACATGTTCGGTACAATAGATATACAGTGACGCAGAGCAACACGAGTATCAAAGAGCAGGAAATCTCAACACAGCGCAGCGCCATGCCCAGAGCCAACCACGAGCAAGCAACCACTACCTGTCTGCCCTCACCTGACGCACAGTTCACCCACCTTCAACATGGACTGGCTGTAAAGAGTGTATCATACATACTCATCTTCTTACCTGTACTGAAACAACCATCAGGACAAAAAAAGATACAAAAGAGAAGACTTTGAGTTCAGGTGAGTGTTTCAGGCCTAGCTCTGAGCCTGACCAAGCATGCAAGTGAACATCTCTACATCAGGTACCTCCTCTAAGCTGATTGGCTGATTTGAAACCGTGAACAAAAAGGTTTGGAGTGGCAAAGTACGAAACAGAAAATAAGAAAAATAAGGAACAAAAAGCACTGTTGGTCCAATTTCTCACTGGCAGAGGAAGAATGTAGGTTGTCTTTTACGACACCCTCACAAAATTGAGGAAATAATTCAGACCTGGTTCAAAACAGTAGAAAAATAAAAATAAAGACAAAAAAAAAAAAGAAAAAAATGAAAAAACAAGAGTGTGGTCCCTGCTGACGTCACAGAGACAGAGTGAGAGTGCCGAGACATTGTGAGGAAACAGCCAATCACAGAAGTCAACAGGAGCATGTTTGACATTTCCTCAGGACGTCTGGGCTAAACTGCTGCCCTCACTCTGTGGCACGAGTTTGTCCTGCCTGTCCGCTGACCCCGACCACATCGAGAACACAAACCAAATATAGAAAAACTGCATCAAACACTAACAGAAGCCAACGCTGTGCTTTGGTGAAACATTACCAACCTCCCTCATTTGCTGTTCAGAGCGACATCATGCATGATGTCAAAGATTTTTCTGTGATTTTGAAATTAGATCCTTCATATGGTTCAGAGTCTATAACGCACAGTTACGAGTGACCTCTCTGATGGACGGATGATTCAGAGCACAGTGTGTTTACCTGAGCTAAAGACGTCTCAGATTGAGAGTTTGGCAGTTTTTGTTTTTTCTCAGACCTTTGTGTCTGTAAATTCTCTGCAGACGTCCTCGAGCAGACATCAGGGCTTAGAATACTTGAACTTTGACTTTTTTAGGAACAGGAAATGACAGGGGATTGTTGATGAATACAATCAGAGCTGTACAAACTGAGTCTATCATCATGAGGGTCAGAGAGGAGCTGAGGTGTCACAGCAGCTCTGACTCTCTATTACAGACCTCAGTGAAGCTAAAGTCAGATCACACTTGGACTCTGGCTCTGAAACAGGTTCCAGTTCTCTTGTTTTCCAGCAGGGGGCAGTAGATGAGAAACCAAAGGTTGGTAAAGAAGCTAAATGTGTCATTTCAGAGTCGGAGTCCGTTTCACCAAAGCACAACGCTTGTCTTTTCTTTCTCTGTCTACTGTTTCTTCTTGAACAGACTGAAGCGTTTCTCCTTCTCCTTTTCTTTGTCCTTCTCTCTCTTTCCTGGACTTGACTCTGTGGTCAGAGTGACAGTGGCCGGCAGTGTCTGAGCACGCCCGGACACTGGCGTGCCGGGGTGGCTGCCCTGAACATTGGAGCAGTCTGTGCTGGCGTTCAGGATAGCCTGGATCCAGGTGCTCATCTCCTCCTGCAAGGGGCAAGAACACACAGTCACAGTTCAAATTTAACATGTCCATTTTAACAATTAGCATCGGGGTCTAGTTTGTCAGTTTGTCCATGACGGCTGCTCTTGTGTCCTCACATGTTGCTCTGCTGGTTTCCCTCCTCGCCTAAATCCTCTCCTATTCAAGCAGTATTAACAGTTTGAGACATGGCAGACCCACAAATACTTAATCATGGCTTAACAAGTGTTTATGAGCTTTGGCCTGGTGTGCTCACACTTGATGCTGAGTTCAAAACATAAAACTTTAGCACCATTTGGGTTGCTTTTCTGATGAAAACCTCACAGCAGCAACAAACTCTGTGACTGCTCCACAGCAACATTCACCAGCCCCGATATGTATCACACCCGTAGACTGTATATACTATGGATAACTTGGTTCCGCCTTCTGCTGGTATACGGATTTGAAGCCAAAAAGCTCTCAGTAATTCTGTGTTTTTTCTCCACCTCCTGAAACCAACATCGTGCAGTAGCATTGTACGCACTCCACCACTTGCACAGTAGCATTGTACGCATTTGGCGAGAGAGTCGCCGAGAGTTGCTGTGATGATGCTTGGGTCAAACAGCGTATCCCTGGGTGAGCTAGGTAAACTTCATACGCCCATAGGCTGTATCAAGTGTCAATCATAGAAAACATGAACCCCCTAATAACTTTTCAAAATGGAGCTGTACAGAAAAAAGAGGACTTGAGCACAAACCAGTCTTACAATAACTACATGTCAAAATCACAAGCAGAGGGGAGAAAAATTTATGTTCTGTATAATAAATTTATAAAGTTTGTCAACAGCCCCATAAGCTTTGCTGGCGGAGGCGGGATAGTACAGGGCTATCTCAGAAAATTAGAATAATGTGATAAAGTCCTTTTATTTTCTGCAATGCAACTAAAAACATGAAAATGTCATACATTCTAGATTCATGACACATCAACAGAAATATTGCAAGCCTTCTATTCTTTTAATATTGCAGATTATGGCATACAGCTTAAGAAAACTCAAATATCCTATCTCAAAATATTAGAATATCATGAAAAAGTATACTAGTAGGCTATTTAACTAATCACTTAAATTGTCTAATTAACTTGAAACACCTGCAAGGGTTTCCCTGAGCCTTTAAAAACACTCAGCTTGGTTCAGTAAACTAAATCACAAGTATGGGGAAGACTGCTGACCTGACTGCTGTCCAGAAGACCATCATTGACACCCTCCATCAGGAGGGTAAGACACAAAAAGAAATTTCTAAAAGAGCAGGCTGTTCACAGAATGCAGTTTCAAAGCATATTCACAAAAAGTCTGTTGGAAGGGGGAAATGTGGCAGGAAACGCTGCACAACCAAGAGAGAGGACCGCAGCCTTAACAGCATTGTGAAGAAGAGCAGCTTCCAGAATTTGGGGGAGCTTCAAAGACAGTGGACTGAAGCTGGAGTCCAGGTATCAAAAGCCACTGTTCACAGACGTGTCCAGGAAATGGGCTACAATAGCCGTATTCCCATGGTCAAGCCACTCCTGAACTCAAGACAATGGAAGAAGCGTCTGACTTGGGCTATGGAAAAGAAGCACTGGACAGTTGCAGAGTGGTCCAAAGTCCTCTTTTCAGACGAAAGCAAGTTTTGTATTTCATTTGGAAGTCAAGTTGCCAGAGTCTGGAGGAAGGCTGGGGAGGAGCAAAATCCAAGTTGCTTGAAATCCAGTGTGAAGTTCCCACAGTCAGCAATGGTTTGGGGAGCCATGTCAGCTGCTGGTGTTGATCCACTGTGTTTCATGAAGTCCAGAGTTAATGCAGCTGTGTACCAAGAGATTTTAGAGTACTATATGCTTCCGTCTGCTGAAAAGCTCTATGGAGATGATGATTTCACTTTCCAGCATGATCTGGCACCTGCCCACAGTGCCAAAACCACCAGTAACTGGTGTACTGACCATGGCATTACTGTCCTTGATTGGCCTGCCAACTTCCCTGACCTGAACCCCATAGAGAATTTGTGGAGTATTGTGAAGAAGAAGCTGAAAGACACCAGACGACCAACAATGCAAATAAGCTAAAGGCCGCTATTGAAGCATCCTGGGCATCCATAACACCTCAGCAATGCCACAGTCTGATTGCCTCCATGCCACGCCACATTGATGCAGTAATCCGCGCAAAAGGATTCCCAACCAAGTACTGAGTGCATTAATTGACATTTTTAAATGTTTGATTTTGTTTTGCTGTTCTAAATCTTTTTTTTTACTTGGTCTGAGGAAATATTCTAATTTTTTGAGTTGGGTTTTTGAGTTTTCTTAAGCTGTATGCCATAATCAGCAATATTAAAATAATAAAAGGCTTGCAATATTTCAGTTGATGTGTAATGAATCCAGAATGTATGACATTTTTGTTTTTTTAATTGCATTACAGAAAATAAAGAACTTTATCACAATATTCTAATTTTCTGAGACAGCCCTGTATATTGCAGCCTGTCACCAGAGGGAGCTGTTCTTGGAGTGGCTTCATCCAGCAAGGAGGCAGACGGCATCCATTCTATATACAGTCTATGATCACACCCTGATGTGTGAAGATATGAGGGCCTGCTTAGTGCTGCTTTCAGCTTTAATTTGAACCTTAACTATTCTGAATCACTTGCATCAGTTTTTAAGAGCATCAAGTGCACTTTTATAAACCCAGCAGTTGACTTTTTTGGCTATTGTTTAGAGGAAGTCCTTTCCTTAAAGCTCAATTTTGGCACGCATGTTCACAGATTAGACCCTTCAGACTGCTGTCATGACCGACACATCTATGTAGAAAAGACAACCCTGTGGGACACTCACACATTCCACAGTAAAGGGTCCTTATCTGGTCCCAGGACACAGGATCATATCAATCTTTTAAACTAACATTCTAGTTTTGACCTTCAGTGCACACAGATAACATCACTAGAGAGTCACCAATACCTCCAGCTTTATCCATTGGCAATATTAAACAGAAGAGGCCGAACTGTTGATTTATTTGTGGAACTGTCTCCATTACTGCCCATCAGAACAAACATTCATGTCTTAACCTAAGTCTCAAAGACACATCTGAGACAATCTCCAAAAACCAGACCACAGACCCAGGCTACATTTCTTCTGTGACAGAGTGCAAGTGATTGATAATGACATTGATGTACTAAACAATGTAATATAATGTATATATTCTGTATACATGTGGTATATTCTATACCATTAAATCTGCACCTTTGGCACTCAGACAGAAAGGTGCCAAAAGAGTAAACCCAACAGATCAGTCATTCTAGTATCTTTTCCAAATTTTGACATCACAGCCTTAGTGCAATCTAGGGTTGGGTGGTAATATGGTGTTAAGGTATACCGGTGGTGTCTTTCAGAAGCAACGGTATTAGTTTCAATACCATCATAGCGCTGGTGCTATGTTTTGTATGCCAGGAGTGTTATTACCGTAACTCCGTCAAAGTTTGTCTGATCAGAAAAATTTCAACAGTGTTGGAAAGCTGAGAGTTGTGGGCATGCCCCTATATAGGATTTACTATGGTAGTAGTATCCATATGAGGTAAGCAGTCGTTGCAAAACACAGGAAGTAGTGGCAGAGCACTACACAGCTTCTCAATACCGTAACTCTTTGAAAGTTTGCTCAATCTGAAAAATTCCAACGCTGAGAGACGGCTGATTGTTGCTTTCTGTCAATATATTATGTATGGTATATATTACGGTAATCTTGAATGATACCACCTAAATCGCAACTTTAACAGGGGTGAGGGAGAAAAGGAGAGTTGAGTAAGAGAGTGAAGTAAGACAGATCAAGCAAAAATTTTTTATTATTTTTTTTTTTAAATATAGTAATAAATATTAGTAAATATTAGTCAATAAACGGTGACCGCGAGGGATGGAAACACTTTTAACATAAGGACGCATCTCCTAATCAACCATCTGCTCACTGCTGTGAGTTCACTCAGTGTAGTAGTTTCAACGCCTCCCGCTGATACTGATGCAGGTCCAACAACAACTAAGTCCACCACCACTAATACACAGCCAACAAAAACGGGGGCCTTTGGGAAAATAACGAAGTACAAAAGGGATTGTATCCATGGGAAAACCTGCACCGATGCAGTGACAAAATACTTGACGAAGGAAATGGTCTCCTTCCACACTGTGGAAAAAATGCATTCTGCGCAAAAATTGTTCTGGATGATTATATTAATTTAATTGTTTGACAGTTGTGCACTTTTTAAGCTGGTTCAAATAAAAATTGTTAATATGGTGCACATTATGATGTTATTTTTTCATAATTAGCATTAGGTATTCAGTTTCTGAACAGTGTAGGCACAAGCCTAGAGTTTGGTGACGCTGTCTGAGCCTTATGTCATGGTTTTTAATTAGTGACGGTTACCGTGGTAAAATGTGGAGATGGTATGACAGTATCAAAATTTGGATACCGCCCAACCCTAGTACAATCTTATAAAATTATTTTTCCATACTGCAGAGAACCCTTAAATTTCCCAGACAGAGATGTTTTGTCTAAACTACAGACAGTGTCAGACTTACTTCATCTTTGGCTTGGAACAGATACTCGTTTCCATCAGTGAGTCTGAAAAAGAGGAGAAAACCAAAGACGGTCAAGTATACTTATGTTTGTTAGTAATCTCTGTATCTCCTCTTAAACCACACCTCAGTTCACTACAGTAAACCTGAGGCTCACCTGAGTTTAAAGACATGCTTCTTCTTCTTGTACTCTGAGGCCACGTCACATGTTGCCTCCTTCAGGCTGATGGGGACCTCGTTGTGGTATGGAACACCTTGATTGGCTGCCTTGCTGTCTTTGTAGAAACCCATCTCTTGGTTGTTGATAACGCAGTACACATTGTGCCATGACCTAGCAATTAAAGTGCCGTACAGTCACATTCAAGTCAAACCAAATAACTTTATTCATACCCCTGTAAGGAGCAGCTAATAAATAAAACACATGAACCAAACACAGGCAGAGATAATTCTATTTAAGTTCTATACCTGGTGTTTACTTGAGTAGTAAACAAATCAACTGGTTAAGAATGATAAAAGGATCAGTCTGAAAAAGAATAAAACATCCTCATAGAAAGACAGAGTAAAACCTGCAGAGTGAGAGGTCTACTGCAGCAAAGGATCTTTGTTACCTGTTAGAGGCCTTCTTGTTATGCCCTTCCCACTCATGTTTGCGGTAGAGGAGCCCCTCCAGCTGGGAGGACAAGTCCTGATTCTTGGAGGGCAGCGTGGACGACTGGCTGGTTTTGCTCTTCCTGCCGGAGGTCGGGGACGCGCCAGGACTTGGCTCCTTTGAGCTACGTTCAGCAACGCCATTCACAAGCTCGCCACCATCCACGCCATCCTGAGAGGGGTGAGCACAGAAGTTTAAACACTGAGTGATGACAAATTCATGAACCAAGTTTTAAACTGCTGGATAGTCGACAACTGTGTTCTTAAACTGATGAATGGCATGTCCACAGACATTTGAGGTTCCCTGCTCACTGTTCTTACCTAGAATGGGGGCATACCCCTTTAATGCCCATATAAGAGCATGAGCCTTGTGCATGTTGAGCTGCAGATTTAAATATTCAGTTTGAGTAGAAATAACAGGAGACTGCTTTCAATGCTGGACTCTGATTTTATGTCTGTTGATTAACACCAGATGTGTTGAGAATACTGACCCGAGGAGAGTCCTGGTCTGAGGGAAGTCCGTTCTGAGTGATCACACCGCTGCAGAGAGAAAAAACACTGTTAGGGACACTGAGGATAACTGACGGTGTTAAAGTGAAGGATGACTTCTGACCTCTGTTGTTGAGGCTCCTCCTGCTGGACAACAGGCGGTTCTGGAGTTGGTGGCTTCCTCATCCTCTCCTCTTCCTCCTGCTGCCTTCTCACCTCCAGCAGCTCCAACTGGAGACAGAAAGAGAGGCTTTATCATCACCATCTCCAAAATGCCCTCCTCTACTCCACAGTCTTCCAAATAGCCCAGACAAAAACTTTTCTGTCCCTCCTAGCTCACCGTAGTCAGCCTCTCTAAAGCAGAGAAGCGCTCCTCCCAGGTGGCAGCAGACTTCTCAAAGGCTTCGTGGCGTTTAATGAGCTTCTCCACCTCATCCACACTCTGACCCATCTCCCTGCTGGACAGGTACGGCTCCTGACCCAGCAGCCATGCCTCTGCCACACCGGCGTCCCTCGAGAACTGGTGCACCTCTAGGACTGGATAGGGGAGACAGGGGAGCAGTGCCAATCGGAGACAAGTTAGTCTAGAGACAGTGTTCGATTGACGGGGTTGAATTTCCCTTCAGGGATCAATAAAGTTCTTCTTATTCTTAAGCAAAGCAGCAGCAGAGCAGAATAAATCATGTTTAATGAACCATGTGAGCTTTCAGAGCTCTTTTAACTGCAGGATTTTTTTAATCTCAGATTATATTTGTGCTTTTACTTTTTCTTTCTTTTCAAGTATTTTTTTGGGCGCTTTTAGCCTTTATTGACAGAACAGGGTGAAATGTAGGGTGACAGAAAGAGAGGGGGCGTGCTAACCTGCTCTGCCATTTGCATGCCCCTGTGCTTTTACTTTTTAAAGTAACAGATAATTTAAAGCTAATTTTGCTGCTGGACAACCACTACCACCATGTGTTCACACACTGTCATCACATTTTTGTGTTTGAGAAAGATGTGTTAGGCACAAAATAAAGTCACATGATGCATATTTTGGATTTCCATTTAATTTTATAAGTCTTCATTAAGTGGCAACACGTCTACCTCTAAACAGGACGTAGGTTTTTGAGGGGCTTAAAATACTTGTTGAGTCACCAAATTGGTACAAACAGGCTCACATTTAGTCCACCTGATATTTACTTTTTTGCCTTATTTTTTAACAGTGTCATATTTCTGTACCTTTTGTAACTCTGTACAGGGAAACCTAGAGCAGAGAGAGCCAGAGGACTTGACATTGCCACCAACTCATCACTTCCGCTTTGATCAAACTGCTGTGACTTTTTATACAGAACAGTAACAGACTGTGTGTATGTGTTTAGTTTAGTTTAGTTTAGTTTATTAAGGATCCCCATTAGTCTACACTACAGTGGATACTATTCTTCCAGGGGTCCAGGCAAAAAACATCACACAATCACAAAACAAATCATACAATACAGTATAGCATGATGTGTGTGTGTGTGAGACTTACTGAGTCTTAGCCACTCCCACCGGTCCTCCCACTTGTCAATCATCTCTTTCCTCTTATCAGTCAGCTGCAGCAACTTCTCCTTAATCTGAACACACACAGACAATTCCCAGAAATATGAAACATGAAATCAGATTGAACTTACACATTCAAACCAGAGATTTCCGCGCAAGCCTTTAAAAAGGAAAATACCTGGCTCTAAACCTGGGCCCCATTTTTACATATTTTAAGAGTCTAATAGTAGTCTAATAAAGTCTCAATAAAGTTTTTCTTGTCTTATCCTGTCTTGTTTTATCTTATCTTAGAGGTTTAACCAGTGGTTGTTGCTGGTGTAGTCAGTTTAAGGCTTCCTAGGCTTTATTGTACCTCTAAATATTAGGACTCTGGGTCTTTGCATGTTACTTAGCAGTAAGCTTCACAATGAGGTGCCGTTTCTAAAGATTTTAATATTTTGCCTGTTAAGATTCTTGCTCACCTCCTCTGAAGCGTAGTGTTTTCTGGCGAGAAGGGCCTTCCCCAGCTCGATGCAAGCAGTGAAGCTGTCGTTTCGGGCATCGATCTCTGCCTTGATGCCCTGATGGTTGTTCATCAGTAGCTCCACAGATGACACATCCCTGAACACATGAAACACACATTAATTTAAGTTCTACAGATCCTTGAACACAATATGAAACAGATCAATTGGACTTCATGAGCCAGTCCTGCCAGCAGCAGCTGTCTCGAGGTTTAGAGTGGGGCTTGGGTTGAGGTACCTGGGATTTTCCTGGGCCTCGATAAGTCGGATTACATCCTCCATCCACAGCATCAGGTCTCTCACCATGCTGAAGAACCGGAACTTGTCTCCAGTGTCCAGGAGGCGGAGCCGGCGCCCGTCACAGGCCTCCAGCAGGACCCTCCAGGCTTCGAGAACTTCACTCTCTCTCCGCTGGATGTCATCAGCTTTGTCACCAGCGTATGCTGACTGTAGGCGTACAGCATCCTCCTGCAGCTGCCTCACCTGCAGCGCAGAGGTCAAAGGTCACAGAGGATAATAATACAAACAATTATTTCAATGAGTCCTTGTGGTGTCACTAAACCAACCATCCCCCCCATCCCCCCATACTAACAAAAACAGACATGTCCACATTAATCAAACATGTCTTCAATCCCCCCCCCCATAAATCCAACATTGACTCAACATGTCACTGTATACCAGGATTGAAGTGACCGACCTGTGTACCAAGGGCCTGAATGTCGTGCTCAAAGGTGGTGTGCATCCTCTGTAGCGTCTCCACTGTGTTCTGATCCCGTCCCACCTCTTCAGGCAGCTTCTTCTGTTTGTCCAAGATGCGTCCCAGGATCTCCTTGGCGTCATGGTAAAATTTGTGAAGCTCAAAGGAGGCGGCAAGGATCTGTGTCCGGGTGTCGATGAGCTCCAGCAAGTCAGCCCATGCTTCATTCAGCCCGTCCTTCCACTCTGCCACTGTAGCAGCGTCACCGTGACCAGTGTTGATCAGCTCGTCGGCCAGACGGTTGACGGCATCTACACGCTCCTGACCAATGTTCCCGGTGTCCCTCGCAAACTCCCGAAAGCGCTCCTGCAACATCTAAGAGAACAGGTCAAAGGTCAGGTAACTATCAAAAAATTTTAACTGCAGTAAGGGTAGCTACAGCAGCAGCCCTGATAGTGTCAAAACATCAAGTTAGCATGGATATCAGCTATTCACAACATGCCTTAGTTGTCTTTTGAGGATTTTTCTTAATGCAGCCATTAAGCCATTGCAAATTTAGCCTCTATAAAAGATCAGCAGCTTCTTGATTTCCAACCTCATAGTGATCTGAATGGGCTGGGCTGTTCTGATAACTAGCCACTGTACCGATTGACTGCCTGAATGTTGTCTTACAGGTGCGAACTGATGCAGACCATGTTCTCCTGGAGCACTTACCAAAAACCTCTCTGGGGACTGTTGAATTTGAGTGTTATTCCTGTTTTCTCGCTTTTTGTGTGTAACTTTACTCTGCAGCTTCAAAGTAAAACTACAAAAACAGAAGGGACAGGAATCGCTTAGGCAGTGCTAGTGGGAGTGGTTTTGCATGCCTGCCTATGCAAATAAGTCCTGTTGTTACATCACCACAGGAGCGAAGTGACATACTAAAGGAAATTATAAACACAAAAACTCTGACTACCTGCAAAGCAAATCTCGCATCTACAATAAAAAGAACATGGAATCCTTTAAATCTTTCATCCATACAGTGTCCTGGAATGAGGTCCTCAACTCATCAGATGTTAATGAAGCTTACCAGCTATTTTTAACTACATTTGAATCAATTCTCGAAGCTAGCTTTCCGCTAGTCACCGCTATGAAGAGTAACTCATCCAAAGGAAAACCCTGGATGACGGGTGAACTAAAAAAGTACTCTCGTAAAAAAAACAAACTATATCGGAAAGCTATTAACAATCCTACTCCTGAAAATATTGTAAAATATAAGAAATATAAAAATAAATTTACTGCATCCTTAAGGAAGGTTAAAAAAACATATTATGCTGATAAGTTTACCCAAGCTGCCAATAACATTAAGTCAACCTGGAACCTCATCAACCAATTACTTAATCGAAAAAAAACTACTGCTACTGTAGCTGTTGAAATGATGGGAAAGGATGGGCCTCTACATGACCAGAGTGACATAGCAGAGTTTTAATGATTTCTTTATAAACGTCAGTACTTCTTTGGCTTCTAGCATGAAAGACTCAGATGTAAATCCCACAAGTTTCATGAAAGGCACATTTTCAACACTCTCTAGTTTTGATCCTCCCAGTTTAGAAGAGGTCCATGACATTGTTAGGAATTTAAAGGACTCTGCTCAGGGTCACGATGGTATTAAAAGCAGTCTTGTCAAAGAATCTATAGATTACATCATTCACCCTTTAACCCACATTCTCTCTTTATCCCTTCTGTCTGGTATTGTCCCTCGAGATCTCAAAATTGCCAAAGTTACTCCAATATTTAAATCAGGCAATACAAGAGATTTTGGCAATTATCGCCCAATATCGGTTTTACCCTGTTTTTCCAAAATCTTGGAAAAACTAGTCTATGCGAGAATCTCCGACCACTTGACGGTTAATAATGTTTTGTATAATCACCAATACGGGTTCCGCAAAAAACACTCAACTGAGCATGCATTGCTGCAACTTGTTAATACTGTTTCCTCTGCTCTAGATGGGAAAAAATTTGCCCTTGGTGTCTTTCTTGATTTAAGCAAAGCTTTCGACACTGTCGATCACAAAATCCTCATCTCAAAGCTTAACAGATATGGAATCCAGAATATTGCCCTCAACTGGCTGATCAGTTATCTAGATAATAGAGAACAGTTTGTTCATCTAAATGGTGCTTCATCCACTAAATCCAGTATTCTCTTTGGGGTCCCTCAGGGATCAATCTTCGGTCCTCTGTTATTCTTAATTTATATCAATGACTTACCTATGTCCTGTAATAACCTTCTCCCCTTGTTATTTGCTGATGACACCTGTTTCATAGATGTCCATGCTGACTTTGAGACTCTCATTGCCCGTGTGAATGATGAATTGTTCTCTGTTGCTAACTGGTTCCTGACTAATAAGCTAACTCTTAATATAAAAAAATGTAATTTCATGATCTTCAGCAACAAAAACAAATCTTATCCAAAAGAAAAAGCCAAAATATCAATTAATGGTACTGGAATCCCTCAAGTACCCCACACCACTTTTTTGGGTGTTGTCGTCGATGAGGGTCTAAAGTGGAACATTCATGTCAGCCAAGTATGCAAAAGGTCAATGAAGAGCCTCGGTATAATTAGTAAGGTCTGTCCCCTGATCAATCCCTCTGCTCATTTGTCTTTGTACTACAGCTTTCTATTCCCGTACATGAACTATTGTAACATTGTATGGTGTGCAACGTATCCAACTTACCTCAAGAAAATATTAATAATCCAGAAAAGATTCATAAGAATGATATCACGATCCAGCAAACACGAACCTTCTGCTCCTCTCTTTTCTAAATACTCCATCTTACCAATTGACAAACTCAATGTCCTTCACTCTTGTTTATATGTCCACAAATTCATCAACAACAAACAAGCCCTTCCTGAAACTTTCCGAAACTTTTTTACCTTTTCATCTGACCTTCATTCGTACTCAACACGACAAAATGGCCATCTTCAGTTACCTTTATGTAGAACTTCTAGTCATCAGTCTAACATCACTTTTAGAGGTCCGAAACTGTGGAATTATCTTGATGCATCTCCAAAATCAATATCATCCTTTAACTCCTTTAAAATATCATTAAAATCTCATCTGATCATGTCTTAAATACATCATTATCTGTTATGATCATATCTCTTTCCTTTTTATAAATACTTTATTTTCTTTATCACTGTTTGCTGATTTGTCTGTGTTCCAGTCTGTGTACTTAGTTGTCCGCACCTCATGTTTTCTCTGACCTGACGGGAGTGGAACTCTGTATAAGCCCATCGGCTTCGTTCCCTCCTTGCACTGTTTTTAATCTGTGCTAAATAAACAAAATACAAAAAAAAAAAATACAAAGTCAATTTACGCTGTAGAATTAATGTTTTTATGGTAGGTGGACCACAGAAACAATACAGAGGCTTAATCCTCATTCTCAGGGTTGTTGGGCTGAGGTACCCAGAGAATGTAAGGAAAGGGAAAGGCAAATCTATCACCATGTACAGTAAAGTACTTTGTATAGTAGTATCTACTGTAGTTTCAGTAATAGCACTTACAGTGACATGCTCGTAGTCCTGCCCTAGCTCATGCGACCCGGCCACCACCTCCCTCTCTGCGATCCATTGCTCCAGGTCGTCTACTTCTCTGTTCAGCTGGAAGAGGCGGAGCCTCTCATCCAGTTTGCCCCGCCTCTCCTCTGAAAGGTCCTTCAGTCCTGCATAAAGCTTATCCACCTGAGACTGCCGCATGCTGATTCGTTCACTGAAACACAAACAGAAATTACTGGGGAAGTTGAAGTATTAAAATCTTGGTTTCAGACATTCATTAGCTTTGAATGAAAGATCTCTAGTGTGTTTTTGTGTGTCTCAGTTTGTGTGTCAGTGTGCCAGTAATGTGCATACCTCTCGGGGTGCCCATCAGCCACGAGACCTCTGCTGGTCTTGGACAGCTGATGGACAGTCTCAGCGTAGTCCTCCACTGACTGCTCCACGATCTGATGCTTCTTCTGCATAGTGACTGCACTCTGCTCGTCCTGATACAACATTGAGAGGAATTTAAAGGCATTTTCAGCCCACAGTACTGACAGCAACTATAACAGTTGATATGAGTGTTCAAAATCTGTGATTAATATCCAAATGGAAAAAAATTATAATTTCCTCATGGAGATGCAATCAGACTGAGACGCTAAGGGAGAAGAACTACCACGTCTGCAGTGCAAAATGATTATTATGGTGATTATTACTTCAAGGAAATGATAAAAGTAAGCATCATAAATGTTCATCCTTGAGCTGCGTCACCCCACTGTAGTTCGCAATGGACTGGCCTGAGGTCTCTCTACAAACAAGCAGCTGCTGGAAGAGAGTAGGTGAGTTGTGTTTAGTCTCTTTGCTAAAGAAATCAGGCTAAGTTAAAAAGATGTGTGGTGGCTAGTGCTATGAGTGGGACCCTATATGTACTGTTGATGAAGTCAGTTGCTGTTCTGAGCATTATTTGTGGTTATAGAGTGGCTTTATGGTTAAGGTTTGTTGATGACTGTGTATTGCTATCCTGCGGTTGTTACTAAAGTTGGTATAACTAGAGAAGCAAGCGGTCGGCAACATTCATCTTTCGAGGGGGTGTTTAACTCAGTGTTACGGTGTGTTTGACCATAACTGAAATTTACACCGGAAAATCCCTTTAAACAGGCTCAGATAAGAATATGTTTCCCAGGGATATTTTTTTAGCAACCTTAACTTCATGTACCAAAGAACTGTCATAGACTTGCTCTTCCTGTCATGGACCTGATTTGCCTAATCCCCACTGGACTTCAAGCCTAAGCTTAGGTAACAGTGAGACACAAGAAACCCAAAGTTCTTTTTCGAAAAGCTGCTCAAACTAAAGTACTTCTTTGGTCAGAATGCACCTTGGGTTTGTTTTCTGAGTACAGCATCAGGTGGGTACCTTGGCCTTTTCCTCTGACATCATGTACAGCTCCTGCTCGCTCATCCATGCCTCAGCCTCAGCGGCATCGAAGTAGTACTGTTGAGCTTTGTGCGCCTCCTCCAGGCGGCTGTGGCGGCGCTCCGTCTCTTCCTTTAGCTGACTCCACAGCTCCTGTAAGTTGGCCAGACGCTGCCTGATCACCACTGTACTTAAGGACTCATCCCCCAGGAGGCCCGCACTGCGCTCCTGAATGTCATCGATGCGAGGCTGATGACCTTGGATCTCCTTCTGCAGTGTCTGAGGGGGCGGAGTCACAACAAGTCACATGGTTAAAGTGATTACTGATTGTTTCTGGGGGCTGAAATGAGCTAAAGAGACACTGCAGAGATCAGGTAACATGAATTAGGTGATCCTTAGTTATTTCACTGTCATGACTCAGGATGTGACACCTGACACCTCCTGTTACCTAAACACTGCTGTGGTTCTCTCACCTGGTTCTTCTTGATGAGCAGCTGGACAGTCTGCAGGTTGTGCCCATGGTCGGTAGAAGTGGCCACAGGCATCCTCTCCTGAACCCATAGCTGTGGGATGGAAACGCAGAAAAACTCTGAAACCAGCTTCAAAATGTACAATCCCAGGTCTCCTGTCTCCTGTGTCTAATTCCTCTCTTGCTTTCTGCTCTGTGTGACTGTAAAAGGACCATAAACCGAACATTATGAAATCAAGACCATAAATTTATGAGGAAAATGTTTGATGAGGGAATACATCTGCTGAGGGGTGGCGGATTGTGCAGGAAGCCTCTCAGTGTTTGCCCTGCTGGTCTTTTAATCCTTATGTTTTCATACTGATCACAAATTTTCTTGGACTTGCATGATCTCATTTTCTTCTCCCTTTCTGTTTTGTGCCATAGGTTTGGGTATATGCACTTAATAAGACGCTGTATCTGCTGTATTCGTCACAAAGGCAAGCAAATACCAAATAGAAAAACAGTAAAACAAACAAACACCATCTGGTCTGGATGATGCGGATTTGTTAGAAGATTAAAACGTGTCCCAACTTTTTAAAAACCTATGACATGTCATTTTCTAAATCTAGTTCAAGACTTTTTTAGGATGTTTGGGAGCCCATATTACGTACAATTTCATCCTCCACGTCACGGTTAAATTGGTGAACCTCCCTAGATGCCACCAGGAAGTTCCTGCGGCGTCGCAGTGGCTCCAGCAGCTCCTGGAACTTCTTCTCCACCACCTGCCTCCGCCCATCTACCTCGTCTGTATCCTTCACCTCCTGACCCAGAGCCTTCACCTGGGTCTGCAGCTCCACCACCTCCCTCTGACGCACCTCTACCTGGTTCTCCAGCATCTGCACACAATAGCAGTGGTTATAACACTAAATAATGTCAGTCTGACAGCTGACTCCTCCCACTGTTTGCAGATGGTCCATCTGTACCTGCTGTTTCTTCAGCAGAATGTTGACAGAGGTCAGGTCTTTGCCATAGTCATCGGACTGGATCTGACCCTCAAGACCTCCAAGCCACTTGTCGAGGTCGGCACAGCTCTGCGTGAACAGCTCTGCCTTGTTGGCGTCAAACAGACACTGAGCTTTGGTCTGTGTGGTTGACTCTAGCTCTGCCCACATGGTGTGCAGCGCTGACAGCTTCTCCTTTACCACAGCCTCAGTCTCAGGCTTCTCAGATACCAGCAGCATGCCGTCCTGTAGGAACAGGAACAGGATTTTTAACTTTTCTCAAACTCTGTGCTCTGACGGATATGTCAGAGCTGTTTTGTCACAAACTGTTATGTGTTTTCAAGGAGGTTTTCTAACTGCTGATTATTGAATCATCTGTGATTCAATATCGAAGCTGAAACTTAAAAACACAAAATACAATATCTATAGCATCAGATTTTGCAGAATAAGCTCACAAGACTTAAATGACCTTGGGCCACAGACACAAAATAAATATATGCTGAGCTGACATTCTGAGTTCACCTTTGACTTGTGTCATTAAAAGCCAAAAAAGTTACTTCCAATTAAACACTTTTTTTCCCCAAGACATGGATTAAGTTTAGACCCAGTTCAGGGTTTTGCTGTACCTTCTGGATCTTGTCCAGCCATTCTTTGTTGGACTGCAGCTCAGCCATGAAGGCCTGGTGCTTCAGCCACTTGCTGTGCAGGTTCCTCGCCTCATCGTATGACATGTCCTGAGCTGTAAGCATCTTCTCATTGATCCACAGAGACAGCTGCATGTGCAAACACAGACACACCCAGAAAGAAAGAGAGAGAGAGTTATTTCTGTATGATTTCATGCACCGACCATAGAAAAACATACCAAAAAACATGCCAAATTGATGTAGTAAAGGTGTTTAGGTGTGTTTATGTGGACGGATAGACAAACCTCCTGACAGTCCTGCAGGAACTTCTGCAGGTCTCTGTTGTCCTTCAGTCTCATCAACAGCTCCACTGCAGCCTCCCTATTCTTCTTGTGCCTGAAATACCAAAAAAAACCACAACACTGACACAATACTGCCCACTGATTTGCTGAAGGGGTCCCTGCTTATGGACTCTGAAGCCAATTAGTTAACATCTTAAACAAATGATTCGTGACCCTGCCTTCCTTGCTGTGGTTACAGTAGCTGATTGTGTGTCTCACCTGTCGTCGATGGAGGTGACCCTCTCTAGGATTTTTTCAGCATTGATGTTCCCATCAGTGGCTAGACGCCTGCCAGCCTCCACCACTCCATTAATCTTGTCTTCGTTGGCATCCATGGTGGTCATGAAGTCCTCCTGCTTCTTGATGGCAGCCTCGGCACCCTCCAGAGTGGTTGGCATCTCAGTGTGAGCTAAGACATACTCCTACAGGGTGAAGAAACAAGGTTTGGCAGTGATCAGGACTATTGTTATGATCCTGAGTTGACTGAATCAAAGTTTAGTTAGAACCACAACAGTTCAAGTTAAATTTGGTGGTATAGCCTTTTTGGAGGGATCCGTGTCTTCTCTCTTGTGTTTGTAGAGAGCCAAAGACTGCGGAGAGCACACCTTGCCTCTGTTTTATGTGAAAAGCCAAGGCAGGGGGAGTAACAGATCTGTCAGGGAACCCCCAATTTCCACTGCATCCGGAACGGCTATGAAAAGGCCGTATCCACCGATTGCAGCTGATTGTAACCATTCAAGTTAATGTGTCAATTTCCACCGGCTTCTTTCCGTTCCGCTGTGGACCGCCGGACTCTGCAGCTGATCACAACAGCTCTATTTCTATCAAGAGCGTGCCTGATAAATTCAGCACAGATGAACCTGTTCTGGAAAGGAAGTCGGGCACGGACACAAAATAAAACATCCGGCTTCTTTTCAAAATAAAACACTCTGTGTTTCAGGAAGATCGTAATTCACACCAGCAAACAGGCAGAGATATACAAGTGAAAGGTTTATAGACAGCATTTCACCATGATGACACCATGGATAAGGTGATAAGGTGATAATGCTGATTTTAGAAGTCTAATGGTGGATTTCCTCTTCTGGAAGGACACGATCTACTGCTTACATAGTTATGTGGCTGTCTTTATAGAGACTATTTGCTATCGTGCGATTGCACATGAATCTGCAGGTTCTTGTGTGGTCTTGTGATAACCGCTGTCCTTAATCTGCCACACAAATTTGCCTCACCAATGGATCCGGTAGGAATTGGCGGACGGCAAAAATCAACGCCGTTCCAGATCGGAGCTGTTCTGGATGCGGTGAAAATTGGGAGTTAGAGTATTGGTGTCTTCCAGATCTGGTTCAAGGACATGGGGTAAGGAACCTGGAGTTACAGGTGAAACTCCAGGTTCTCTTGCACAGTGGTGAAGGTCTCATGCATACCTGGTTGTTGAGGAATGCCTCCGCCTGCTTAGTGTCTCTAAGGAACAGCTGGTAAGCATGGGACTGAGACAGGAGGTTCTGCCGGTTCTCCCACATCTTGTGCAACTCGTTCCAGCCAGTGTCAAGTGCCTGCAGCCGCTGACGCAAGAACATGTACTGAGCATCTGTCTGGCCCTGTGTCACCATCTCCCCCATGTCCCGCATCTTCTGGTAGTCCTCCTCATAGTTCTGGATCTCGTTCTTGATGCCTTCATGCTGGGCCATGAGCTTCTCAGCCTCAGCCAATGTGTTGGGCATGTCCTCAGAAGCAATGGCAGTCTGTGTGCGGGACAGCCAAGACTGGAAGTCATCCAATTCACGCAGGAACTGCTGTAGCTTCCTTGCCTCACCAAGGGATTCTTCACGGTTTTTTAGAGTGTTCTTCATCTCCTCCCAGACCGCGCTGATTTCAGCCAGCCGGCCTGTGATAGCCTTGGCCTGGTCTGGATGCTCCTCTGCCAGCCGCTCAGCCTCACCCCGTAGATCACCCAGTTTGTCTTCAATGGCAGCCAGGTCACGTTCCATACCGGTCAGTTTGCGCTGCAGGGCTAGGACTCCAGTGAGGTCATTACCGAGCTCCTGGGTAGACTCGATGACTTTGGTCTTCTCTTTGATCCAGGATTTGGTCTCATTGCAGTCTAGGTGGTAGTTCTGCACACCCAGAGCTGAGTTTAGAGACTCCTTCTTCTGATCTACCAGGTCACGGAACTGGCTCCACCTAGATGCAGAAAAGAGGATCATCAAAGTACAGAGGAAGAACTTTCACGATTCATGCTGTCTTCAGGTAGGTTTTTA
Organism: Xyrichtys novacula; assembly: GCA_962446985.1. NCBI lineage: Eukaryota > Metazoa > Chordata > Actinopteri > Labriformes > Labridae > Xyrichtys > Xyrichtys novacula. The sequence continues at coordinate 24,702,471 of OY660866.1, read as the reverse complement.
GCATCTGCTTACCTGTTGTTTAGCTTGTCCTGCTGGCTCTTGATGTCCTTCTCACTGGGATGACCATTGTGCTGGCTCTTGATGTCCTTCTCACTGGGATGACCATTGTGCATCAGCTGCCGTGCGATCTGGTTCACCACAGCAACACGTGACGCCTGGCTGTTCATCTCCGGCTCCAGACTCTCAAACCTAATTGGACAACCTCCACATTAGCATAGTGCTGATGGACAGAGACAGACAGTCTCCCAATGGTGTACAGCATGGAGTCGTCTTACCTGTGCTGGATGACTTCCAGGTCTTCCAGTTTCTCAGGGATCTCCATGCTGTTCAGCCACTGCTCCTTCTCGTCGATCCACACCTCACAGGCATTGGCCTCGCTGAACATCTTGTAGAGTGCCAGAGCATCCTGCAGTGCCTGCTTCCTCAGTTTTGTCAGCTCTGACACCTCCTTGTAGCGCTCCTCAATACCAGCCAGCCGACCACGCACCTCCTCAGACTCCACCTCCTCTTTGGGCAAGGAGGCGGCCTGCTCATGCAGGGAGTCGATGACTGGTCGGTAACTTTCCACCTCTGCTGCTGCGTCTTTGTGCTTCCTGACCAGAGCCTGGGTGGAGAACTCGTCATGTCCTGTCTCACCACTAGAGACGATCCTCAGGGCGTCAAGTGTCCAGGCATCCACATCATCCGCGTCGGCCTGGAACTGGTGTAGAGCCAGGGCTTCCTCCAGCCTCTTCTTCCTCACAGCTGCCAGCTGCTCCAGTGCCGTCCACTGGGCCTCCAGGTCACTGATGCGATCCTGGATCTTTGCAGCAGCAAAGTGTCCAGCCTTCACCATGGCCTGGCCCTCGGCGATAGAGTGCTGGAGGTGTCCTGCACGGCCACTCATCTCATCCTCTAGGGCGCGCTGCTGACTGAGTAGGCGCAACGCTCCTGTCAGGTCCTTGCCGTGCTCAACAGAGGACAGGATCTGTTCTTTTTCACGGATCCAGCCCTCTTCTTCAGCCATCTCCCAGAAGAACTTCCAGAGACGACGGGACTCCTCAAGGCGGGCGCGGCGCTCAGCTGCCAGCTGGGTCAGCTCCTGGTAGCAGAAGTCCAGGTGGGAGACCCGGTCCTGAATGACTTGTGGGTCACAGGGCTTATAGCCTAGACAGGAGAACAGTTTTATCAGAAATGAACAGTTTTGGTTTGCTTAACAAAACATTAACAGGTAAACTCAGTCATGATCTGATAGGTGGTCTGGCTTCTGGCCAAATAGGATCTTGAAGTCCTGACTGCAGAACACATTCAGAAACTCAAACAGGAAAACCATGCTGCTCACCATCATCGTTGACAGAGTACTTGTTGGCATTGGTGGAGACGGCCTTCACTCTGTCTGCCTGGATAGCAATATCAGCCTCCACCAGGGCATGTTTCTGCAGCAAGTCCTCCACCCCTAACAGATGTTTCCCATAATCCTGAGACAGCAGCAACATCTGCAATATAAAATATCAACAGTTAGCATGGACCACAACACTTTCTGGACCCTCATCTGTTCAGGAATTAAACCCAACAGCAATCTCATGGGTACCTTCATCTCATCCATCCAGTCCATGATGTACAGCATCTCCTGGAAGACCCTCTGCAGGCCCAGATTCATCTCCAGCCTTTGCCTACGGGCCTTCAGCAGTTCTAGCAGATATTCCCAAAGCCGGATCACATTGTCCTTTCTGGCTGTGATGCGTTTGATGTCGTGATAATGTTCAACATCAAGCTCCTTTGCCACGGCGACCACTGCCTGGACACGCTCCTCATATGCTGCAATGTCTGTCTCTATTGCCTCATGTTTCTTGGTGGCTGCTTCAACAGCCTGCAGGTCAAATCCAAAGTTATCCTGGAAGGCAGAGGATGACAGAACAGTCATGTGATTATGATGTAGTCACAATAAAACAGGAACAATGAGTACATAAAGAGAGGCTGCAAGCTTCTTTTCTACCTGTGACACCAGTCTCTGGTTCTCACTCAGCCACGTCTCTCTCATTGCTGCCTTACGATCGAAGCGTCTGGCCAGCTGTTCCAGTTTCTCCTGACGAATCAGTTCTGTCCTTAGAGCCAGCTCCCTCTCATGCTCTGCCTTTTCCAGTCTTTCCCAGGCCTACAGACCAACACCACATTAGAAAGACATAAAATACCTAACAAGAGATTTGTTTATTGGAGAACTTATCAACCCTAACAAACAGAATATTTAGTCCATTAAGACTGTTGGTTATATGACACCATTATAAGCCAGTTTAGAGAGCACAGGTGAGCTGAAGGTGAGCTGAGGTAGACCACGACAGAGTAAGAAAACTATCTTGCTAGGTGATGTCTGACAGCAGCTCTCACCTTGTTGATATCTGAGATGAGTTTTCCCTCTCTGGGCATGTACACCTTCTGATTGTTGGCTCTCATTTTACTCTGGATGGTGAAGAGGAGAACCTCCAAGTTTCCTTTCTCTGTGAACCTGAAGAAAGGGGACAGATTTACAACAGATTCAGGAGGAGAAGAGGAAGTCTAAAGGAAGATATGAGACGAGGAGGTGTGGAATAAACACTAGGAAAGATGAAGTTTTGCATTAGTCTGTGAGCTCCAAAAGCTCCCAAAAACCAAAATTATTGAAAATAGCTTCAGTAGGTCATAAAAATTGTCTCTGACATAAACCAGAACATCCAGGCTTCCTGCTCTGCTGGGGTGCATCTGGTCCAAGACAAGGAGAATCCCTGTACCAATGGCTTTAACAGGCTCTGTCTAAGATTTGTCAAAGTAAGACACAAAAAATTGGTATTAACCTATGTATAGAGTATTAGATGGTTTTTGCTTTGAAATGATCAGTGGAGGCAGTTTGGTGTGTCTCTGGTATTTATCATCAGGAGGTTCAGGTGATCAATGACATAGACCTCCTGCACAGAGAGGCTGACATGCTATTGATGTCTGCCCAGTAAGGGAGCCTGCAGGGCAGATACACTTTCTGGGAAAATATTCTGCCTCCTTTTTTTTGCTCTACCCTCGCCCCTGTATAGTGGCCAACAAGGGCCAATAATCAGGTCTGAATGCGTTTGATCGAGAGAAATGTGCTTCAAATGCAGAAACAACACAACGTCAAGAGCATGTGCAAAACTCCAAAACAAACACAATGGCTGAAACATGCTGCTGCTGATGCTTCAGGTCCTCACTTTGGAGGTTTCTCCACGGTCCTGTAGGTGTTGAAGGCCTGGAGCTGTTGCTGCACTCCCAGTAGAGAGTTGGCGAACTTCCTGTTGTTGAGGATAATGATGGTCTGTTCGATCCACTCCAGCAGGTCTGAGGCCAGAGACTCGTACTTCTCAATCATTTTCTCTGTCTCAATGGCATTGTCCAACACCTGGACACAAAAACAGAGACGTTGGATGACGTCTTCATGATAAAGAGCTGCTGGAGTTCTGTTTGGACTGCAGTCGTATGTGTAGCTTTTATGTATTTCGCTGTGTCTTATTGACCTGTACAGCACTTTGGTCAGCTTCGGTTGTTTTTAAAGTGCTCTATAAATAAAGTTTGAGTTGAGTTGAGTTGAGTTTAAGATATCTCTCATACTGATGCATATTAATGCTTATTTGGACTTAATTACAGCTGAACAGTCACTTTAAACATCTGCTTTTTAACTTAAGATGAAGTTTTTGAAATTTTCTGACCTTTCCGATTCTTTTCCCCTCCACCTTCAGAGCCTTCATCTTGGAGAAGTAGTGATAATAGGTCACTACGTAGGTGATAACTGACTTCTCATCAGGATGGTCCACGCTGATATCTGAAACACAAGGAATCAAGTTAAAAAGATAATTACAGCACATCTGAACTCATCTTTAAGGTTTCACATTTCTCTTGACCAGCTTCCATTTAATACAGTTTTCAGCAAAGATTGGTTTAATGTTTTAATTTCTTGTTTTAAAGACAGTTTTAACAGCTTAGACAAAAATATTAACATGTTTCATTTCAAGATTCTTGGTCAAATCATTCACAAGAGTGAATACAAATTATAATGAAGAGTCAGCTAAGCAGGTTTGATGTCTGGTTTGGTTCATCCTAATGTCAGGATAAGTACTTCTTTCTTTTCACCAGGTTAACTGGATCTTAATGTCACTTTTTTTCTTAACATCAGGTTAACATGAGCTTGAGTTTTTTGTTGTTGTTCAGGTTTATTTTACCTCAACTTCATTTTCACTCAATCTAAGTGACAAGTTAACCAGATCCTCATGTTGGTTAACCTGATCCTTGATAAATTTCAGGTTTATTTTATTCTGAGTTCAGTTTTATCTAGTCCTGAGGTCAGGCCTGTCTTTACTAAATATTTACATCAGGTAAAACTTGATTTCACTTACAGGTTTATCATCTAAATGTCAGGTAACCTTGGTATAAATGTCCACTTAACTTCATGTATATACAGTGCATCCGGAAAGTATTCATACCACTTCACTTTTTTCACATTTTGTTATGTTACAGCCTTATTCCAAATGGATTAAATTCTTTTTTTCCCTAAAAAATTCTACACAAAGTACCCCATGATGACAAAGCGAAAAACTTTTTTAGAACATTTTGCAAATTTATTAAAAATGAGAACACTCAAATGTTGCATATACATCAGTATTCACACCCTTTACCCAATACTTGGTCGAAGCACCTTTGGCAGCGATTACAGCCTCTAGTCTTCTTGTGTATGATGCAAAAAGCTTTGCACACCTGGATTTGGGGAGCTTTTCCCATTCTTCCTTGCACATCCTCTCAAGCTCAGTGAGGTTGGATGGGCAGCATCGGTGCACAGCTACTTTCAGGTTTTTCCAAAGATGTTCAATCGGGTTCAAGTCTGGGCTCTGGCTGGGCCACTCAAGGACATTCAGAGACTTGTCCTGAAGCCACTCCTTTGTCTTCTTGGCCGTGTGCTTAGGGTCATTGTCATGCTGGAAGATGCATTCATTTTTCCCTCGATCCTGACAAGTCTCCCAGTTCCTGCCGCTGAAAAACATACCCACAGCATGATGCTGCCACCACCATGCTTCACTGTATGGATGGTATTGGCGAGGTGGTGAGCGGTGCCTGGTTTCCACCAGACATGACGATTGGCATTCAGGCCAAAGAGTTCGATCTCCGTTTCATCAGACCAGATCATTTTGTTTCTCCTGGTCTGTGAGTCCTTCAGGTGCCTTTTAGCAAAGTCCAAGCGGGCTGTCATGTGCTTTTTACTGAGGAGTGGCTTCTGTCTGGCCACTCTACCATAAATGCCTGACTAGTGGAGTGCTGCAGAGATGGTGGTCCTTCTGTAGGGTTCTCCCATCTCCTCAGAGGAACGCTGGAGCTCTGTCAGAGTGACCATCAGGTTCTTGGTCACCTCCCTGACCAAGGCCCTTCTTCCTCACGACCTCATTTTAGCTGGGTGGCCAGCTCTAGGAAGAGTCCTGGTGGTTCCAAACGTCTTCCATTTCTTAATGATGGAGACCACTGTGCTTTTTGGGATCTTCAATGCAGCAAATATTTTTCTGTAACCTTCCCCAGATCTGTGCGCCGATACAACCCTGTTTCGGAGGTCTACAGACAATTCTTTCGACTTCATAGCTTGGTTTGTGCTCTGACATGCTCTGTCAGCTGTGGGATCTTATATAGACAGGTGTGGCTTTCCAAATCATCCAATTTCATCCAAATCATCATTTCCATTCAGTCCAATCAGCTGAATTTGCCACAGGTGGACTGCAATCAAGTTGGAGGAACATTTCAAGGCTGATCAGTGGAAACAGGATGCACCTGAGCTCAATTTTGAGATTTATAGCAAAGGGTGTGAATACTTAGGTATATGCAACATTTGGGTGTCTTATTTTTAATAAATTTTCAAAATGTTCTAAAAAAAGTTTTTCGCTTTGTCATTATGGGGTATTTTGTGTATAATTTTTGAGGGAAAAAAGGAATTTAATACATTTTGGAATAAGGCTGTAACATAACAAAATGTGGAAAAAATGAAGTGATATGAATACTTTCCGGGTGCACTGTATAAGGTTTACTTGATGAATTAAGATATTAAGTCAGTCTATTTTCCCTCTTCAATCCTGTTTCAATGTGTTGGGTTTATTAAGATTATCTTTAGGTGCCCATCAGTCAATCTTGAGAAGAAAAGCCAGGTTTGTTGACCTCTAGGTCAGTATGTTGAGTTGGGGTGAAATAATCTGAGGTTTGGGTTGAACTGGTCTTTAGGCTAGTTTAGGTTGATCAAATCGGGCTCACGTGATCTCAAGGCTTGGTTAAGAAAATATTTATATCACATTTCATTGATATTGGTGTCAGGTTTAGTGATTCTTAGATAACGGGTTTTTAAATCTGAAAGACACAATGAATCCTCCAATGAAGGTGATGTTCAATTTATCTTCAAGTGAAATCTGGTTGATCACCAGGTCAGGTTTCTTTGATCTCTTGATTTTGAGTGAGCTTTTAGTTGAGCTTGTCTCATAGTAAACCCAGATTGAGCAGCCTAATGTGTATTGGGGGGGGGGGGTGTCTGATGTTCAGTGAGTGCTGAAATAAGGTTTAGTTTACCTTTGGGCTGGGTTAACTTGATCTTGAGTTAAGGTTTAATTAATCTTGAGGTCAGGTCAAGTCAATTTTAGGACTAGGTTTGGTTGATCCCACTGTCAGGTTTAGTTGGTGTCACTGTTAGGTCTGATCATCCTCAGTTCAAGTTAAGTTGATCTGAAATGCAAGTTAAGTCATTGTTTAAGTCAGGTTTACTCAGCTTGAGTACAGGTCAAGTCAAGGTTTAGGTCAGGGTTAGTTGATCTTGTCAGGAAAAATTCATGTTAAAATTAGGTTTTGGTGATCAGGATGCCAGACTTGGCTCTAAAATCAGTTTTAATCAATCTTGATGCCAGGTTTAGTTGATGTTAAGATCAGGTTTGGTTCTCTAGATTCAGCTATAATTGATCCTGATGCCTGTTTCTCAGAATCAAGGTAAGGTTAAAGTTAATCTAAAGTTCTCTGATGTTGATGTCAGGATTAATCAGCATTCAGATCAGATCATTTAAATCTGAAGTTGAAGTTTAGTTAGCATGAGGTTTAGGTTAAATCAACCTGAAGTTCAGGTTAAACTGATCCAGCTCTCACCCTCAGGATCCAACAGTTTTGTAAGGCCTAGGTGTTGCTCCGCCAGGTTGAAAGCGTTCTGCAGGTTGTAGTGAGCATTGGACTTCTTCAGTTTGTCAAAGTCAATCAGGTCAGGTCTGAAAATCGAATTCAAATCTTTCTTTACACAGACATCAACAAACAGACGGTGATTAAAGTTGAATGGTGCCATGATAAAAATTGACATTTATGATAGCATATCAGATATGTGATATCTCTTAATTGTTTACTACCTTTATAAATCCTTACAGTGCCGGTATTAATAAAGAGCAGCAATAAGAAAATCTGGGATTATGAAACAACAAACCATCAATATTTATAATCTGAAAAGGATGTGGTGTTAAAATGATCACCAAATTAGATAAACCTGGGATTAGGATGTAGTTGTCCTCAGGTATCTGTAGATGGAGGTGTTACCTGTGTTTGTGTATGAGGGCGTTGAAGGCCATCCCGTCTCTCCAGCTGGTCGTAAAGTTGTGGATGTTCACGTTGGGATACCTGAGGACATAAACACCTGGTTTAATCTCGGATATCATTAAGATTAAGTTAAACTAGACTACATGAGATAGTTTGCTCTCTCCCATGTCCATTAGAGGGCGACCTTAGTAGCCTTCATCTCCAGTATTTTAGTCTGCAAAAAAACACCTTGCAGCAGTCTGGGTCTCTATAGGAGTGTTTGAGGAGTCTCACCCTGCTGTCTTCATCTGACACCACAGCAGCAGAGCGTCTTTAGCTGATCTCTTCTCTTTGTTGTCTTCAGTCTCTACACTGATGTCCTGAATCTGGAGACAAAATCACACCACAGTTGTATTGTATTGTATTGTATTGTATTGTGTGTGTGTGTGTGTGTGTGTGTGTGTGTGTGTGTGTGTGTGTGTGTTTGTTTGTTTGTTACCTGGAAGCGGAGGATGATGGTCCAGATAAGGCCCAGAGTCAGCCTGTGGTTCCCATCCACAATGTCATGTGATCCCATGTTCTCCAGGTGAACCCTCTGCTCCTTCAGGAACTGTAGAGCTTTGTCTACGTTCTCAAGACAGTGGATACGCATCCGGCCTTTGGTGGGCTTCGGCTGGACGCAGGAATAAAAACAGAAGAAGAAACAAGAGAGAGGTAGTCAGAGGATGGCCATGATGCTACAGTTCTTCAAACATCCAAAAAAGCCTATGACTTGACAATGCTCACTCTTTTCTTCATCAAATTTGCTAAGGTATGAACTAGGTGTCTAGCTTACATCCGTTTCCGTCAGTCTGCCCCAGGGCAGCTGTGACTACTAAGGTAGTTTACCACCACCAAAGTGTGACTGTGTGAGCGAATGAATGATGTATCCAATGTAAAGCGCTTTGAGGGTCTCTGATAAAGTGCTACATGAAATCTGATGCATTATTATTATTATTACATCACCAAACAGTCAGAATGTAATTTACCTATATAAATACTGAAATACAGTCCTTTAAACATACTTTCAGTTTAGGCAGAAATTGTACTTTTGTGGTGAGGACTCCTTTACCTTTCCTGATTTACCAAAATAAGCATACATTTATGTCAAATAAGCTGTTCCTGCATTTAAACAAAAAACAGTAGTTGTGTGGAGACAACTATTACAGCTTATTGCAAATTAGACTTCTTTAGACGTACACCTTCTCTGGAGTCATTAAACATTATTTTCATTGTGGCACAACACTTTACTTTTTGATATTTACCAAATAAAAAGGTTTTGAAGTCAAATTCCTTCTGAATTGGCATGGCTTAACCCTCCCTGAATATCCATTGTTGTGTTTTGGGAGTACCATAGTCAATCACACTCACACATTGCTAAGTGTGGCAGGTGCAGCATAAAGTCCTGTTATTCATTCATAGAAAAAATACAATTTCACAACAATCCATTTTATTAATGGGTGACCCGCTAAAGAAAAAAAACATGGTTGTAGTTGGTTCTAATTCGGGTAGGGGTGTCTTAAATTCTAAGGGCCTCTGCTGCAAGACAATCAGACTCTGTAGAATCAGGAGGAAATACAAAGGGTCTGATGGAAAAATTTCACAATAAAAGACCCAGAAACTAAAAGAGAGAGTGAAAACACGCTGTGGTTTTAACAGGATGTAAGAAAAAACAACTGCCTTCTGCCCCTGAATGCAGCACAGGAAGAGAGAGATCAGCAGAAAGTCCTTGGTCTCTAGCCACAGCACACACACACATCCCTTATCTGGTGTGTGTGTTATTGTGTGTGTGGGTATCAGGTCAGAGAGTCCACCAGTTCAATCTGATTCTATGTTTGGAGAGGAAAACAGGAAGTAGGGACACACCTGGAGCAGCTCGCTCTCTCTCCTCTCTCTTTACACACACACACACACACACACACACACACACACACACACACACACACACACACACACACACACACACACACACACACAACACACACAGACTCAGAGAAGTGGACAGAGTCAGTCCTCGTCCTCTGATACTCTGACCAGTCTCTGTGTGCTGCACTACTATCTCAAGAGATAACTGACCCCCTTTCATTCTTTATGTAAACACCTGCTACGCTTAGCATTCGCTAACGATATATAAGTACTTAAGCCAAGCTGGTGGTGCCGTGTTTTTTTCATTTTTTTCATCTTTCTCCTTGATTATTCTCACATTCATTTTGGGGAAGTCCTGCAGTTAAATGCAGTCCCTCAGGAAGTGTGAGGGTTGCCAGTTTGAAGTAGGGCTGCCCAATTACGACAATATGCATAATTACAATCATTTTGATTTAAAATTGATATTGTTTTTTTTTTTTTAAATCACCCAGGCTGCGTACCTTACAATCAGCTATTGCAAGCTTTGATATAAATTTCTTTCATAGGTCAAGACTTAAACTTATATTTTATTATGATTCAGAATGATGTCATGAGCTTGGGATCACCACAGCCTCTCTGCTTATCCTGTCCCCTGGCTTTTCAGACACACACAGATGCACACGCCTGCCTCCTCCTGCTTTTCCCCCTGCTCTCCGCTCTACACCTGAAAGGGTTAGGGTTAATTGGGTTGTTTGTCTGTGTGTGTGTGTGTGTGTGTATTCTGTATGTTGTAGTACCAGTCTCTCTCCTGATAGGACCTCAAGCAGCTTGATTAGCATGCGTCCATCTCTCAGATCCATGTACAGGTCTGTGATCCTGCAGGACACTCTGGACAGGTGAGAGTTAACCCACTTAGTGAAGGTCTTCTTCTGCACCGCTTCGCGCTCATCTAAACACACACACAGAAAGAGAAACACAGGGAGTTTATTATATATTTAATAATAGCACTGGAGTTCACAACCCAGAGGTCTACTAGTGTCCACCATGATCAGGGCTGCATGAATCCTTTCAATGGTATGGAAAGGAACTTCATTGCTTTGTTTGTTTTAACCTCATTTAGCACGGGATACACTGGAACATCTATTATGTAAGAAGGGGAGAAAATCATATTTAAGGTCACAACTCTCTTGAAAACAAGCTATCAGCATGAAAGCCATTCATTTAAAGACATATCACCGGAAACTATCACTTCAATCAAACTATCATTTTTTTATGTCATATCGATGAATCTGAAAGGAAAGGAGGAAGAGCTGATCAACATAATCAACATGAAAAGCACTTCATGTAACTTTTGGTAACTTCTTTTTATGTCCAAATCGCTGATCAATCAGGAACAATTGCTCTAAACTGAGTGTTTCTGTGGTACCAGCAGCAGTTTTTCTATCCCACATAGAAAAACTGAGCATTTGGAACACAGTCCAATCCAACATCTTTAAAAAAACAAAGGTAATCTGGGAGGATTTATAGAGTAACTTGAGTGAATCAATGTCAGCTCTGTTGTTAGCTATGCTGGACAGAGCTGACATCTTTGTTTTGGTCTGTGGCTCAATCAGAGGCTGTATCTGTCATCAACTGATCTAGCCTAAAAGACTGGTCAGAGTAGGTCCTTCTCAGCAGTCAATTAGTTTGACACCTGACAGACAGGACTCAAGTGTGTACAGGTATTAGGCTGCACCTCTAGCTCTCTTGCAGTGGCATAAAGGAGTTCCCCAAGTGTTGCTGTCCAGACCACTGCTTTTTACCCTTTGCATTAATGATTTAAATCAAAACATGGCTGATGTAACCTTTCATTGTTATGCAGATGATGCTGTGATATACTGCTCTGCACCTACTTCAGACAAAGCTACAGTAAATCTAAGTTACAGCTTGTATTTTACACTAGTCAACAAACTTTTGATGAGTATTTGTTTATTTATTTGGATCCCCTTAGCTAATACCTAGGTAGCAGCTACTCTAAGACTTGTTCTAAATGCAGATAAAAAAAATTCATGCTGTTTTTTAAAAGCAAAATCTGAGTTCTCAGATATGCCTTTAATCTACACTTCACAGGTCCCACAGATTGAGTTTGTTCCTCAGTACAGATATCTTTGTGTTTTTACTTGATAAATCTTGCACATATAGCATACAGCAGGTCAGAAGCTGCTGAATATAGCTGGTGAGAAGGCTAAAACTGAACCTGTATTTTAATACCAGGATCAAACTCTCCCTTTCTTTTGAGTCAAAACAGAGACCAGTCTCGCCACTTTCAAACAGAAGAGTACAGAAACTAAAACCCCTCAATCCCAGGATGTTTGCTTGTCAGTCTCAAAGGTCAGAAGTGAGATGGGATAGAGGCGTTTAAATTCCCTGCTCCTTTTCCCCTGAAATGACCTTCAGAAAGAGGTGAAGCTGAATGAGCTGAGTGAGTTTTTTTCTTCTCCTAGTTGATTCATTCATTAGCAGCTCATGATGCCTTCACTGTCACCATGTTAAGCTATAAATTCTGCAGAATTTATCTTCAAGGCACCATGGTCAAAGGTCAGTAACCACAACATCCTCCAGAACTAAGTCCTGGAAGCTCACCTTGAGTCCTATAAAATAAAAGCTCTTTCTCACACCTGCTGAACCTCAAAACTAAACCTGAGACTGTCTCCTCTGTTGCTCTGCATCAACTCCTGCTCTCTTCTGATTGGTCAGCCTGTGGTCACGTGTCATCAGGCGTCCAGGCTGACTGAAAGAAAAACCCATTCATCATCAGTCACAGGAAGTCCACTTTAAAAGCAGCAGCATGATGTCTTCACTTTGTATCAACCAATCAAAAACAGGCGGGGTCGCATTCCTGCAGGGTGACTTAAACACACAGAGTGATTCCGTTCTGGTTTCCATGACAATATTACATGTTTGTGACATCCTCAGAAACATGAAGCAGTAAAAGTCTCAGCCCATACGTCCGTCAGCGATCATAACTCATCATCTTCCTGAAAAACAACCCAGCTCATCATCTCCTTCAGCCTCACTGAACACCAAATATCTGGTGGTGTTGAAATAGTTAAGTTTTCCCTTCTCCAATTCCAGACTTCCCCACCACAATAAAATGACATAGTAAAATGCGTCATTGCTTTTACTACTTTCTGACCAGAAGTGCCATCGTCCTAAATCAAAAACATGCTTCTCTCCAGCTCTTTTTAGTAAGGAAACAGGAAGTATTAGTGGATGGATCCAGCTTGACAAACTTCACTGAAAGGATCATAAAGTTTCGCCCTTTTCTAAGACCTCTGAGTTATGGTGCTTCCCCCTGAACATCACAGTGCTTCTACCTAAATTCTTGTGTTAAGAAACTAAACACTCTTAACATTGTGTCACTCTGATCAAGGCTGGCCAACAGAAACGCCTTTTTTCTTTATAATTTATATTTGGATTGGGATTTTTGCCTTTGGACGACAGACCAAGCAGAAAATGGCAGAAGAGAGTGGGGGGAGCATTGTTGCAGATCAGAAACAAACCGGGCTGTCCACTCGGGGATCATTACTCCTGTTTATGGGGCAAACACAGACGGGCCAATGGCATCCCTAGAGATACCGTTGACATCATTATTTTAGGCTCTGCCCACTGCACTAGATCACAACTAAAAATGTGAACAAAAAGTTCTGACCTGTACAAATTTCTAAACATGCACAGATAAATCGGCCAGCAGTATCCTTAATTTTGGGGGATCAGTGATCAGCTGATCCTTGCATGTGAAACCAATTTTATCCACCGATCTTATCTACCTCAGCAAAAGTCAGCCGTTGTAGCTTTTTGCTTTGCCAAAATGACAGACCCGCCCACCAGGTCACGTGTGCACACACACGCGTGCCTCAGCGCTAGCAGCACACAAAACAGTCATCCGGAGCATGATCAACCAAGCATATTGAACTCACTACAAAGAAACCTAAAACTCAGGACAGTTTATTGGTGGTTAGGGTTGTGTTGTTAGCTTGTCCTGTAGATTATTATTTTATGTGCAGTTATAACAAACAAAGTTTGTATTGTTTCACAAGTCTTGGTTAATGTTTTTCATTACAATAAAAGTGAAGCATCAAAGGTGTATGTTGTCAGTTACTAAAAAAAAAAAAAAAATCAGTATCGGCAGGTCAAGCTTTTTAATAGGTCGGTGATCGGCCAGAAAATTGTGATCAGTGCATTCTATTTCAAGTCCAGTCTTACTTTACTTGGAATCTAAAACTGCAGGGTGTCCCCTTCATGCAACTGAACGTGGCGCACCGCCATGGCTAAATAAAAGCCGCCACGCCTTTAAAATGAGGTGCTTTCTTACATGGCTCTATCTTGGACTCATATGTATATGTTATTTTGTTTCCAGAATAAAGCCATCATGTATAAAAGTCAAAATGAAACCAGAACAAAGTCATCGTGTATCCAAAATAAAGTAATCATGTTTCCATGATAAATAAAAGTCGTTATATCCAGAATAGTCCTTATGTATCCAGAATAAAGTCATCACGTTTCAGTGATAAAAAGTCATAATGATTCCAAAATAAAGTCACCATGTTTTCATGATAAAAAGTCATTGTGTTTCCAGAAGTCATTTTGCTTTAAAAATAAAGTTATCATATGTTGGAATAAAGTATGGTTTTTGGGACAACATTGCTTTATTTTTAAAACCACTATAAATTTAGGATAAAGGTATTATGTCACATAACTCCAAGTAATAATTTTAATTGTAAGATCTTTTTTTTTTTTTTTATGTGAAGATTTGATGTTTCCAGAGTAAAGCTGTTGTTTCTCTCAAGGCGTAACAAATTTGAGGTTTTTTTTGTTGCTGCTCTTGTTTTAAAAGAAATTGTACCGTCAGCCAGTCACCTGTTCAAAAATTATGAATATAGAGCAGCTTTAGTTATACTTCAGTAACTGTAATATTACTTATATTTTGACTTTAATTTTGTTATCTCTGACTCCTGACTGTATGTTCTGTTGCCGCAGAATGAGGACACATTCATTTTCTCAAACTCCACCCATGAAACACTCCCCTCTATGGACCCACTCACTTATTTAAACCTAGTTAAGAGTCAGAATAAATCCTGCAATCATCTGGTCAGCTCTTTGTCCTCCCTCTGTGACCTCTGACCCCTCAGGTCAGCTCTTCTTCTTCTCTCCTTACCTTGCAGCTGTTTGAATCGACCCTCCAGCAGGTTGTAGTTTGGCTGCTGCTGAGATGGGTCAATTGGCAACCACTCCTCCTCCATTCCTGTCCTAACCCCAACAACACCCACAGAGATAACCAAAGCTCAGAGGAAGGCAAAGACTGACAGGTAGAAAAGCCTGAAGATCAACCAACGCAGAGCTCAGAGATGGCGGGCTGAGCAGAAAACATCCAAGTCATAGTTTCACTTTTTAATCCATGAGCAGGAACAGGAGCAGGAAACACCAGGAGAGGCCACGCTGACCAGAGAGGAGCTACACGGCCAAAAGTATTTTTAAAAGTCCAAAATAAGATAAAAACTGGGAGAGCAAACTTTTTCAAAATTAAGTTCAGATCTAACAAATAAATCCTGACAGCACTCTCTGACTGCGGACGAGTTGAAAACCACAAATTAACTCCCAGAGACGACCGCGTGTGCCAGGAGGTGAGAGAGAAAGAAAGTCCAGGGGTCAAAGTGACGCTTGCAGGATGAGTGTGTGTTGAGTGTGTGTTGTGTGTGTGTGTGTGTGTGTGTGTGTGTGTGTGTGTGTGTGTGTGTGTGTGTGTGTATCCTGCCCTGCCCTACACTCCAATCATTCTTCTTCTGCCGAGTTTTCCTGCTCGCACTGATTGTTCTCCGTTTGCCTCCAGAACACTCACACACAAACAAACTCACACAAACACACTGCAAATGGGGGTGGGGTGGGGTTGGGGGGGGGGTTGTTACATTGTGCAAATATGACGTGTGAATCTTAAGTTCAAAATTCCCAGCTTCAGGCAAGCACTTGAACATCTCACAAAGTAACAAAGATAATTTACTTTGAGAGTTTTAATGTTTAAAGAGAAACATTTTGTGGTTATGGATAAAAGTTAGGAGCCATTTTTGTTTTTATTTTTAAACAAAATAAAGGGGAAATCATCTTTTGTAAATAGACAGACTTTTCATTTGTAATCTTTTGCATAAACTTTTAAATCCAAACTGATCTTGGAGTTTGAGTAGTTAACTGGAATTAAAAACTTGAAAATCATTTTTTTGCAGTTATATGCAATCAGATTTTAGTCCTCTTGAGCTGAATGACATAATTTTTTTCAGTTTCCTGATTTAGTGATTAAATGAATGCATTGAGTTGTTTTTTTTTTTTTTTTACAGTGTATAGAGTGTCTTAATGTGTTTTTAGAGAAGCACAGCTTTAACAGTCAGCCAATAGCATTAAAGCTTGTCAATGATGTTATCAGGGGGGTGTGAAATGGGGGTGTGGGATTTCCCTTCATTGTTCCTCCACATTCCTGACTGAAGGACAGGAAGTATGAAACAAACATCCTGTGCACACACGAACGCACGCACGTACGCACGCACGCACACACACACACACACAGTCTCAATCCAAAATCCAAAATCCATTGTTTATCCATTTAAAGTAATGTCAGACTACAGGACAGCTTTCCAGTCCATCTCAAATGGGCTCAGGTCCAGTTGTGTTGCAGAAGCAAACCTTTCTGACAGGTTTTCTTGGAGGGGGTTTTGAGCCATGCAGTGATTTCCTCTACAGAGTCCTGTCATTTTTTAATAAAGTGCTGCCTGAGGCCTAAGGATCTTCAGTTTTGGTCCTTGTCCCTTTTGAACAAAGATTCCAGATTGTCTGAATCTTTGTGTGATATTATGTACTGTAGAAAATGAAATCTAATCAGTTTTTCACATTTGACACTCAGGAACATGATTCAAAAACTGTTGAGCTATTAGCTCATGCAGTCTCTCGCAGAGTGGTGAACCTCTTCCCATCTTTCCCTCTGAGAGACTCAGCCTCTCTGATTGTCCTTTTTATTCCTAGTCATGTTACTAACCTGTTGGATATCAACCTCATTCGTTGGAGATGTTCCTCCAGCTGTTAGCATTACATAACTTTTTACCTGTTTGGTTGTTCTTTTAAGAACTTTTTACCTGCTTGGTTGTTCCTCTGAAAAATCTTTACCATCATCTTGCTGGTATCAAATTTAAAATGAGCAGATATTTGTAATGAGACAATACATTTTTCTCTCTTTAACATTTGATATGTTGTTTAAGTTAAATTTTTACTTTAAATGATTTAAATGAAATATGTCTATATCAAGATTTGACACAGTTCTTACAGGTTTGGTGCATTACAATGTCATAGGAATGCAGTTTGAGGAGATCCTGCTCTCTGCAGACATTTTATTGACAGCTAGAGAGAGCATTCCACCACAGAAAGTAATGTTATACTGTATGTGTCAGGTCATGTGATAGTTAAAATGAAGGGCTTCAGGCTGATGTTTGCTTCCTCAGCAGAGCTCAGATGACACTCTGCTGCCCTCTTGTGTTGAGTCTGATCCCCACAACTTAATCTTGAGCTCAGAACAATCATTGCAGTGTTGAAACAGAGAGTGATGCATCATGGGAAGTCTGCAGTGTTACTGTCGTTTAGTCAGTGTGTTTTTTATAGTGTAGGAGTGTCTGATATCACTGTTTTCAAAGCTTGCTGTCAGTGAAATGTCTCCGTAGTGCAATGTTTATGAACACTTGACCTCATTATCGGGTCACCTTTATGCCATGTACAGTATCTTGGTGACGGTAGATTACTGTCTGCTTCAATAAAGGTTAAATACAAATGAAAAACTGCAAACGTTTCCTGGGGAGTTTGATGAGTATGTTAGCCTAAACTTAAACTAAGTCTGGGTTATCTGTCTCCAGACTTGGCTAACTGTCACATAGGTCAGGTCAGGTGGTATCTAAAAGGAGGCAGGGCTCTCACCTGCCAACGCCTTGATGCGAGAGCGTTCAAAGAGACGGGCTGAGCTGTTTTCATTATCCCAGTCGTCATCCCAGCGATTGTTGACTGTGTCATTGCTGCTGTAATGCTGCTGCAGCTCCATGTGGTCGAACTCGGCGGCCACCGTTGTCATCATGACCTCTCACCTCTGACACACACCTCGATGTCAGCGGAAACTCATTCGCATGGACGGCTTCAGGCCGATCCCTGGAGGGACAAAGTGAAAAGAAAATGGGTCAACAACGTCAACAAAACAACAAGATCAACAACAACATCAGACACATCAGACTAACTTTACAACAACTGAATAACAGGATTTACAACAGCAAAAAGAACCTCCTTGCAAGATCCACAACAAAAACTAGCCCGCGAAAGGCCTGTACTATGAAGCTGAATTTGATCTTAGCAAGATAACTTCTGGATAACTTCTGGGTTTTCCGTACTACCAAGGTGGATTTCTTTCTATCCGGGTCCGTTGCTCCGGTAACTTACACAGAACGCAAAACCTGCTCCGGAGCAGGTTATATTTCAGGATGAGATCTCAGCAGGTATAAATGACCGCCCACTGACCAATCGGATCTCTTGGAAAATGACTTACCCACTTTTGCCGGATTCCGTGGACATTGGTGCATGGATCATGAGAGTAACGCTTTGCCGAGAGCACTATATTCATGATCGTTCAAATCCGTTTGATTTACCTGATGACGTTCTCTATGAACGTTACAGGTTTTCCTCGGACTGCCTCAATATTCAGGTAGCATGAAGTCTAAGCAATGCACTAATATTTGCCAAGCTCCAAGTTCAAGTTTTATGCAGGATAACAGTCATCATTTAGAATTTATTGAAGCAGATTAGAAAACTCCTCTTAACCCCAAATGTGTCCACAGATGACATGTGACCGTCAGATGATGGAGAAAAAAGAAAAAAGCTCCTCATCAAGGCAGTGTGAGGAAATCACTATTTACATGTTGAAATATGTACAAATATGTCTTGCTCCTTGCCACTATAATGTTGCGGTACTCCTAGTATTTGCGTAAAACAATGCTCTGTTCCTCAGCTGTGAAATATGACACACAGCCTTCTCCATTGTGGAGATTGGTCCGGTGGCACTGACCCCCACCCCCTTTACGTGTGTGTGCACAGATCTAGACTGGCCACAACTGGATTTAGTTAGCTAGTTATCCTGCCTCGTAGTACAGCTGATCGGGATTACGGAGATCTGGTGAAGTTGAATTGTGGCAGAATTATCCTGGGTGTGTTAATCCAGTTTTGTAGTACAGGCCTCAGATCTACAAGATCAACAACAACAACCAAAAAATAAGATCATCAGCGGATCAAAATCAACCAACTGAACTTACCAACAAGACCGAAAACAGGATCATCAAGAACAACTTTTAACCATGAAAAAAATTATTAATATGATCAACAATAAGATCAACAACTAACCAACAAGATCTGCAACAAGATCAACAACTCAACAACAAACCAACATGACTTAAAACAGTAAGAACCTATTTACAAGATCAGCAACAAGATCAACAATAACAAAAGCAGCCCACCAACAGGATCAACCACACGATAAATTCACTATCAAGGTCCTTAAGAAAAACAACTTACGAACTTGATCTTTAACAAGATCAACAACAGAAGCAACTAATCCACATGATCAGCAACAGGAATCACAACAACATAAACTCACCAACAAGAACAGCAATGACATCTAACCCAGAAAGATTTGTGAATGGATCAACAATAACAAAAACTTACAAGACCAGGGGCCTGTTCTACGAAGCAAGTTCAACCTAGCTCGCTCAACTTAGCGCGGTAGCCAGTGGTCTCGCTAAACGGTCTTAAGACGCTGGTTAACAACCTCGTAAGTGGATCCAGCTTTGCTATGAGCGCGTGCATGCATGTAAGGCAGAGCCTGCAACATCTGACCAATCGTGAACATGGACCAGTCTGGAGCGTCAGAGCCAGCCGGAGAGCGAAGGACCGCGTACTTTACAAACGAGGAGTAGGAGACGATCATGAGAAAGTATGAAGAATTCAAATCTATCATAAACCTCAAAAGCAACACCGTCGCCTCTGCTAAAGCGCGGAAGGAATGCTGGCAGAAAATGAATCTTTGATGCCTTTATCACCCTGAAATAGCACTGTTCAACTTGCACTTTTAACTAAGGTGACCAGACGTACCCGATTTCCGGGGACAGTCCCCGAATTGGATGATCTGTCCCCGGCTAAAGCTGTCCCTGAAAATGTCCCCGATTTAAGTGTTTCACGAATGAGAACAAAAATGCTGCATGTGGGCTGGAACAACGGTTATTACAGTGGGTAGGAAGCACAAGTAAGCAGTCCTGAACAACAGTTTTCACGGGGGTTATTATAAGGGGCGTGCGCTGCTACTAAATAGTACCGAGATGTTGTCTGTGATCACGCAGCCCATGCCCGTTCATTTCCAAGATGAATTCATTCATTTGTTCATTCCTATCGTGTTTACATTTTTTTTTGTGATATGTCGGTCATATGAGCCTTTAATAAAGGTTGTCATCCGGAGAAGTAAGTGGGTCCGTGCAGTCCCTGAAAACTCTCGCACGCCGGAGTGCACCTCGGACAATGCGAGCACCGAGGTCTATAGGATCCTCCAAGAATGGACAAGCCATTTTTCGAGAGAGCTCATTGGTCAGTGGGCGGGGTTTATACTCCGTGAGTTCAATCTGGAACCTAACCTGCCCCGGAGCAGGTTAGCCGTTCAGCGTATGTTGCCATGGAGACTCACCTCGCTAAGAAGTGAACCCGCATCGTAGAACAGGAAACCCCGAACTTACCCTTGAAGTTACCTCGCTAAGCAGTAATCCTGCTTCGTAGAACAGGCCCCAGAAACAAGATCAGAAACAACATACGATCATACCAACAACATTAACAACAATAAACAAACAAGATGGGCAACAGCAACAAAAATAATAATAAAAACAGAAAAATTGATGACCATTTCACACACAAAAAACAGACAGAACAAAAGATTTTTGGGGATAAAATGTTTGTTTTACCTAAAAGTCACAGACCTCAGTCAACTACGTTTCCTGGACAACACATCAAGTTAAAAGTCAAAAACTCAGAACTGTTAGATGAACTTTATGAATACAGTTCATAGAATACTGTCTGATGTGGTATAGTGTGTGTGTGTGTGTGTGTGTGTGGAGCCCTGCTGAAAGAGGAGGTGGTACTGTGTTCTGATTGGCTCTGATCAGGTCAGCTGACCCCAACTAATGGAGGAAGTAAACAGCTCTATCATCAGAGTTATCGAGCAGCGGCAGAGTCATTACTGCACTCAGACACACTGAGGACGTCCAGGGGGATTCTGACGCCTCTAATGGAGCCATTTTCCTAGAAAATTCTGCTGGATAATGGAAACAGATCTCAGATAACTCTGACTGTCAAGAGGAGGTCAGAGGTAAAAGGTTTGACGAGCAATATACAACTCAAAATTGTATGTCACTTAAATGTCAAATCACGTAAATAAAACGCAGAAAAAACATCATAAGTTCAATCAACTCCTGAATCAGCTGATTCATCTTTTTCTAAAAGTTGAAAAGAACCAATCAGGTCCCAGTTTTTTCTTGATTAATGAGCTGTTAGAGGACAAAAACAGAAATAATTTTTTCTGAATGCAGATTGACGGTTTAAGTAGGGGGTGGAGGCGGAAGTCTGAAGAGACCACCTTCCTCTCCCTTGTGGATTCTAGCTGTTTGGGTTCAAATTGCTCCACATTCTTCAAACATGACAAAAGCAAGAGCAAAACCACTGGAACACCCCTTAAAAACATGCACGCCTTAAAAACATGCATGCACGCACACAGTTGGTAATTTTAGGCTGTGAAGATAAGAATGTTTGACTGTAATTTTTGCATGTACAAAGAACAACCTCACTTCTTTAGTCTGGAAACAAATGGTTGATTGATTGAAAGTCATTTTAATTTTTTATTTGATTAGATTTAGTGTCAAGGCAACATATCAAAAGTTGAAATTGATAAATGTCATTGTTTGTAATCTGCTTATCTTTAAATCTGATATAGCAACTAGAGATGCACCGATTAATCGGACGCCGATTTAAAAAGCCGGTTTTATATCCAACCGGCCCCAACCGGTGACCGGCCGGTCACTGTCGTAATTTGCCGGTTTTCCCCGAGCAAACTAACCCGCATGCGCGGTGCGTATCAGCTCCGAGCAAAACTGCTAAAAATTAGCAAGACTCAGGAGGAAAACATGTCGGTGATTTGACACTGTGTGCCAGAGCGACCCAAAACCCGCTGTTTGTAATGCTTGCAAGTCAAAAGTCAGCCGTGGAGGATCAACGCCTAAGACATTTGGAAGAACAAACTTAATACGCCACTTGGAAAAGAAGCACCCAGGCTTGTTTAGCAAATATAAGGAATACACTGCCGCTAAGAGGAGGGATGCAGCAGAGTCGCAGCGACCACAGCAACCCTCCGCCGTGGCTCCTATGTTCGACATCAACACTGAAAAGTCCAAAGCCACCACCAGGAAAATAATGGTGTTCGTGGCACTGGAGGACCAGCCGTTTAGCGTAGTACAGGATAAAGGCTTCGTAAATCTGACGAAACACCTGAGTCCACGGTACAAATTACCAAGTAGGGTGTTTCATCAGATTTACGAAGCCTTTATCCTGTACTACGCTAAACGGCTGGTCCTCCAGTGCCACGAACACCATTATTTTCCTGGTGGTGGCTTTGGACTTTTCAGTGTTGATGTCGAACATAGGAGCGACGGCGGAGGGTTGTTGTGGTCGCTGCGACTCTGCTGCATCTCTCCTCTTAGCGGCAGTGTATTCCTTATATTTGCTAAACAAGCCTGGGTGCTTCTTTTCCAAGTGGCGTATTAAGTTTGTTGTTCCAAATGTCTTAGGCGTTGATTGGTACAAACTACCAAGTAGGCGGCACTTTTCTGACACAGCGCTGCCAGAGTCGTTTGAGAGAGGTACTGGAGGGGTAGTCAATAAATTACATTGTACCAGGCAAATGCTGGGACGTTTTTGAATGTTGTTTGAATGTAAGTTAGTTATTGACCTGTAAACTGGACTGATTGTTATGGTCAGTGTTGAAAATAAATCTGCTCAGGAGGCACTGTTGAAACTCTCACTCTATTTCTTATTTGTGAGGTTTTATTCTTGAAAAGGGGGTTTATGATAGCATATAGCCTACCATTAGTTGTGCTTTTAATTGCAGTTAAGCAAAATGTTGTCTGGGAGAGGGGTACTTAAATTAAAATTGGGAAAGGGTACTCAAGCCAAACAAATATGGTGTCTATTATATGATTATAATTATTTCTTAGATAGAAAATCGGTATCGGAAAAACCGGTTTTGGCAGGTCAGACCTCATTTAAAACCGGAAATCGGTATCGGCCAAGAATATTGCAATCGGTGCATCTCTAATAGCAACATGTTTCTAAAAAGTTGTCAGAGGAACAACCAAACATGTAAAAAGTTGTGTAACAGTGAGAGAGCTAGAGGAACATCTAGAAATAATGAGGAAAATTCAAATCAATAGCTTTTCGGGAGCTCATGGACTGTGAGTTCTCTATTTTAGAGGAGTGGAACTACCTGACGACATGGCTCTGTTGTAGAAGAGTCCTGCTGCTTAACCAGCCTGCCTACAGTCCTGACTTGTCAACCATTAAAATCATTTAGAGCATCTTGACACAAAACAACGAGAGCCTGAACTGTTGACATTCTTCTTGGAAATCATGGATGCTGCATCCTCAGATGCTCTAAAGAGTAAAGGGACCACTACGCTTGTTGACAGCTCACAGTAAAAAGCATTTTAGGGCAACATATTCCTTTCCAAAATCCAGAGACTGGTCACATGGATTCACTTACATTAAGCACAGCTTCCCAACTTTTGTAAAACAGGGTTGCACAGTGTATAGTGATTGTTAATTTCCATGTCTGTTGGCTCTAAGCACCAGCACAGCAAGGGGGATGTTCTGCGAGGGAGTGTACTTCTGGAATGTGTGTGTGTGTGTGTGTGTGTGTGTGTGTGTGTGTGTGTGTGTGTGTGTGTGTGTGTGTGGCGTGGGGGGGTCAACCATTTAAAGTCACAAATGGCAGTGACTCTAAAATACCCTCAAACATTCCTCAAAGCTTGATAGTCACAGCTGAGGAAATATACACACATGGGAAAGGCAGCAGGTGTGTGTGTGTGTGTGCGCGTCACCTGTCCAACCAGCAGCTGTCTCACAGAACACACACACACACACACACACACACACACACACACACACACACACACACACACACACACACACACAGTCTCTCTCTCAAACCATTTGTTTGTCGGAGTCATGTTAACATGTCAGGAATGTCTGCTGGTTCTAACTCCAGCAGCAGAAACTTTTCATGTTTTACTGCAAAATGAGCTATACATATAATCAATAGGACTGATTATTATGATCACACGGAGCCCCTTTTTCTAAATTCTCATGTTGTGAAATTTTATGATCTGTTTCATTATAAAATAATGCAAATTATGTTTAGAGCAAAATCAAAAATGCTCCCCAACTCAATACAGAAGTTCTATTCAATTCAAGACAGTCCGTATAATCTCGGAGGTGCTTGCAAATTTACTGTACAAAGAGCTAAAAAAGAGAATGAAAATGAGATTTGTCTCCATTACTGGAGTTAAATTCTGGAATGATGCCAACATAAATATAAAAACATGTCATTCTTTTTTGGTTTTAAAAAAAATGGTTTGTAAAACTATTTTTGAAGCTTATAAGTGCGATTAATTATCTGTTGTCGTGGTTTCTTTGCTTTTCTGAAAGTTGGTAGCTTAAAAAATTGACAATACAGGATATGCTTCTATAAGCAGTCTGCTTCTGCCTATGCATTTTCAGTCAATATTCAGCACATGATTCTTGAGTTAGTGATTTAGTTTGAAATGTCAATATTGTATACAATATTTGGTGTTGTCATGGCTAAAATGACTACTACTACTAGTACTAACTACAAAGAATCTACAAGTAAAGATTTTTCTCCATACACACTCTTTTTCAAATTAAACACACCTGTAATAACACACTCATCTGATATAACATGTTATTCTGAGGCTTTATAGGGACATTCTCTCACCTTTTGACTGAAGCATGGTCCAACTTTATCTGGAGTGACATTTATAGTCATTCAAATAGTCTATAATTAAGAGAGGGTGTTTTTTAAAAACTATTATTATTATTATTATTATTATTATTATTTCATTATTGTTGTTGTTGTTGTTGTTGTTGTTATCATATTATTATTATTATTAAATATTTAAAAAAACAAATTCAAAGTCAAAGGTTAAATAACAAATTTATACTTAATTCTCATTTCACCTCTGTCTGAAACACTTCATACAGCCACTGTCTCTTCAAGATACCTCAAAGCATTCTAAAACCCTGAATTCTAAACCCAGCATTCTAGAGCCAAGCACTGTAGAACCCAGCAACCCAGAACCTAGACTCTAGAACCAAGCATCCCTGAACCCAGAACCCTAGGATCCAGCATTCCATGACCAATCACTATAAAATCCAGCATTCCACTCAAGAACCCAGTATTCTCAGGACCAAGGTCCATGTTTTTTTTTTTTATTTTTTTTTTTTTACATTGTATTCATTTGGTTCGGTCTGTTTAGGTTCCACACTGTCATTATTGCACTATCTTTGTGTTTTACATTGATTGGTCATTTGGCCTGCTGGCATCTGATGTCAACAGGTTGAATAACACCGGTGTGTTGTTGTAAACATAAATGAAATCGACTTTCCCCTCTCTGTATTATTTTTGATTTTCTACTCCCAACAGTGACAACTTGAAGGGCTGTACATGAGGCTGGTCCCAGTTGGTCTCATGAATTTGATCATTAGACGACAACTTTACTGTCATTGACAGAAAAGGAGAAGAAAAGAAGAAGTGCAATCCTGCAAGCCATTGCAACACCGACTCAGGAAAGAAAGTATGTATTGTAAAACTCATGGAAAGATATGCTGTTAATAGTGAGGTATAACTTTATCTACCATATTATAGAATTTCCCATTCTTGGACAATCTCCAGTCAACATAATAACAGACACTTCTACTTGTATCATTTCCTGTTATTTGTATGAAGGTCCGGACCTTTAAAAAAAATGCTTTGACACTGGGCCTGAACCAAACCATGGTTCAGTTTGGTCTGGACTGAGACCACCTCTTTTGGTCAAACCAAGGGCCGGCTGTTTGCTCTGGACCAAGGTTCCTGGGAGGTTTCACACTGATCATTTTGGTTAGGACCAAACAGAAAAGTCAAAAATTCTGGACCAAACAACATTCATTTGAAAGCCCCCTAGATCCCAATACTCAAGAACACAGGTTTCCATAACTCAGCATTCAATAACCCAACATTCTAGAATCCATCTCACCTATTGAAGAACTTAACAGAAGCTCTTTTTCAGTGATTTATGAGTGAAACTGAAATTCCGCTCTATATCAGGATTAAGGCATATTTACAGACTC
This sequence comes from Xyrichtys novacula, assembly GCA_962446985.1. Taxonomy (NCBI): domain Eukaryota; kingdom Metazoa; phylum Chordata; class Actinopteri; order Labriformes; family Labridae; genus Xyrichtys; species Xyrichtys novacula. The sequence continues at coordinate 24,676,500 of OY660866.1, read as the reverse complement.
AGGGATGGAAACTGGAACCAGGATCACTTTAACACATCAGGAGGACAAACAGAGCTGAGAGGTTTCATGGACACACAGCAGCTGCTATCAGACATCCAGTCTGATAAGACTGTATGGTTTAGGACTTCATGAACAAACACTCGGATGACCAGAGAGGGTTACAGCCGGACCAATCAGGCTGCTTAGAGTCCACCATTACCGTTCCAGAAACAGCAGCAGCAGAAGAAGAATGACCTCACTTCAGTGAGCTAACAGAGCAGAGCGAGAGCAGGGTGGAGTGATTAGATTAATGAACACACACACACACACACACACACACACACACACACACAGAGTCATTTCCTGGTTAGCCGACCCCACCCTTCATCTCAGCAGCTCCATCAGACTGAGGTCAGAAACACTGAACAGACACATTCTGCTGAATCACACCTGAACACACGCTAAAGGAGTCTGAGTCTCACACAGGTGACTGACTCAGGTTTAAAAATAGCCTGTAATAAGTTTAAATTCGTCAAATCAATGAGACCATTTAAAGGAACAGTTCAACATTTTTGTCCATCCTCCTCTTCCTTTGCTCACCTTGAATGGCTTCACTACCATTTACACTAACACAGAAGGTCATGAAGGATCCAGATCACGTTAAATATGGAGCCATTATTGCTGCTAACATTTTACAAATGAGAACAAAGATTTACAACTGTTCACATACATCCACAAATGTGTGAACTGATCCATATATGCACACACAAATCTGCAAATGTTTAGCCCTGTTTGTGTGGTTTATACCCAGCAAACCTACTGCTGCTACTGTTTGGTGTCCACTGCTGGTGCTACGTTAGCAAGATAAAGACAATAATTTAGGTCAATGGAGCAGCAACAAATTCATCCGGCAACATCATAACCAAAGGCCGACATTTGGATGCTGTTTGAATTATACTACCTCCTAGATATGAAGGAGCTTTACATGACACTTGCAAAGTGTGCAAGGGTTACCCAGGACAGGAACAGCCTCTCAGATAGGCCTTTGTTAACTCCAGCCTGTAAATTAACTGTGTCAAAGTGAAACCAGGCTCTGTGGGTGTTTCAGAGAATAAATCCAGTTTCCATCCCGACTGAAAACCTAAACTGTGAAAAGACAGAGAGCAGACCTCTCTAATGACTCTGAGTGTCCATCTTCTCTTCTTTCATTATGCATGAGGAGGAGGATGAGTCCAGGTCAGCTCGGAACTCTGTTAATGCTTCCTCTGATGTTACAAGACATGCTCTTTGTATGGAGGGTCTGATCAGAAAGGTGACTCTTTATGATAGTGTCATCTACACTGAGCCACACCTGGATTACCTGAACAGCTGATCACATGAAAACATATTGACACAATAGTTTTTACAGCACTTGTACTTTTAAACTAACACTGTCAGATGCAAATAAAACCTGCAGGATTATCAGCAGGAGGAAACTCTGTTTCATACAGAGACACATACTTTCAAGTTGTTTAAATGACTTTGTTTATCTGTTGTTTTCTCACTGAGGTTTTTATTAAGGCTCATTTTAATTATAGCTAAAACCTCTTTGGTTTGCAGCTACTTCCAATGAACTATTTTAAATTTTTCATCATCATGTCCCATTAGAGTAACAAATACTCGAGTCTTTTCTTGGGAGTCCCTGGGCCCCATCATCATGTAGGTCCCTCTGGATCACTGCTGCAGATGTCTTGTTGCTGTGGACCAGCCTGCTTTCCACTAGGGCTGCAACGATTAGTCGACGTAATCGATTATGTCGACACGACAAATTCATTGACACGAAAATTAAGCGTCAACGCGTCGTGTTATTGTTGTTAAGAATCACATGCCGGCACCTCATGCTCATCTATAACTGCAGTGCACTACAGGATGTGCTGGGGGCAGTAGCACTCGCTGTTTACATCCCGTGAGCAAACACAGAAGAAGAGTGCACACATGGCAGAACAAACTGAAGAAGACGCTCCAAAACTCCGACCCAAAACTTCAAAAGTTTGGGAACATTTTACGGAGAACAAACCAAAAAACACGTTGAGTGCAAGCTATGCAAAGCTCAGCTTTCCTACCATGGCAGCACCACGGCGATGCATGAGCACCTGAAACGCCGACACCCCAGAAATAGGTGTTTATAAATAAAGAAGATAGTGATTAATCGTGATTAATCGAACGACTAGTCGAAAGATTAGTCGACAAAAAAATAGTTGTTAGTTGCAGCACTACTTTCCACTTAATTCAACTACAAGCATCAGTCTCTCCATTTTCAACACTGTTACAAAACCAATGTGACTTTATCAGCATGAGTCTCCTTCTGCATCTCCCTCGATCCCCTCTCTTACCCAGCTCAGTCTCAGCTGATGACTTTTTTACATGAGTCTGGTTCTGCTCAAGGTTTCTGCTACCCTAATTTAAATATCATTTGAGAAACATGAATCAATGCAAAGCAGAAATTTGTGAATGTCAATGTTTTTGTGATAATTGTTTCCTGTATTATTCCTGAAAGTTTTCTGGAAATGTCCCCTTAGATTGATTATTTCAAAGACTATTCCCAAAGAGTCTCTGCAGACTAAGAGTACATCCTGTTGACACTAAAGTGTTCTTTGTAGTCTCAGGGTCATTTTAGAGTACCTTCAAAGAACACCTGAGATTGCTCTCTGAAGTTTCATCAGACAAGGAGAACAGTCACATCAGATCCAAACTTAGGCTTTATTTCACAAATCAACTGCTGTGCCTCATTTTATATTAATCCCAGAAATGTTCTGCCGAAGTTTGGTGGTAAAAATCAACAGCTCATATGGCTGTAAGAGAAAGAAATGTGAACAAAACAGCTGAAATATGTCAAAGAGCATCCTCCCAATGTAATCAGACTGACAGGAAAAGGTAAACATGCAGGAACTGTTGGTAAACAGTCCTAGGGGTCTTTGTACAGAGCAGACTTCTTAAGAACTGCCTTTAGGAGTTGCTTACGTGAGGACCTGAAAGAAACACTCTGGGAACATTTTAAATAGCTTTATAGTAACAATACTAAAGAACAAATACCCACAAAAACTGACTTGAGAAAAGGAGATTGTCATTCACACAGAGTCTAATAACCCATTGCTGCAGTAGTCATCTCTACTTAAATGTAAGTCAAACTCCCCTCATATCCGAGGCCAGCCACCACCTGAGAAGCAGAGGGATGAAAATGGAGAGACACAGGGATCATCCAAAAAATGGGCTGGGTTTATCACCAAATCATGATGGTATTTAAGATAATGGTCATCATGCAGCAGACGCTAAACAGAAAAATGAATGAAGACCATCCGAAAATGCACACTAGTATATAAGTGAAAAACAGAATAAAATGTTAATAACACTTAAAAAGGAAAACCTGTTTTTATTTGTTCACAGACTGCCTGCAGTGTCTGCAGACACAAACGATGTATTTTTATGAGCAAAGACTGATTATTTTGAATGCCATTAATTGACTAATCTACTGATTGATCAGTCTTTCTTTAATCCTTTAATATATCATGTTTTTGTGTGACATTTAGGTTTAATTCATATTATTTTGTTTCATATTGTGTCTTTTTGAAATGTATATTTGGGTATCTCATCTTTTGTTTCATGTCAGAATCTTTCTGGATGCACAGTGTTATTGGCGTATGACTATGGGCAGATTATCCATAATATAAGATGCGATCATTTCTGCTAATATCATAAATATGATACATGGATGAGAATCCCATGATGGCAGCTTACAGGTGCCAACATGGCATCTGAATGGAAGTATTTTGAACTGCCGTAAACAGACAGCAGAGTACATGTCTAGAGTGCAATCAAAAGGTCTTCGTCTTGCCTTTGGCTGTTTCCAAAATATAGACGAGATAGTGTGATTATTAGCCAGTTGATTAAATCAGCCAATTTATGGCAGTTTGAAATAATTAACATCATATCAGCACCAGCCCTCACAAAGCTTTTATCAGCACTATCTTTTCAAATAAAAACTTTTCTGTCCTCAAAGACAGCATATCAAATCGAAACCAGACACAAGTGAGTGTGTCATGTAAATTTTGTTTGAATATCTAGAGATGACACAGTCAAATACTGCTTCTGATGTAAATATCAGCCAAACTCTGAAATCTCCTGTATTACATGATGTTTTAGTGTAAGGCAAAAAAAAAGAACTACAAAAAGAAAAAACAACAATTCCATCAACAGGTGAACCTGTTGATGTTCTGTAACCTAATTTTAAGCCCTTACAGAGTGGGGGCCACTTAGACCATACAGGAATGTTGGATTATTCAAACTTGATAAAACCCTTGGTCAGGGTTTTGACTGAGTTTGATCCCATTTCTGTACAAGATCACAGGGGACAGGGTCTACTCCCTGCCCCCGTCTGTTCACTCTGTTCTGGGGGATTAGACCCTGCCCTGGCCCCCTCCCAGCCTGGATCCGGGCCTGCATGACAACATAGCGGATTTATGGGATCAAAACAGACCCACATTATGGCCCTATCGAGCGGGAATCACACAGAACCCGAATATTTTCCCTCCAGAAAACGCCCCCTGAAGCCAAATCTCGTAATTTGGGGTCTTGAGGGGATTTGGCGGTTCAGAGGCCTGCAAAGTTCGGCTCTTCACTCTGACCACCGCCAGCCCTCCTCTTCATGTTTTCCAGCATTTTCGGCCGGTGGTTGCTGGACTGCGCACCGGCCTGCAGAGCCTCCCACGGCCGGGCTCAGCGGCTGGAGGCCTGGACACATCCCGCTCAATCTACCGCAAATGTTCCGAGGGCGGATCTGAGCTCGGTTGTTTATTGTCCTGAACACACACACATCCATACACATACACCACCTCCTCCCTCCGCGGCCACGCCTGTTTCTGCGTCCATGCATGGCGCACCGTTATTATCCTCCATCCTCTGCCCGGACTAATGGCTACTGGCTGGGCGGCGGCGACTAGCGGCGAACACGCGGGCTGACGAGAGCCGCAGCACCGCTGCACAAGGCGGATTGGTACAGGAGAGAGCACTGGGCCCCAGGGTGGACCTTCTGCTCCCAACCGAGCCATAAGAGTCCGACCGCTAAACCGAGTCTACCCTGACATGAGGCGAAGTTTGCGCTTCAGTGTTTCCCTCCGCAGTTTCAATCACAGCCACCGCGACAACAGACACCGCAGAAATCCGCAGGGACAAAGGAGCGAGGGGAAGAGGGAGCTTACCTGCTGAGGAGGTTTCACAGGGTCTCCAAACTTCAGCTGAGAAGACGAAGAGTCTGCAAACTGCATCCGCCACGGAGCGACAGACAGACAGAGAGGAGGAGGAGGAGGAGGAGGAGGAGGGAGCTGCTGCTGCTGCTGCTGCAGGGAATGACGGGAAAGAATCCGCACTGCCCCCCTCACCACCACCCCACCTTCTCCTCCTCCTCCTCCTCTTTTAGCCCCCCCCCCCCCCCCCCCACTCTTTCTTGTCTGCACCGCAGCATGTCTTCATCAAAATCCATCATAATATTTTTCTTCAAAAACTGTATCTTTGCATGACTTTGTGATGCATTCAAGGACAACATGAAATCCAAATTCTGGCACCATGAAAGCTCTAAAAAATACAGCCATTGTAGCGCCGACCATAGGCGGCAGGACCCATTACAAGCATCCTGATCCATCCTGATAATTTTAAGTGGTTTCAGTCTGAACTGTGGTGGAGTTGAACAGGAACAGTCTGTCCTAAGGGTGGCGCAGGTAGAGGAAAGGTCAAAGGGTCATTGATCTTTAGGGTTTATCCTGCAGAGATCATAAAGAACTACACCACATAGATTTCCTGGAGTTAATGTCACTGCCGCTCCAATTACATAATTTACAGTTAGACAACGTTTAACACTGAACATTTACTGATTATTCAAACTTCCTTAAAGGAGCCTCTGAAATTCTAAAACATCCAATACTTGACTCATCGCGCCTCACCTGTCAGACTCATATGAATTGAGCTCATCTTGACGTGGCTCCTTTGACTTAACTTATCTCCACTGTTACTTGATTTGACTTGAGCTGACTTGACAAGACTCCATCTGATTTGACTTTTCTCTATCTAGTTTAACTTGACCAGACTTTTCAAGTGCCTATTTAACTCAACTTAGCCATGTCTCTTGGACATGGTCCCACTGGACTCCCCTTGACAATTCTTTGATTTGTCTCTACTGTTTATTACTTAGTTGGACTTGGGGTGACTGATAAGACTAAATCTGAAATGACTGGAGGCCACCTGACTTGACAAGTCTTCTCCCAAGATTAACTCGCTCTGCCAAATATAATTAAAGGGAACAAAACCTGAGTTGTCCGTTTGTTTTGGCATGGCTACCTCCATTTAACTTTGTGTTTATTTGTGTTAAATTCTACCAGGGTAAACTGACTCAATCAGGTGACATGTAACTGAAACTGACTTGTATCTGACTGCACTCAATGGCCTGGGCTGTTGCTGGAACTCCCTGTTGTCTGGATTGGTGTGACCTGTTTGCTTAAGAACACCACAGAGGCTACTTGGGGACCCGTTCATGGACCAGGCAGTAGATGAGCGCAGGAAGTGATGTCACTGTGTGGGCATGTCTCCCTTCCAGCAGAGTCAGTGCTCATTAATAATAAATGAGCTTAATGGAACTGCAGCTGTTTCCACTTAGCTACTGTCAGAGGAAAAACTCACTGTTGTTTATTCATTGTGGCAATTTAATGCAGCCACTGAGGTTCTTCGAAAGTGTAGTTTTTTATTTAATTGACCAAATAAAGACAAAAAAATGTAAGCATGACAACTTTGGAATGAAACAGTCAATAAGAGCACTTTTCTGATTCGTCAATGAAAACACGAAAACAAGGAGCTGTATAGCAGCTGTTTGGTAGTTGTTGTGTAAAGTGATCTGTGCTGAGGGTCAGCACTGAGTCCATTACAGCCTGATGGAGCTCTTTAATGATGTCTGATGGAGAACACTGGAGGCCAAACGAGCACTCTAATTGGATAAACTCGCTCTGTGTGTATCAGAGAGCTCAGGTTATGTACCTGAGAGCTCTAGCTGCAGTCAGTAAGAGTATCTACATCACTTTATAGTCTGTAACATGTTAAAGAGGCGGCCATCTTTGACTTTAAAAGGCTGCAGTAAACACCAATACACTGACATGAACCCACACACAAAGACAGGGTTTTACTTTCAGGACCATATTAATACACTCTTTTTCTCACACTTTTTTCCTCCTCCATGCCACTCTGTATACTGAGCATTTTACTGTCTTGCATTTCTCTGACTTTGAACATTTATCTGCAACTTTAAGAGTTTTAAAGTAGCTGGTTTTGTGGCACTAAATCAAACTGTAAATGCAAAAACAGCTAAAATATTCATAAATGACAGAAAATCAATCAGAACTCATTTTGACTCCCATTTAGCATATTCTTGGTTCCAGTTCCCAGTGTGATTATCTTACACCGTTACAAGCCTGTTTATTAGCATGTTTATAAGTAGTAAGTTGGCTCTGAATAAGCAGTTAAAAAGCACTGATTAACACCTTCTCTTCCGTGACCATATTCTACAGCTAATACACCATTACTAAAGGGGTTTCCTTCATGGCCTCCTAGTCACTGTCACTCATTACCAGCAACTGAAGGAGTTTTTATACCTTGATTACCATCGTTATAAAGTGGATAATGGATAATGTTATAAATTAAAATGAAAGAGAATAAGGGCCAAAAAATGTATATATTTTAATTTCAATTAAACATTTTAAATATTTTTTTAAAATATGAACATTTGTATTTTTACTAACATTTTTCCTCAGAATTCAGACTTTTTTCACGTTTAACTTTTTTTGCACAGTTCTGAGATTACAGCCGGAATTCAGACTTCAATCTCAGAATTTCATTTGTTTTTTTTCAATGCTGTTTGATCTATATTTTCTGACTTTTATCTAAAAATTACTACTTTAATCTCTTCTGATTTCTATTCTCATGATTCTGACTTGAACCTTAGAATTCTTCCTTTGATGTAAAAGTCTTCTTTTGAATCTCAGAATTACAACATTTTTTTCTTAGAATTTTGTCTTTTAATCCTCAGAATCCTTTTCTTTTAGCCATTGAAATTTTTATCAGAATTCTGAGAAAAAAAGATAAAATATTTGACCTCCAATATTCTTTCCTTTGTTGGCTTTGATCCACCTTTGTAAGATTATTGGTATAAATTTGTTGAATAGGTCTGAAAACTAGAATAGTTGTCAACAAAAAAGTTCTCAATATAAAAAAAATAACTCTAGCCTGATGAGAATAGTGGTAAATTTAAGTTTTCCTCATTCAGCTAAATGGTCTTCATTTAAGGGTTCATTCTGATTAATTTATCACCTTACAGTAATAACTTTGACTTTTTTTCATTGCTTTGGGTCATGTAACACAAAAAATGTATACATTTTACTAAAAAGTTGTAAATTTACAAAAAGACAAAAATTACAGGTTCTTAAAAAGTTTTGTCTTGAGAAAAGAGTCCTCATGTTATGAGAATAGAGCTGTTATGAGTGTCTTTTTGACAAAAAAAAGTCTGGCTTTTAAGATTGTCATTCATGTATGATAATAGGGTTCTAAGGTTACAGCTTTTGTCTCTTTGACTTGCAGAAAAAAAAATCTTGAAACTACTGGAATTGTCTCACCATTTAAAGAAGATTTTAAATTTACATGTTAATTCTCATAAATTATGATAATGAGGTCTTTAGTTCACAAGATTTTTCTAAGTAATGCTTGAAAAAAGGTCTTCATATTATTGAAAAGGGGTTTTAATTAAAGTGTAAAGTTATTTTACATTTACAAAAGTCTTTATCAAAAATGTTTATTCTGATTAATTTAGCACCATGAGGTCATGACTTTAACTTTTTTTCCCTTCTTTTACATCATAATATCACACACAAAAACATAAACGTCAAGAGAAAAAATGAAAATTTACCACTACAATGAAAGAGACCAACACATCCTAATTACAAAGAAAAAGCAGCAGTCAACAAGTCTTAGGTTGCATTTTTATTAAACTTTGTGATAAATAGAAAATAATTTGATGGATCTCAGAAAAAATAAACAAAGGGGCTGATGAGAGGATGAGCAGTCAAAAGTCCAACCACTCGGTCATGTAGATACAGTTAGACGGCGAGATCTCTCCTCCCTCATGACAATCGTCAAACACCTGAGACCACAGAGAAAGTCAGTGTTTGTGAGCACAGGGAAATACTACACCAGAACTAAAATGTGGTAATAACTACGGCCAGGAAGGAAGAATAAACAAATGAGTTTCTACATTGCGCGCACGTGTGTGTGTGTGTGTGCTGTTACCGGGCATAGCCCGCAGGGTGTCCTGACAAGGCCTGTAGGCTGCAGAATCGGGTTCACGCCACGGTATAGCTTCATCTGTCCGTCCACACTGCCCACTGTCCCCTCCTTTGCAGCAATGACCGTCATCTCCACCTTTCCATCGTAGATAAGTGTGTTCAGGATGGTCTCTATGTCGTCCATGGATAAATCCACCTACACACACACACACACACACACAGGCGGGCGCGCGTGCACGCAAACACTCTGTTGTATTTGTTGTCTTAGGAGGCCTACAGATATTTCCCTATTATCTGAGGACCATCCTTACCAGGCGATAAGGAAACATGAAATACATCCCTTTATTAGATTAATACCATTTAAATGATAAATCAACCCCAATTTGATAAGTTTATCAAGAACTAGAGAAATCGGATTTGTATATACCCCATAGTTTTATGATTCTCATAAGTGCAGAACTTAAAAAACTGATTTTAACCATTATTAAATAGCATTTCTGAAATTGCTGTATAACTACAGAAAAACTGAACAACTGAATACTGAATTTGGTATCAATCTTTAGATAAGACCAACAAGTGGCTGCTGGAGGAGAGTGGGTGAGTTGTGTTTAGTTTCTTTGCTAAAGAAATTAGGCAAAACTAAAACGATGTTCGGTGGCTAATACTATGGTTGGGACCCCATATGTACTGTTGATGAAGTTAGGTGCTGTTCTGAGCATTATTTGTGGCTATAGAGTGGCTATTTGGATGAGGTTTGCGCATGGAGACGTAGACCACTGTGTACTGCTATCATGCAGTCATTACTAAAGTTAGTATAACTACACAAGCAAGCAGTCGGCAACATTCATCTCTGGAGGAGGTGTCTAACTCTGTATCACGGTGTGTTTGACCGTAACTTAAATTTACGCCGGAATATCCCTTTAAGGTGTGATATCATAAGGAGGTGGGGCTTTAGGAGAGTTACCTTGCTGATTCCCAGCTCACAGATGTATTTCCAGACTTCATGTGAGGTGGCAAAGGAACTGTTCCTCTGGACCATGGGGCTCTGTTTACTGTCCCTTGCTACTTCAGCCTGAACACACACACAAACAAACAAACAAACAAACAAACAAACAAACAAACACACAAACAGAGAAACACACACACACACACACATACACAAAGATCATGTGATCAGCAAAGTAACTAACCTACTAAAATCGCCTGTATCTCTTGTGATCATTGTGCAGGAGGCTCTCAACATTTGTGGGAGTTTCATTGGCCTAAATGTTACTGTATCAAAAGAAAACATCAATAAGTGTGAGAGTTTTATAACATATGCATTCATTCTACTTTACACAAGCTTTTTTGGTACTCTGAGTATATTTTGATACTACATCCTCCACACTGGTCCCAAAATTTTATTATTTGTGAATGAATTAATTAAATAATAACATTAATTCTTCCTGTAATTTCTGAAGTTGACACTTTAACTCTCTGAAACTGAACATGACTCTGCTGCCACTTGCTGGTTAAATCACAATCAACACCCTGACAAGTGATAACTAATGTGAATTAAAAAATTCTGAACCAATATGGAAAACTTTGCCAGTTTAACTATTTTAAGTAATACAGGAAGAGTCTCTCACTCTGTGAGAGACTAAGTGAGCTAATAGTTCAACAGTTTCAAAATAATGTTCCTGAGTGTCAAATGTGAAAGAATGAGTGGATTTCATCAGCTACAGAACATGATACCATTGAAAGATTCAGAGAATCGTTAGAAATCGCTGTACATAAGGGACAGTCCTCTATCAAACAAGAATGGCCAGAAACCACAAACCAGAAACTGGTCCCCTGGGTTTACTAATGTTTACAGGGTGTTGGGAAAAGATGAGTTGATGATACACAGTAGAAAACATGAACCTGCAGCTAACTTTTACAAACATGTTGGTGGAATCAAATTTACAATGAGCAGAGATGTTTACACAACCCAATATTATTTGTCTTGACACTTACTTTTCCATCAAAATACACTTAAATTATTTTAAAACTACCAAAGTCTGTTTTTATGAACAAAATCACTGATCGCATGAGTTTCAGAACACTTTTATGAGTTCAGGTCTTATTTAGCAACTATATCATTTTTCTAATAAACTACATGCAAAAGGTATAAATATCATCCTCCAGCAATTTAAATGGAAATGTTTAACCTTGCTCTGCAGGAACTTGAAGCACTGCTGGTTTAGGACTTCCACAAACTCAGACTCGAAGTCCTGGTCGCTGTACCAAGCTCCGCCTGTCACTGAGCGGTCTGGCTGTAGGTTGTACAGCATGTACACCTTCTTCTTGGATGCCTGATACGTGACAAACAGTCAGTGTTAGAGAGGAGACCTGGTACGATTAGCTGATGGGCTTTCAAGTGTGAACTCACAGCTACTGATTTGACTGCTTTGATGAGCTTCTTGCTCTCCAGGTTCTTCAGGATTTTGTTGATTTCAGTCAGAGGGAGATTGCTCTTGAAGCGGATATCTCTGCTCCAGATACCTGCACAGTCAAAATAAAAACATTCATTAAAACAGCTGCTGAATGTGAGGCAGAGAGGCTGTTTGATAGAAATACAGACAGGTGTTTGAGTTCACACAGTGACAAAGTGTTCTGACAGTGAACATCCCTCATGCTCACGCTGATCTGTGACAGATTTCAAAGATTAAAAACAAAATCAAAAACAAAAAGTGTGGAAATGATTGCTCTACTTTGTTCGGTCTCCTTTTTATCTGATCAGACTGATTGAAAAATACTGACTGGATATATTTCTATAGTTTTCAGAGATATTTACAGGTTTCTGCTTAGAGGACAAGACTGTGAACGGATCAGGAAGCTGAACAGAGACAGTTGCTGTTTTATACAGATTTCAGTGTTGTTTTGTTATTTGATTACTCATTTTTATTGCCAGTTTAGAGAAGATCAGATAAGATGAGAAGAACTATATTTATCCCAGAGGCCAAATTCAACAAAAGCTGAGGGCTTTTACCCATATTTAACTACTCTTTAATATTTTTAACTGTTTTCTGACATCTTTTTTATTTTTTGGCTTGTTTTTACTGTCTTTAATTTAATTACTAATGATGTACACTACTTTCTTAGTTAGACTGACTAATTGAAGGATGCTTTATGAGTGCTGACAACCAGTCTTATTTAGAAAAAAACTGATTCATAAATAGAAAAAAGAAGAAGAAGAAACTGGTAAGAGGGAAATGATAATGATATCATGTAAAATTCTGCAGGTTTGAATCCAGACTGGCTGTTTTAAAGACATTAGTTCAAAGTTCAAATGTAGCACTGTCTGAGGGTAATTCTGATTTATGATGGCATTTAAACTCCATAACAAGATTTCTGCAGTGGATTTCATCAATTTAAAATATTCTGAATATATTATAAATCCTTGGAGACTGCTATTTTCAGAGACAGTTTGCACTTACAGAAACTCTCCATAAAGAGAAAAGCTTTGCAACCAAATTTCTGTTTGTTTGGATATTACAGTCAACCAGTTAAGATAAACTTTGCCTCATCAGGGACTAGTTCAACTGAGTACAGGTGCATACCTGGGGTCTAATTCAGGGTTTTAGTTGTCAGATTCTGAGTTTGTTACCTTTGTTGCCTGCGTCCTCGATGATCTGATAGACCAACTTCTCCTGATTGTCTGAACCTTTCATCTTACTGAAACATGGACAGAAATAACCTCACGTTTACACCCCAGTGTTACAGTACAATCACCATCTGTTTTGTAGTAGCCTGTTAAATCCTGCAGGAGGCCTCAGGAGTGTTTACCTGGTGCTCTGTGTGTCCTTCATCCTGTACAGCAGCCCTGTGCTGTTCCTCAGCAGGTCCAGCTGGCCCTGAGCAGGTGAACAGGAAGGTGAAGAGACAGGTTAGGTTGGCATCATCAACCACATTGATCCAAAACACTCTGACCAATCAGGAGAAAACTTCAGCAGTGACATCACCACTAGACTAACCAGTGACAGCAGCTTGTTGATGGCCATGGCTCTCTGCTGGGGCTCCAGGTGAGGCATATCGTTCTGGATCACCTGGTCTGTGATCCCATGAGGAAACTGCTGACACAGCTCTCTGATCCTATACACACGTGCACACACACGCACGCACACAAACACAAACACACAAAGTGATGAATTCAATATGACATCTGAACCATAGACTGAACCATACACTGTGGAAACTACATGCAGTCTATGATCTGAACACCTTTACTGATAATCAACTTACTTGTCAGTCAAAGCACTTCGTAAGCTTTTGTTTTAATGGGTTCTGTTTAAATAACATTAATAATATGAGGTGCTTAAAGAATAACAACAGGAGTTTTAAAAAGTTTCAAAACAGGGTAAAATAAAAGGTCTAGGCATGAAAAAATAAACTCGAAAACCACAACAATAATGAGAAATAAAATGTCTAACTATTGATAAGTTATGAGTGATTGATCGTCTGATTCAGGTACTGATCATTTATATTCACAAGTACGTTTTGAACCATTTTGAATTTCATCAGCCAGCTCAACTGCGTCTTGGTTACTTGGTTGAGCTACTTAGATATTCAAACATACATTAACTCTATAAATATTACGGGCAGAACTTTTTTCTTTTTTTTGCAGCCATCCATATAAACCAGCTGACAAGCTCTTAAATGACATCCTGGGTTCATCACTTTTATTCCATTCCGGTGAGATGTATGTAGACCAAATTCGGTTAAAAAAGATCGTAATAAGCATGTTTCCCACTTGTTCTCCGAATAAAATATAATACAAAAATAATCTGGGATACTTGCTAACTTTCTGAAGCTAAAACTAAAATTCGGCATATAATTCAAAACTCCAAGAGAAACTTTAAATAAAAAATCGAGTTTTGAATGAACTAACTTCTGGCCTCGCTTTTGACAGTCTCCCACCGCTAAAACTGCTCTGAGGACAATGAAAAGCAACGATAACGCACAAGACACATTAACATTTCAGTTTAATTTTTGTAAACTTGCTCAGGACTGCTTAAAAATGTCAATGCTATTCATTTATAAGAGAAATGGCCTGCTTGTGTGAAGATTATCGGAGAAACTCTAAATTGAAAGGAATTGAAATGGGGTTCGGTTAAACGTTTTTACAGTGAATAACAGCGGTTTAGAGTCCCCGTACTGACCTGTTTTCCACCTCCGCAGGGTCTGAGAGGTTCGCCTCCTTCTTCACCTTCACTTCTGCCATTTTTAATTTTATTTTCTTTATTTCTATTTTTGTTTAACCTGTAGCGATATTGTAGCTAGCCCACGAGCTAATTTTGTATTGCAGACATGCTATCTAAGGGTCCTCGAAAAGTAAGCAGTTGTTGGGAGCGACCTAACAACTGCCTGATTGAAAAAAAAAAGAGAGAGAGAGTGAGTGAGAGAGAGAGAGAGAGAGAGAGAGAGAGAGAGAGAGAGAGAGAGAGAGAGAGAGAGAGAGAGAGAGAGAGAGAGATTTCTCGTTAAAGGTTAAAATGAAAAGTTATATTGCTATTCATAAGTTTGTTCTATTTCTGTTAAAGATTATATTGATGCTATACTTCCTGAACAGGTGTAAAGAAGACGCTATTATGCACATATAAGTGGCAGTTATCTTTCAGAATTGTCTAAGTCCTTAGTATTTATTGAAAACGGGTGGAATATCTTATTTGTTTTTAAAGGTTTTATTTTAAAACATATTTTAAATGATATTTTAAAGAAAAGGTCAGTAAAATTCACTGTATCCCGGCGGGGCGGACGGCTATAGATCTTGGTTTTTCAATAAACCCCGTCCTCCACTGCAAACCCTTTCGCTTTCAACGAACACACGCACGCCAGGCAGAATTCGTTGCTATAGTGACGCCACCACACACAGGCGCGTGACGAGCAGCCGTTCGAGAAAAAACTCATCTAACCTCTTCTCGATAATTCAATGTAAGCAAGTTTTTTTAAAATCTTATTTTATTCGGTATTTATTTATCCAAACAGACACGCGCAATATTTCGAGTTTTAACATCTCTAGACTGATTTTTTTTGTTTCGTTAAAGTCCTTCTGGACCAAAACGTTGGTTTTAAATGGTTAGATGGTTAGTTTGGCTGATTGGTTTGTTCATTAGTTATTTGGTTTGTTGGTAGGTAGGTTTGATTCAAGTTTGGCTGATTTGTTGGTTGACTTTTCAGTCTGTTCAGTTGCTGATAGGTTTGGTAGGTTGATTTATTGATCAATTGGCTAATGTTTGTCTGGTTTGTTCATTTGTTTGATGATTGGCTGATTGGATCAATTCTTGTTTTGTTAATTATATGGTTTATTTATTGATTGATTTGTTTTTAAGTTGGTTGACTGACTTGTTGGTTGGTTAGTTCATTGTTTGGTTGATTGATGATAAATTGACCAATTTATTGATACATGATTGATCATTGATTTATTACCAGACAGTCGCTATCATGACAGCAGGAGGCGTGTCTGCTCCCCTCATCATCCCCATCATCCAATTGCAGACACACAGAGCCAAAAACCACATTGACACCAACACACTGGTCTCCATCCACTCAGGTAAAACACACACCTGCCTCCATCCACTTGAGCGTATCTTCACACCTGTATTGATGCAGAGTAGATTTCCGAGTGTTTGCCTTGGGTTTTGCTTGTCAGACTGCCCTTTTCAGGTTGTCCTAACTGGTTTCACATCAGTGTTTTCAGTTGTGATGTCTTTGCTCCAGGTATATTTGACAGGTGTGTCCATCTCCTCAGAAACTCCAAGTGTGCAGATCTTTTACACTTTGGACAAGTCGAAGCCTTCAGTGGGGAAGCAAGGGCCAGTAGGTAGCAGCAGGAGGTACAGTGGGCCCATCCTGCTGCCTGCTGGTCGAGTGTCTGTCAGGGCCATTGCTGTTACCAGGTGAGTCCTCTCCATTGCATAGGTCATCACAAGTCATCACAGCATCTATTGAATACTATTTACTGAACAGTGTGTGAAATAATAATTTCTGTACGTTCAGTGACGGCAGAGACAGCTCCGCAGTGACAAAAGTTTTCTCTGTTGAATACAAGGATCCGAAGAATGAAAATGGACAGCATTTTCTACAAACAGACCAGCTGGTAAACCATGTACTGTTTGAAGATTACATTTCCTATCAGTACCATGACCTTTCTGCTTCAGAGTCTGAATGTCTTGATTATTAATAAGTTAATGATTTTAGAAAGTCTCAATGTCCTGTAATCCTGCCACAATGATCAGCGGGTACTCTTTATTTCAGGGGGTGGCTGAAGGAACCTGGTGGTCTGCTGAGAATTCTGCAGGTTTACCAAAACCTCCAGGTGTGCTCCAAAGTTATTTCCAATACATGTAAATGTTTTTCCCAAACTACAATTACTGAAAACCCCCTCCTTGAAATCCTGGGTGACCAACACAAAAAAATCTCTGGAAATACCCTGGTGAAGGGTTTAGTGTTTAACTCCTCATCTCACATTTTCCTTTAAGTTCATACCAGATAAACTATCTGAGGCAGGTGCAGGGAGAGCACACCCTTCCTCTGTTTTGGGTGTATACATGACAAGCCAAAGCAGGGAGAGTATCAGCAAAGACTCCAGGGGTACAGATCAGAGCAACATCAGTGCCAAGTGCTCACATGATACTGTGAAAGCAGACACATCATTAGAAGGAGGGGCTACAGTGGGGGCAGGGAGAGTACCAAGGGAGCCAATACAAACGGCACAGAAAAAAAAAATACTTGTGTGTCAGCCAAAACGAGTCCAAAATAACAACATATTGGATACTGGAAAAAATCCAGTATCCTGCATCCTTAAAAAGCGTAATTCCAGCTATTCAAAGTTAATCCTGTGTAAAAGCAATGATTTAAGACAAAATTTTTAAACTTATAGGTGTCTTGATTGGTGTGTTGTAGCAGTTTGTCTGGAGGCTAATGCTGTAGCTCATCTAAACACAACCTAAGTAAACTTTTATCAAAGGTAGTTGGAGTCAACATTTTTAATATGGCAAGTGCCATCTTTGGGCTTTGTAACACCACCTCAGAAACAAACTGGTGATGAAGCTGAGACTACAGACAGGTTAATACAGGACATAAACAGCCCCAGCCAAGCTCAGTGCCAAATCAACATGTTGCTAAAGGAGTCACGAATCAACTGCTCTGTGACAAAAGGGTTGACTTTCACAAATCACGCATGATTGTAATTTTCCTCTTCTTGTTTCCAGAGCCAAGGAAGATGGGTAGTGCCTCTCCTCAGTCAGGTCCTAATTTCCTGAACAGTCAACTGGGTTATCCCAGCCCCACCACCCAAACTGGACCCTCTCATTGCTCTCTGCCAGTGGTAGACAACCCAAATATCTCAGCTCATCCACCTAACTCCACTGCTTACTGCTTATATATATATATATATATATATATATATATATATATATATATATATATATATATATATATATATATTAACTGTTATTTTATTTTGTTTCCTGTCTGTCAGAGTCCAAGTGTCATGAAGGAGCTGGACAACACAGAGATGTCACGCATCTGCAGAGAGACAGACTTTTTGCAGTACGAACAGGGACGCTAACTGCCTCCTCTTTCATTCTTATGAATAAACAAAAACATCATCTGCATCTTTATCAAGAATATAACTAAAGGGGTCCTGAAGTGGAGTTCTGAGGGACTCCTTTTCCTAAAGTAACAATAACAATTCAAAGTTTTACACAGCAGCAAAGTGCACATTTAAAAAAGAATACAACTCAGCTAGTCTATGTGTCTCCTTACCTCGGCCTCTGTGCCTGTCTTAATCTTTCTCTATCTGTCTTTATGTCCAGGTGTGCTGGGTGTTTGAGTTTGCGTCCCTCAGATCCTTTTGCTAGGTTCTGCTTTAAATGTGGAGCTGCTGTTCCTGTGTTACCTGAGCAGAGACTGCCCCCTACTGAGGGAGGGCAGGTACTGTACATACACCTGAGCACAGTCATACACTCCGAGGGCTCTATTTTCGTGCCTCGCCGGTGAGGCGACGGAGGGTGGCGGACCCCGCGCAGTTGTATTTTCATCTGGCGGAGCCCGGCGTACAGCCAGTTTGGTATTTTCGTGGACTGATGCGCACGGAGGTGATCCGAGATCCGCCAAGCTGGGTGTGGTGGTGTGGCAGGGGGAGGTGTCGACAGAATCAGCGGGCGCAGTGACATTTTTGTGCTCGCCAGTGGCGTGTAAAGTGCGCTGAAAGCTCGCCGATTCAAACCTGGTCAGCTTTCAGCGCAGGCGGAGCGCAGCTGGTCTAGAGGTATTTTGGTAGACCGGCTGTGTATCGGCATACGTCACCGATGCCTCACCGGCAGGTTTCCACAGTGTCAGGCACATTTCAGTGCAATAAATAATCATCAACAACTATTAATCTGAGTCAGCATATACATTTAGATCTATATAGATATATTCTGCTCTAGATATCTGATCTGATGAGCGCGTTTGGCACGCGTTTGGACACACAACCTGACCGAATCAACACAGCTGAAACCACATTAAATTAAATGAAATATCTAGTAAATAGACACACATGATGAAGTCAACAAGATATTCAATTTGTCTCCCTCCTTTTCTTTCTTCCTCTTATTTATCGCGCAGCTCGACCTGGACATGTCTCCGTGTCCTCTCTCCGTCCTGCAGCAGCAGCTGCAGCGGCTGAACAGATTTGTTTCAGTGATAAGATGAGTTATTTACTTTAAGCCCACATACGAATATTATAATATTCAGTTTTGTGAATCAAATTTATTTTATATGCCAACATCTATGAAAGAAAGAGCCAGGCCACAGAGCGCGATGTGTCCATTATGCACAGGTGTTTCCGATTTAATGCCATTTTTGGAGTTTATGTTGTGATCTGTGCGCTCAACCCACCTTTGTCATGTGAAGTTTAAATGTATGCAACTTTATGTGAGTGTCTTTATTTGTGGAAAAGGGTGTTTGTCTTACCAGTGGGTCCAACATTACACACACCAAATCCGTCTGTGCTCATATCAGAGAGTGTGAAGGACGCCCAATGCAGCGCTTACAGTGACACTTGTTGAGGAGCTGCCTTCTGTTGCCATCGTGTGGCATTACTGTCCTCAGACATCTCTTGATCTCTTTGACTACTTCCCGAAAATAGTAATACGCCTCGCCGGTGGCGGATTTAAAGGCAAGGAGAGGGGCTTATGTAATTGGTGAAAACAGGTCTCGGCTGTGTGAAACCCACTCTACGCCCTGTCTCCTCCCTCACTATGACTTACGCCGCTGGGAGGGGCTGAGTTAGGGAGGGGGGATGCTTACGCCGGGCTGCGCCGCTCACCAAAATACCAAATTGTGCTTGGGAACGCCTTGTCGGCGCGGCGGACCTGACTTACACCGCGCCTGCGGCACGTCTCCGGCGAGGCACGAAAATAGAGCCCCAAGTGTCCAGATACCTATTATTCCTGGGGATTTTTTTTTTTTACTTGGGCAGAAGTTTGGTGAACAGAGTACAGAGACAGAGTAAAGGGGAATATATTAATCTGTCCTCAGTTATATGAAACCAGTTCACTTCTGAGTAAATGTGTGTGTGTGTGTGTGTGTGTGTGTGTATGTGTGTGTGTGTGTGTGTGTGTGTGTGTGTGTGTGTGTGTTTTGTTGTCAGAAGGTATGCTGTGTGTTTTGTAACACTCTGGTTCCTGTGAACACTCAGTCCTGTGTAATCTGTGACGGCTCCATCCAGCAGCTCCTTCAGCCACAGTCCAGCCACTCCCTGCAGGTAGCGCACACACACACACACACACACACACACACACACACACACACATTACACTTTCTGTACTAACACAGTACAGAAAGTGTTATCCTGTTATCCCAACAGGATAACACTTTCTGCTTCCATAACCTGCTCTCATTCAAGAGGTCATCCAAATGAACAATATATAGAACATACACTACCTTTTAAAGAACGATTTGGGATTATAGAAAGTCAACATTAGCCTTGACCTAAGGTAAACAGGGTGTTAGTGGGTTTGCCTTAATATTTTCCCCCAAAAAGAAAACATCCTACTTATTAAATTCTGCCACATGACAGAAAAATAAACAAAAAGTGAGGTCAGAGGAAAATATATAAATAATAAAGTAAGATAAATAAAATAAAGTGTCTAATAAATCAATGTTTCACATACGATAAACATGAGTGCATCGGGGGCACATCAGTCAAACCAAGGACTCACTGAGACAAACTTAAAATGTTTACCATCTAAATTAGGACCAAAAAAAAAAAAATAGATAGATAGATAATAGAAGATCACCTTATCTGATGTGTTTCTCTGATGTGTCTGTTAAAAGTAACTGTATTGTGCGTTTGTGTGTCTGTAGGATCACATTTTGTGTGTTTGTTGTGGTAGTGGAAATCCAGCCCACATCTCCCACTGTCTGACCTGTGAGAGCTGTCTGCAGCAGGTAACACAAGCACACTATGCTCATACCATACTGTACACTTGGGATACTTGACAGATGATGTGTAAGGAGTGTCGCAAGGTAACTACAGGTGCAGCTCAAAAAATTAGAAAAAAACTTTTTATTCCTATGATTTAATTCATATTTTCTAGATTTGTTAGACACAAAGTAAAATATTCCTCTTTGAAAAATATTGATGATTATGGCATACAGCTCACAAAAATCCAAAATCCACTCTCTCAAAAATCAGAACATTGCAGAAAAGTCCAGTTTCTTGACAGTTCTTTCGGTCCTTAAAGAGCTCTAACAAACTGATTAACTCTTAACACCTACAGAGGTTTCCTGAGCCTTTATTCTCTCACTCTGGGTCAGTCCACACAACCACAGTCACAGTTCAGACTGCTGACTGACAGTTGGCCACAAGACCATCATTGCTTTTCTCTCAGTTAGAAACTCTCATCAGAAATGTTTATCAGGTTTTTATTCATCTGCAAATATTTAACCGCTCATCTCCTGTGTGTTCATGTGTGTGTTTTTGTGGCTTTGTAGGTGCCACGTGTGGAAAACAGCACTCCCTCTGTTTGCTCAGCAGACAGCAGGTTGTTGTCTTGCTCAAGGTGTAAACGTTTAAACCACAGTGATGCCAGATACTGCGACTGGTGCGGGTCAAAGGTGAGGACACACTCAAACACCTGAACTCACTGTTGATAATTTGATGTTAGCATTAGTGTTCAGGGTGTGTCATTGGTGTTTAATCAATTCAAATGTAAAGGTTTCCTGCCAACTTAAGTTAGCATCAGTGGATCTCATTGATGATGGTTGGATGGTTTCTACCTTATTTGTATTGTTGGTGCAGCTAGGCAAACTGTTCCTACCTTAGACTGTATATAGAATGGACAGAGTCTGCCTCCTTGCTGGGTGAAGCCACTCTGAGAACAGCAACCTCTGTTGATGGGCTGCAGTATAGGTCATAAATCCCGCCTCCTCCAGCAAAGCTTATGGAGCTGTGGACAAACTTTAGAAATTAATTACACAAAACATGCATTTTTCTCCCCCCTGCTTGTGATGTTGACATGTAGTTACAGTAAGACTGGTTTGTGCTCATATCCTCTTTTTTCTGTGAAGCTCCGTTTTTAAAAGTTATTAGGGGGTTCATATTTTCTGTGATTCACACCTGATACAGCCTATTGGCGTTCAGGGATACGCTGTTTGAGCCGAGCGTCATCACAGCGACTCGCAGCGACTCCCCCACCGAATGCGCACAACGCTGCTGCGCAGCGCTGGTTTCAGGAAATGAAGAAAAATCACCGAAAAACCGCAAGCTTTTTGGCTTCAAATCCGTATACAGGCGGTAGGCGGAACCAAGTTGTCCATAGTATATACAGTCTATGGTTCCTACATGCTAAGCTAATGCAAAGAAAAAAAACTTGTAAAAAAAATTTGTAGCCTGGTCATGCAGTCAGGTGTGTGACTTGTTGGCGATGTGGAGCCAGTGGACACCCATACGCCATCTACTGTGCAGCCTGTGGCGTCTTCCTGGAAGCACCAGTCCCACCCACATCCTGCAGCAGTACCACGCAACATAATGGGGGTGTGGCCTCCAAACAGGTAAGCTGCATCACTAACATCATGTTCATACAGTTCAAAACACAGCACATCACACATGAGCCCAGTTCCGCTCTTACTATTCCAAAAGGCTTCAAAACCAAATACCCATAATGCCACCTGGCAGGCCACACCCTCCTCTGACTCCATCCAAAACAAGAAGCCAGCCACGCCCCCTAAAGACCAGTGCACACAGACTGTGGGACTCTATTACCCATCAGCCACTAAACTGCAGAGGAAGGAGCAACAAAGAACACTACAGCTTAGCAGACAGAACATCATCAGAGACTGCCAGCCGTTGCTGACCGCCATCAGTCCAGGCAGAGGTAACACACGACGAACACTGTATAAAATTCACCTGCTACAACAGTAATACGGGTACTGCTGCTGAGACAACAGCTTCACTGCTTCATATGGTCTCAATGTGTCATCAGGTTTCTGGAGGAAGCAGCTAGATCATGTGTGTGCTCACCTTAGGAGCTATGCCCAGAACAATGCCTCTTTCAGGGCTCTGCTGGGAGAACCACGCCTGGGCCGGGTACACAACAACTCACCTGATCCTTGACTTTACCTCACCTGTAATTTGTCCATGTCTCATCTGCACCTCTAACTTCAAGCTTCATCTATACATCACTACAGGCCAAAAGTTTGGAAGCAAGATCAGATTTGTACAAAAAAAGAACATAGTTTTATTAATATAATTTGCAACACGATAAACATGACTATTGTGTAAAGAGTAACTTATAAGAAGACACTTTGACTATAATTATAGGTATTTGAGTTATTGTTGCTTAGACTTTTGCTTTCTTTAAAGTAACCTCCTCTGGCTTTAACAACAGCTTGGCATATACAAGGCATTCGTTCCACAAGTTTTTTAAGGTATGTTCCAGGGACTGCATTCCAAGCTTTCTTCAGTTCATTAAAAAGAGACTGCTGATTCGTGGGACGTGCTTTTCTGACTGATCGATCCAATTCATCCCGCACAAGCTCCATTGGAGAAAGGTCAGGAGACTGAAGGGGCCAAACCATCTTTTGAAGAACACCTCCCCCTTCTTTTTTTGTCTAGGTAACCCTGACAGAGCTTGGCAGAGTGCTTAGGGTCATTGTCTTGCTGCAAAAGAAACTTATGAGCCACAAGTCTGAGTCCAGATGGAGCAGCATGGTGCTGGAGGATGGAGTGATACTGTTCCTTCTTCATGATACCCTTTACTTCAAACAAATCTCCTACTCCATCACCTGCAAAACATCCCCATACCATGGAACTACCACCTCCATGCTTAATTGTGGGTGCAACACATGGTGCTTTCAGACGTTCACCAGTTTGTCTGCGGACATAGACTCTGCGTTTTGAACCAAACAGTGCAAACTTGTTTCTAATCATCTTAAGTCCAATTTTTGTGAGCTTTTGCCCACTCATATCTCTTTTTCTTATTCTGTGGATGAAGTAGTGTTTTTTTTGCAGATACACAACCCTTCAGACCAGCTTTTATCAAACGTCATTTCACCGTTGTCAGAGATATGGATTTCGACCTTGTCATGTTGATTTCCTCCCTTATTTTTGGTGCTGTCTTTTGCCGATCTCTCTTACTGGTGACAATGCTATGTTTATCCTCTGCTTTTGTAGTAACTTTCTTTCGTCCAGGTCTTTTTCTATCATCATAACTTCCAGGTTCCTCTAGTCTCTTCAGAGTGTAGTGGACTCCTTTGTTAAACACCTTTAGGCGTTTTGCAATTTCTCTTTCTGTATATCCTTCTTTCCTCAATGTACGAATCTGTATTTTTGTTTCTTTACTCAGTTGCTTCTTTCTAGCGATTTCTGCAGTAGTTTGATGCAGTTGAAATTTATCAGGATTTTTGTATGCAGACTCTCAAAAGCCAAAAGCCAAAGTTGAAGTGAATAATCCAACTGTGATGTGTTTTTTTGCTTTTGCACTGAAGTTGTGACTCTTGCAAATGTTTTCAACCCTAAAACTAAGCCCTTATTATCTTTTGCTGACATATATTTAGCAATGGTCTGTTAACATCAATGTATATCTAAAGGTAAATGGAGTAAAATGGTGCATTTCCATGAAAGCAACATCTGATCATGGAGTAAATACATCCCAAAATACATAAAACTCATGCTGGATTTAAAAAAAAGCCATTGTGAACAAAAACTTGAAGTTACTCCCAACTGTTAAGCCTGCAATGGCCTTGCTTCCAAACTTATGGCCTGTAGTGTACATGACCAAACTAAGTATGAATTCAGCACAGAAATACACACACACACATACACTCACCGGCCACTTGATTAGGTACACCTGTCCAACTGCTCGTTAACACTTAATTTCTAATCAGCCAATCACATGGTGGCAACTTAGTGCATTTAGGCATGTAGACATGGTCAAGACAATCTCCTGCAGTTCAAACCGAGCATCAGTATGGGGAAGAAAGGTGATTTGAGTGACTTTGAACGTGGCATGGTTGTTGGTGCCAGAAGGGCTGGTCTGAGTATTTCAGAAACTGCTGATCTACTGGGATTTTCACGCACAACCATCTCTAGGGTTTACAGAGAATGGTCCGAAAAAGAAAAAATATCCAGTGAGCGGCAGTTCTGTGGGCGGAAATGCCTTGTTGATGCCAGAGGTCAGAGGAGAATGGCCAGACTGGTTCGAGCTGATAGAAAGGCAACAGTGACTCAAATAACCACCCGTTACAACCAAGGTAGGCAGAAGAGCATCTCTGAACGCACAGTACGTCGAACTTTGAGGCAGATGGGCTACAGCAGCAGAAGACCACGCCGGGTGCCACTCCTTTCAGCTAAGAACAGGAAACTGAGGCTACAATTTGCACAAGCTCATCGAAATTGGACAATAGAAGATTGGAAAAACGTTGCCTGGTCTGATGAGTCTCGATTTCTGCTGCGACATTCAGATGGTAGGGTCAGAATTTGGCGTCAACAACATGAAAGCATGGATCCATCCTGCCTTGTATCAACGGTTCAGGCTGGTGGTGGTGGTGTCATGGTGTGGGGAATATTTTCTTGGCACTCTTTGGGCCCCTTGGTACCAATTGAGCATCGTTGCAACGCCACAGCCTACCTGAGTATTGTTGCTGACCATGTCCATCCCTTTATGACCACAATGTACCCAACTTCTGATGGCTACTTTCAGCAGGATAATGCGCCATGTCATAAAGCTGGAATCATCTCAGACTGGTTTCTTGAACATGACAATGAGTTCACTGTACTCAAATGGCCTCCACAGTCACCACGTCTCAATCCAATAGAGCATCTTTGGGATGTGGTGGAACGGGAGATTCGCATCATGGATGTGCAGCCGACAAATCTGCGGCAACTGTGTGATGCCATCATGTCAATATGGACCAAGCTCTCTGAGGAATGCTTCCAGCACCTTGTTGAATCTATGCCACAAAGAATTGAGGCAGTTCTGAAGGCAAAAGGGGGTCCAACCCGTTACTAGCATGGTGTACCTGATAAAGTGGCCGGTGAGTGTATATATATATATATATATATATATATATATAACATGTGTAACAGTTTATACCCCACCTCATCGGTACCTCAGCTGCAATTTTTCTCGTACCATACCTGTACTTCACTAGTTACTCACTTGCAACTCCCCTGTTCCTTACCTGTATCTTATTTGAGTCCCTGTACCTTATGCCTTGCCTACCCTTATAAGACCAGTACCTTTATGGCAACTTATCTTGTTCTCATCAGTACCTTACCAGTGCCTCACTGTCACTTTCTTTTAAGTTTCTTTTTTCTTAACCTGTACCCATAAGCTGTACTCTACCTTTATCTCACCTGTAGAGCATAGATGCTATCTGATACAAGACTGTAAGACCTGCGTGATAACTGACTGAAGGTGGTCCCAGAGTAGCTACCTGAGCAGGTGCAGGCCATGATGTGTTTTCCATGTGACCTGTCTGTCTCTTCAGATGGTCTCTGCTGTGGTTCAGGAGGATCGATATGAGGTCAGTCTGACTATCAGCTTTGTGTCCACTGGGCAAGAATCAGAGAAACAGGTGTGTACCAAAAGATTTCAAAGGAAGTCTGAGAGGTTAACGTTTGAGTATGTGTTTGACGTAAAGGTGTGTGTGTTCTCAGGTGGATCCAGCAGGTACCAATGCTGTTCCTGTGGGTCGGATTGAGACTCTGAGCAGTGTTACAGAGCAATCAGCAGACAGCAGCTGCTACAGTAAGAACAGAAAATCTGTGACACAAGAAAAAAAGATCAGAGCTCCTGAGTAAATGGTGTTAATGTACATTCCCCACAGGTGTGGTGAAACTGTCCAAACAGGGGCTGACACCCAAACCTCTGGTGAGAAAACTATAGGTGGAAACTCTCTGATCTGAACTCATCTGTGTGCATCTGTTCTCTGCTGCTGTCTGACTCCATGTTTAAGCTAAAATGAAAGCTCTTCTCTGATTGGCTCTGGTGTTATTAAAGCTTCTCTCTGATTGGCTCTCCAGGTAAAGGCTGAGAAGCTGTTGAAGGAGCTTGGTCCAGGTCGGGGTCAGATCAGTGTCATCCAAAAGCTCCTGGATCAGGTACGAGTCTCTGCAGCCAATCAGCAGCCCCTTCTGATGACTTGACTTATGGTGAGCTCTGATTGGTCTTTTTGTGCTCTCACTGACCACCAGGGGGTAGACCCTTCCTGCTGCAACAGTGATGGTCAGCATGCTCTGACTGTTGCTGTGGTGAATGGCCACCATGATGTACTTCCTGTTTTAGTGCGGAGAGGAGCGAATGTGGACCAGCAGACTGGACCGTAAGAGACTAACATCATCACGCCTGAGAATAAGAAAAAGACATATGTGCGAGCTCCACAGCCAATAACTTATTTTCCTCCTCAGGTTAAAGAACACAGCGCTGCATGAAGCTGCAGCTCGAGGCTCTGATGGTTTGCACTGTGCCAAAGTCCTGCTCAGGTATGACAGACCCGTACAATGAAACACACCTTAATTTTCTTTTTCATTCCACCCATTTTACATCTTTTGGACCAGAAACTTCAACTTTCAGACTAACCTTTGACCCATTTAGGTCATCTCTGCAGTTTTGTCTTTTCTTGCTGATATTAGTCATAGTATCTCAAATTTTTGACATTTTTTTCAGCCCATTGAAATGAATGAGTGGTTATAGTCATATATAGAGTCAAATAGAACAAAAGTTAAAGCACATGACCTCCTTATCCATTCCTCTCTTTTTAGCTGTAAGGCGAGCTCAATGTGCAGGAATGGCAGTGGTCAGACAGCATATGATATGGCAGTGAACTCTGGCTGTAATGAGATGGTGTCTCTGCTGGCTGCTCAGACTGGACTGGAACTGCTGGGTAAACTGGGAAAGCCCAAATTGAACCTGGACATGTTTTGACAGCACAAACTGGACCTCCTTGCTTTCACTGATTGAGCTGTTTTAAATCAATATTGTTGTTTTATATTTCAACACCTCAGGATGACTGGAGTCTACTGTTGTTGAGGGTGAAGGGGGAATTTAATATTTACTGCTACGTAAATTAATTTATTGTTGGAGTCTAAATAATGTGATAGCATAAAGGTGTTTTTGGTGTAACGTGAATCAACTAATCAGTGTCTCCTGTCATTCCCTTACAGAACCAGGTGAACCACAAACAGGAGTGTTACTATTTACATAGTGGATTTTTATCTTTTTTCAGTAGACCAGCTCACGTGACCTCTCTCCTGAACACACAGAAAACAAACAGGATGCTGTAGATTATACAGTATATTGATGATCTGATTAAAGTTAAATTTATTAATAACATTAGAGGAGTCCTCACAAATCATGAGAAAAGTTACATTTGTGTATGCTATGTGACTCAGATAATGTTTATCAGTGATTAACCCAAAGACACTGACACCATCAGGCAGGGCTAGAAGTAGCTTGGCCCACCTTGTACCTAAATCAAAGCAATGTAAGCCATTCATATTCATGTGGTTATGTTTGCTGGATCACAGCTGTATTAGACTGCATGAATAACAGACGCAAAAGCATAGTCTATTGTGTGGGTAATGGCCACTTGACTGTATTAGACTGTGTGCATAAAAGACACATGTCTGTGACAGACTATGTGCATAATGAACACTTTACTGTATTAGACTGTGTGCATAATGGACACATTACTGTAGTAGACTGTGTGCCTGATAAACTCTGGTCTGTTGGTACTGATACCTCCAGGCACAGTTATCAGCAGCATCCATAATTAAGTTAGGGGATTATTAACTATATAGCTTATTTGAGTGGAAGAGCATGTGAGTAAGTGAATCTTGAAATACCAGTGAAACAGCTAACTGTACCTTCACTCTGACGGGGTGATCAGACACCTGTGATTACTCTGATAATATTGAAACTTCCCTGAAACACCTCAGTGTTTCAGAGCACCCTTCATCATTTTAACTTTGTGCTAAAAAAGCTGCTGACTGGTAAAGATCACTTGATAAATTCTGTTTTACTATGCCCTTAAAATAAAATGTGCATTCACTGTTATCTGACTTGAGTCTGTTTTCATGTCTTTGTGACTATCCTGCTGCTTCTCTGCTTCAGCAATCGTTGAGAGGATAGAAATTAAACTCAGAAATAAGTTGAACTTCAGGTTTTTCATTCTGCGTTTGTATTTGAAACCCAAAGGATACAACAAAACCTTGAAAAAAGATCTCTTTGAAGGGGATAATATGATGTCATTTAAGCAATTAAGACAAAAATGTGATCTACCTCAAACACATTTCTTTTGATTTCTTCAAGTAACACTTTTATACACTACAGGCCAAAAGTTTGGAAGCAAGATCAGATTTGTACAAAAAAAGAACATAGTTTCATAAATCTACTTTGCAACAAAATAAACATGACTATTGTGTAAAGAGTAACTTATCAGAAGACATTTTGACTATAATTATTAGGTATTTGAGTTATTGTTGCTTAGACTTTGCTTTCTTTAAAGTAACCTCCTCTGGCTTTAACAACAGCTTGGCATATACAAGGCATTCATTCCACAAGTTTTTTAAGGTATGTTCCAGGGACTGCATTCCAAGCTTTCTTCAGTTCATTAAAAAGAGACTGCTGATTCGTGGAACGCGCCTTTCTGACCAATCGGTTCAATTCATCCCGCACAAGCTCAATTGGAGAAAGGTCAGGAGACTGAGGGGGCCAAACCATCTTTTGGAGAACACCTTCCTCTTCTTTTTTGTCTAGGTAACCCTGACAGAGCTTGGCAGAGTGCTTAGGGTCATTGTCTTGCTGCAAAAGAAACTTATGAGCCACAAGTCTGAGTCCAGATGGAACAGCATGGTGCTGGAGGATGGGGTGGTACTGTTTCTTCTTGATGATACCCTTTACGTCAAACAAATCTCCTACTCCATCACCTGCAAAACATCCCCATACCATGGAACTACCACCTCCATGCTGAATTGTGGGTGCAACACATGGTGCTTTCAGACGTTCACCAGTTTGTCTGCGGACATAGACTCTGCGTTTTGAACCCAACAGCGCAAACTTGTTTCTAGTCATCATAAGTCCAATTTTTGTGAGCTTTTGCCCACTCATATCTCTTTTTCTTATTCTGTGGACGAAGTAGTGTTTTTTTGCAGATACACAACCCTTAAGACCAGCCTTTCTCAAACGTCTTTTCACCGTTGTCAGAGATATGGGTTTCGACCTTGTCATGTTGATTTCCTCCCTTATTTAAGTGCTGTCTTTCGCCGATCTCTCTTACTGGTGACAATGCTATGTTTACCCCTTTGTTAAACACCATTAGGCGTTTTGCAGTGTCTCTTTCTGTGTACCCTTCTTTCCTCAATGTACAAATCTGTACTTTTGTTTCTTTACTCAGTTGCTTCTTTCTAGCGATTTCTGCAGTGGTTTGATGCGTTTGAAATTTATCAGGATTTTTGTATGCAGATTCTCAAAAGCCAAAAAGTTGAAGTGAATAATCCAACTGTGATGTGTTTTTTTTTGCTTTTCCACTGAAGTTGTGACTCTTGCAAATGTTTTCAACCCTAAAACTAAGCCCCTATCTTTTGCTGACACACATTTAGCAATGGTCTGTTAACATCAATGTATATCTAAAGTTAAATGGAGTAAAATGGTGCATTTCCATGAAAGCAACATCTGATCATGGAGTAAATACATCCCAAAATACATAAAACTCATGCTGGATTTAAAATAAAATAAATTGTGAACAAAAACTTGAAGTTACTCCCAACTGTTCGGCCTGTAATGGCCTTGCTTCCAAACTTTTGGCCTGTAATGTATGTATTTGTAAGGCTTCAACATTCTGATACTCAACTTGTTTATGCAGGACTGTGCTGTGATTAAGTTGGAATTTGTGTTTGTTTTTGTTTTGGGGATTAGGTAATAATGAAAAAAATGTATGAACTGTTTGATAAAAATTTGGCAAAAAGTATTTTCTAAATTAAAAAAAAATTCCCTGAAAAATTAGGTCAACTTCAGTAGCAGGGTATTCGATTTTTTGTGGGACTTTTTGTGGTCATGCTAGACTTTGTTAGGTAACACGTAAACTTAATTTGTTTCGTGACTTGCATTAATGCTAGCAAAACATTTTCGCATTTGTCATGTCAGATGGCTAGTTTGAATCATGACCTAAAAGCTAACAACAGACATTAAAAGTCGGTGCCCAAAAAGATTTCCTGAGCTTCTGTAGTGAAATATATATTGGTTTTAATATCTCAGAAACATTCAGACACAGATGGTGAAAAAAACACTGACTGAATGAACAAAAAGTACGAGCATGAGACAGAGATGAAAAGCTGCTAAATTTACCCATAAATCAGTTTAATGTTCTGGTTCTGTACAGTCTCACTGTGGTGACAGATAACAATCCATGAGACTTTGTCAGCATCCTGGTTTCCTTCAGACTCAGAGTTGAGTCCCTGTCCTGGTGCCTGCAGACCGGGCACTGTGCTGCAGGCTGGGTGATGTTCAGCTGGATATAAACTCTGTGGGTCCTGTAGGAAGACTTTTGGACTCTGCGGGTCTCAGCGTCTGAGTCGGAGGAAGAAGGCGTGTCTGCACTCAGTGCTGTCCACCGGGTAGTATTTATCGTAGAAGTCCAGGATGTACTCTTCTGCTTTGAAGCCAAACTTCTGATAGAGCAGCATGGCAGGGTTACTAGCCGACACATGCAGCGTCACGTCTTTGCCCATACATGTCTGAAACAGCATCAGCAATAGAGTCATAAGTTTACACTGAAAAATGTGTGCACTGTTTGAATCCTTCATCGATAAGTGTCGATAAGGACATGAAGTGATTCAGTCGATGTGTACACAAAGCAGACCAGCCAACTTGACCACACAGAGAGTAGAGATGAGTCGGAAACCGTAAGGTATATAAGAGGTCCATGGTGAACAGTATGTGATGATACATACATATAGAAAACACCACTAGGATCAGTTAGGGGAATAAAAGTTACAGCAACAAGACTTTTATCTGCAGCAAAATGAGAACACCACTGTAACCTCAGCTGTACATCCTCTCTGTCCTCTAGGCCTCACCTGGATCAGGTGGTAGATCATGAAGGTCCCGATCCCGGCCCTCCTCCACTCGGGGTGGACCAGGAGGAAGGTAATGTAGGCCTCATTGTATTTCACATCAGGCAACATGAACCCAAACCCAATCACCACCTTCTTGTAGAGAGCAACCACACTGAAGTCCGGGTACTGCAGACACTCAGACAGATCCACCCCTGATGAGACAGAAACAGTCAGCAGAGACAGGAGCAGAGGTGGGCTGTTGGCAGAGACTGACTCAAGGGGTCTAGAGTCAGGAAAGGAATCAGTCTTACCCGGCCAGAAGCTGTCATGACACATGGTGTTGACAGAGGGGATGTGGTTCGGCCGGACATAGCAATAATCAATGGGGGCAGAGGGTTCAGGGAGCCAATCAGGATCATTCCTGTGACAATGTGCCCTGATCTCTGACAACAACCTCATCTTCACCGGACGACTCTCATAGTCCCTCCTGAAGAAAAACACAAACACACTGTCTGACACAATAACGACCACAATCATCACAACAGAGTTTATCTAAGAGAAGTTTGAGACTCTAAGATCAAAGTCAAACACTTACCATGTAACTAATCCATTTTATACATTTATGAGAAAAGGGAGTCATGATTTCAAGTTATGGTTGGCCTTAGAGCTCTAAAAATTCAACCTGTAAATTAATACACATTTATCTGCTTGAATAAAGTCGTAAAATTACAAGACTTGACTTGTTAATTTAAAAAAAATGACTTAGAAATGTAACAGTCATAAATGAACAAGAAAGGCATTCATTCAAGATTTCACTAAATCATAGTTGGAAATTTTTGAGATTTGAGTGTTAAACTTCAAGATATAAAACAACTTTTATCTGGTACATTTACAGCTTTATTTCAGTGGAAATAATACATTTGTATCTGCATATGTTTTGGGTCTTTATTCTCAGGTGTCAGGGTTTGGTAACATCTTTACCTGATGTACGGTTTGAGGATGCGTGATGTGTACGGGCTCTTGATGCTCTGGTCCAAACTTCCATCTGCTCCCATCAGACGATGCCAGAAAGACACAGAAGACACAGAGATGCCTCGTCTGCTGCCAAAGTTGGTCTGCAGAGGAAAATAATTTCTCTGGTGGTCAGAATTATTTTAAAACATAAGTGTAAATTTTGGAGGTAAATCTGTCTCAGGGTTGAAGTTACCTGAAAGCGATCCAGAATCCGCAGCTCCTGGCTATTGGTGCAGTATTTTCCCACAATGCCTCCTCTCACCAGTGCCCCCCCCCCTTGAGCGCCATAGATTCCTCCCACCAGGGTGAGGGTGGCGCTGACAGCGCGGTCAATGTCCAGCAGGGGGAGCCCTCTTTGTCTCTTTGCCTGACGGACCAGCAGCTTCCTGTGGAGGCGTTTGGCCTGAGGGGTTACAGCGAGGGCAAGTGGGCAGGCGTCCAGCCTCCGCAGCAGCATTCTCTCCTCATACAGACTGAGCAGGCTGAAGCGAGGCGTTTGACTGGTTCCGCCCCCTCTGTCTGCTTTCTCAGGGTGATTTATTCTTCTTCTCTCGGGTCCTCCAGCCCCGACACACCCTCCAGCAGAGAGGGGCGGAGCCTCACCTTGTCCAGCCGGCTCCCCAAAGTCCTCCTCTCGTTCATGGCCCTCATCCTCCTCACTCTCTGCTTCACATTTAATGTGAGGTGGGGCTGGGCGAAACTTCTTCCGGGCAGCAAGGCTGGCACTGGGAGGAGGGAGGTACTCCATCCCAGGGTCGATCATCCCTTCGGTCTCCATCTCCTCGTCGTCTAGCGTTAGAAACAGAAACAGGTTATTAAGCTCTTAAAGATTGAAAAGGGAAAAACCTTAGTCCAGTTTGTTAAAAATCCTCTGGATGCTCTCTCACCATGGAAAAGAGCCTGCGGCGGCATGGGGTCTGGGATAAGGTCGGCCTCTGACAGCAGGCTGGGTGTGGCTGAGTGAGAGGCTGGCGTCCCTGGAGCAGAGAAGTCAGGTGAGGGTGATGGAGACGGGCTGGTGAGGGGGGTGCGGTCTGACGAACTGAGGGAGGAGAAGTCGATGACCTCTCCTTTCTCAAGGACCAGGTCGGGTCGACGTCCAGCGCCTCCCCCGCGCCCTCCCCCTAGTTTCACAGGAGTGGAGGAGGTGCTGCGGTCAGTGTACCCGCCCACTGCCTCCTTCTGGGCTCGGCGGATGTCCTTGGCTTCCTGTGTACGAGAGCGTTTCTCCTTCAGCTGTATGGCGCTCTCCACAGGGTTTCTGGCGCCACGTTTCCTCAGACCCTCCACTGTGATGATGGGGTCCACTGATGGCTTAGAGACTATAGAGACAGGAGGGTAACATCAGCACTGAGTCAGACACCGGCAGGGACCCCTCAGATCATGGCGCACTTGATAATATTATGTCCTGTTGGACTGTATCATGTCACTTCCCATCATACCACATAATGCTGTAACTTTACCTTTGGTCTTGGTCGTGGATTTGTCCACCTCAGGCCTCAGAGTTGGAGGTCTGTTCTGGACCAGCTTCCACCAGCCAGGCTCTCCAAACTCCTGAGCTCCAGAGCGGAAGAAGGTGGGACTGCCGACAGAAAGACAGCCAGCCACTGTGCTCCACCAGGTGGATGTCTTCTTCCTGCACAGAAGGTAAGGGACAGAGACAGGAACAGAGACAGAGATAGAGGGACAGGTAAGTCATCAGATTATTCACAAACTGAGTCTCTGCCTCTACCAAGACTCAGTATCTCTGTAATATCTGCCCCCAGAGTCTCAGTTTCACTGCACTTAAGTCAATTGGAATTTCAAGAATCGTTGCAATGTCACTGAGCAGACACTTTTATCCAAACAGCGTACATTCAAGAAGAAGAACAACACAAGCAAAGGTCTAGACAAGAAGAAAAAGATCAGTAAGAGCCACAACGAGCTTCAAGTCCAATTGAACGCAAGTACTGTCACGCAGTGTCAAAAGAAATAAAGTGACCTTGTTCCCAGCAGGAAGTTCCAGTGCCGGCCAATAAAAGCACAGATGTCCTCTTTCCACCTGAAGTAACCTTGACGACCTGTCCCCTCCAGAGACAGGTTGTACATCGCTAACATCACCACCTAAGGACAGGGGATGAATATGTCTACATGAGTTGTGATAAGTGAGGTGGGTGAGTGTTTCTGTCCATAAAGAAAGGCTTCATAAGTAACAGTGGCACTACTGTGCTTAAAAAATACAACTGAATGTTTTTTTACCTGTTGCCAGGTGAGTCTCATTCTCTCAAAGCTCTCTTTGCCATCCTCGGAGCAGTCACGGCAGATGAATTTAAAGAAATTATCTCCTTTCAGGTAGCTGGGCTGCTCTCCACGGAGCTGAGCTGAAAACAGAGAACCAAAAAAGAAGCTTCCTTCACTAAAGAAAAAACGGACTTCACTAAACTAAACACATACTAACATCAGAACATTCAAACATGACCTACCTTTACTAAACCAAAAACAAATTAACTTCACTGATCTAAAAACAAAACAAAACAAAAGAACAAGATCACTAAACAAAAAATAAATCAACTTCACGGATCCAAAAACAAACTAACCTCACTGAACCAAACACAAACCAACAACAAACTAGCTTCAACAAACACATCTTTCAAACTGATGGGGTTGAGGTGGTAAAATGGAGCCGTGCGATTGAATGTCTTACCTGCAGAGACCCACATGTGGCAGCGGTCGCAGTAGAAGCTCATGTCCTCGCAGGCCCAGCCTCCGTCTACCTCCTCACCCAGGTCACTGGTCAGAGAGTCTCCGCTCTGGTCATGTGACAGATCCACTGAGCCCTGATCCTCAGACTCAACGATCAGCAGAGTCTCTCCCTCCACCTCACCCTCCTCCAGACCCTCCGAGGCTGATGTGCATGCCGCCTCATCCTCGCCTCCTCCCAGAGGCTCACTGCTGCTGTCCATTCCTGAGCCTTAGTCACAGGACACACCTGGACACGCTGTGTGAGAGGGACCTGTCTCAGTGGTCCTGGGAGCGGAGCTCTGCTTTTCTGCTTCTCTCCTCCTCAAGCTGTCTGGTCAGAGTCCTCTGCTCCTCCAGCAGCCGCAGATTCGCCTTCTTCCTCTCCAGGCGCTCCAGATCTCTGATTACGCCCTCGTGGAGACGCTGCACCACAAGAAACATATGAGTATGACCAGCCTGGACTGACTGAGTTTTTGTCACAGGTCTTGGTGTGTCAGGTCACCCAGGGTCACATCTGCATTAACACATTAACAAAACCCTGCAGTCTATCATGACTAACTAAAGCTATTGTTTATTCTACCTTAGTTTATATTTTAATTTCTTATGCCCAAAACCAGAATGAGGGGGGAAGGTGCTGAGCAACTAAAAAGACAGCTCTGTTTTTATGTCTTCCACATTTAATATTCATTATAAGTGAAACATTTTATCATTAAAAAGACATCAGAATCAGATTTATCAAACAAAAGTCACCACTGAAGCTAATGGAGGACAAATCAGCAAAGACTGTGTTGTCCACATAAGGCATCAAAATGGGGAAAAAAAACAGTCAAAGATTCTCACAGGAGCTCCAAAGTTTTATCCAACAGAACATAAAACATCTAGCAGGGCATGTTTCATGATTGAGTGGTGCACCCTGGGTACAGAGGATTAGTCTTAGTGATAATCATGTTCACATCAAAATAATTTGAATTCAACAATAACACAGTATTTATATTAATAATCAATCATGAAAGATTGTAATCCCATTTGGGGCGTCACATTTTTATCCTAAATGTTGAAACTTCTTGATGAGACTCCTCTGCACTTTTATTCAGCTTATTTATGCAGGCTGTTACCTTTGTTTTACAAGAATCTAATTGTTGGTAAAATAAATAAATAAATAAATTGATAAGTAAAAACCACATTGAATTTTGACGCAGGGGCTATGAATAATTGTTTCTTCAACTGAAATAAAATCTGAAACACTGAGCAGCAGTCGGCCGGATGTCCAACGCTTTTATTTTGGAAAACTGCGCCGGAAGCTCGTGCTAGCTTCTGTGAATAGCGTCTGATCACACTCAAGACAATGTTAAATGATTTATCAAATTCAGTTTAAAAACTTGACCACTTTAACGTTTCCATAAGATACAGCACACCACTATACTTTTTAAAAAAACATCAGAACAGCTCGTCAAGCCCCTGTGACCCCAATGACTCCCTCTACTGCTGTTAGCATAACATTAGCTCAGGTACAGTTAAACCGGCTCCGTTTGGCTCACCTCTCTGTCCCAGGTCTGTTTAAGGTGCACGCCGGCCACAGTGCTTATAGTCAGAATCACAGAAAGTCCCAGAACCACTTTGGAGGCTCTAGACATCCCGTTAGATTTAGCTGCACATTATCCAACTACGAACAAGCTGGTTAGCTTTTCTTAGCTTTCCTTACCACGCTACTGCTAATTCTTCGTCGTTGATTTTCTGAGGTAACAAATAGAGATGGTATTTTTAGCGCCCTCTACTGACATTGAGGAAAAGATGCGGCCTCTGTGAAGTGTACCTGAGAATATATTCAGGAAAATGTCATTAACTTTGAAATAATGAAATAAAACATATTGAGTAGAGTTGCAAATGTGTGTGAAATTATACGAGACAAGTCATATATTACGAAATAAAGCGAGAGAGATAAAAGAACAAACTATAGTGTTGGGTCTCCTTCAAAGTTTAATGTAAATTCAAATGCAAAATGTCATTACTATACTACAATGAGTTACAGATCCAACTCGACGAGACTTATTTGGATTATTTCAACAAACTCCCTTGACCTTTCAAAACAAATTTTCCCCTGATAACCCCTCTGTTTTTGATGGTTTAGCTTGTTTATGATGAACCATGGTTGAAGGATATTTGACTGTATGCTGATTTGAGGTGGAGTTCTGCTGCTAGGACAAAAAAACACATGGGAGGGAGTTCCAATCCAGAGTTTTGATCAATATGCGTACAGCTGGTTTCTCTGGAGGGTGAGAAACGAGTAACCTAAACTAATTCAATTACATACAAACAGGATAAATATCATTATTTCCATCAATAACATCAGAGCAAAGTAACTAAAATGATTCCAATACATGTAAACTGAGAAACATCCTTTTTTAACTATAAAGTTTAATACAAGTCAGGATCGTAAATCAAAGATAAGTTATATAACAATTTGACCAAAGCAAACCCACAGTGATGATACTGGTGGTGTTTCTCAGTCAGTCAGCTCCACTGTCTCCGGTGTTTTCAGAAAGGCTTTGCAGCAGGAGAGCTTGCTGCGTTTAATGACCCTGGGGCTCCTCCCATGCTGGGAGCATGGAGTCAGGTAGGAGAGTTAGAGAGGGAGGGGGGATTTTCCACAATGATGATTACATGTATAGCACCCCCCCCCCCCCCCCCCCTTTTTTTTTATTTTTATTTATAAGAACTATTTATCATTTCCTATTATTTTACTAAATATACATATACTCATAGAGGTACTAAACAAACAAAAAAAACTAAAAGTTCATAAACCAAAACAAAATTGTATGAGGTTTCGGAGATTGAAACAAAATAGATTTAACACATTTTGTTTATTATTTGCATGTTTTCCTTTCTGATGTTGAAAATTGAACAAGATTTGTAAAAAAAAATCTTGTTTGTGTATGCTGTACTTTGAAATAAACTTCATTTCACATGAGACCACGGGGCAATCTTCTGTTTTCCCGCCTCCCCGGTTACGTCTCTGAGCGACGTCCGTTCTGACTAATGAGAAACTGCGATGCTGGTGAGGGGTGGACCTTTTGGTCCAGTTCACAGAAAGTGCCACGACTCTGCAGCCTGACAGACTTCGCTGAGGTGAGAAAAGCTCTGATTCTGCTTTAAAAGTTTGTATTTCTCTTCTGATGAAACAAAAACCTTAAAATGAAGAACCAACGACAGAGTGAAGCTGAGATGGTAGATAGTTTGTGAAAGTGTTTTAATTTTAATTCAGAAAAGATTTATCTGCGTATGTTATTTTTTAAGCCTGGACCGTGATTTTTTTAATTAAAAAAATACAGTAAAAACAAAAAAACAAACAAAAAAAACCACAACAACAACAACAACAAAAAAACGTCTCTTTGCTGTTTTCTTCCCCTCGTTTAAACTTGTATGAATGTTCGGATGGAAGCATCAATGTTTTAGCAGACAGATGTTACATGAACAAACCCTCTGCTGCAGCTGCATGAGAAATACATCGGAATGACCACAAAACTGCAAAAGTTTGACATAAAGATATAATCGGTGTTTAACACAAAGCTGCACACGAAGCTATCCGTGTTTATCACGCGTTTTCTTATTTTAGGTTTTAAGTTAATTTTAACGTAAAGTTCTGAATCTGAGGTTCCCTTAAGAAACCAAACTAAGTTGCATAAGTCTCTCTCTCTCTCTCTCTCTCTGTGTGTGTGTGTGTGTGTATGTGTGCGTGTGTGTGTTCATAGTACAAAGGGTTAATTGTGGACTCAGACACGTCAGTCCTGCAGCCCCTCTCTCTGTGTACTCTGTTAAATACATTCAGGATATATATCATCATGACTAATATTTGTCTATGTAAATAAAATTTCTGCTGTTATTATTCTGAATGTCTACACAGGCCGAAAAAGAGAGCAATATTGATTTTAAACTACTGATTTTGGCATTTCAAAGTACTGGGAACAAAATGTACTTGTTGACAAAAGTACCAAAAACTCAACTTGTTATGCAGCACCTTAATGTTTTATGTAATTATCCTTATCAGAGATCAATTAAAACGCTTTAATTGTTTTGTAATGCTGCCTAGTGGCAAGGGTTTTTTCTGAACACTATAAAAACTTTGGAGCATTTTAAATCTGACTTGTGAAAGATCCACATCTGTTACTTAAACACAGAGGTATAAAGTACAACATGTTCCTCAGAGGCTGAGTAAGTAACAACATACTCCTCTAAAGTCCACCCACCATTCCCAACAAGTCAAAATGCTGAGTGAGATATGGATGTAAATAGAATCCAACAGTTTTAAAATAATTTACAG
Organism: Xyrichtys novacula; assembly: GCA_962446985.1. Classification (NCBI taxonomy): domain Eukaryota; kingdom Metazoa; phylum Chordata; class Actinopteri; order Labriformes; family Labridae; genus Xyrichtys; species Xyrichtys novacula. Next base: position 24,636,551 of record OY660866.1, on the reverse strand, counting down.
TTTACTTTTATCCTAAAATAGAGCGGGACAACATAACAGATAACAAAACTAAAAAATTTCAGCTGCTCAAAAGTTAAGGGTCTTTTTTTTGTCTTATTTTGACGTCATAATGCTCCTATTATTTTCAGTGGGGGACAAGTCAGGGCTGCTGGCAGGCCAGTTTGTCGACAGGACTCTCCTACTACAGAACCATGCTATAGTACTACCTGCAAAATATGGTTTGGTTTAAGCCAGGTGGTTCCTCTGCTTTATAAAGCAGGGGAGATAGCACCCACAATTTCCAAAGACAGTCAGATTTTGTCACTGACCCTCTATACAGGTATTACACAGCAACCATGGTTTCTGAAAAGAATGTCAAATTTTGTTTAATCTGACCACAGGACAGTTTTTTCTCTTCCCTTCAGTCAATTTTTAATGGGTTCAGGTCCAGAGTGGTCTCTGGTGTTTCTGGATATATGGTAGAAACAAACAAAAGTGGTGATCTGACGCTCTGAATCTTTTCTAGTCAGTGAAGCTCTTGATCTGTCCATGTGTGACCTTTGACCTCAAGTCAGTGATGGGATGGTGAACAATCACCAAGAAAGATCAATAAGTTCATCAAAGCCTGATTTGTTCTATTATTTTGTCATCAGTGAAGGTTTAAACTCCACCTCTGCCTCTGGATATTTGTTGGGGAATTTGCACTTTTTCAGTTTATGTCAGTGTGTCAGTGCCTGCAGTGCTACACTGGGGTCATACATATATCTCTTTAGGTGTCACACATGATCTGGAAAGATGTGCTGTGATCAGTGTCTTAACGGTTTGTCCTTTGAGGAGCACTAAGTGGATCAGCACAGTCAGACATGTAGCTGCAGAAATATTTAGGTCATAATCTGTAAACCTGGTCTCTGGTGTTGGGAAAAGATTTAGCTTGTCCTCGTGCTATGAACTAAATATTTGTATATTTGTCCATATTTGTCCTCCAGCTGCCTGTGGGACACTCTGGTCAGTCATGGACGTCTCCGACCCGCAGATACTTGGCATCATGGTCTTTGGAGGCTTCATGATCATCTCAGCAGTGGGCATCGCCCTTGTCTCCACTCTCTCAATGAAGGAGACGTCCTACGAGGAGGCGCTAGCCAAACAGCGCCGCCTGCTGGTTCAAACTCAGACCCAGAGGTCAGAGAAGAAAAAGAAGGACAAGAACCTGGAGAGAAAGAGCAAGGCCAAGAAGAAGGAAGACCGGTCTGAGGGGAAGATCTCTGAACCAAGTAGCGAGGTCTGTGAGGAACCCGAGGTAGTGACCTGTACCGAACCAGAATCTGATCCTGTAGCTGCACCTGAATCTGAACCTGTACCTGAACCACAATCAGAACCAGGACAGGAGCCAGAACCAGAACCCATCGTAGTTACCACTATGGAGTCTTCTCCAGCCCCCCAGCAAAAGGAAAAGAAGAAGAAGAAGTCAGCCAAGGTGGAGCCAGCTGCTGCAGTGGAAGTCATTGCAAAAGAGGTTCTGGTGATGGCAACGGTGCCTTTGGTAGAAGTTCCTCCAGTAAACGCTATCCCTGAAGTCACCAAAGAACCACCAGCTGCCAAGACAGAGGAATCCAAAGAGACCCTGGGCAAGAAGAAGAAGTCCAAGAACAAACCTGAGCCAGGTGAGTAAACCCAGAGATGAGGGAGACCGTTTGAGGTATTTGGCTTTCATGTTGACCTCAGAATCCTGTTTTTGTTGGGCTTTAAATCCTGTTTTTCTTTAAGTTGCAGACTCTGTTGATGCCACCCGGCTGCCCCCATCTAACGAGCTGCTGTCCACTGTGTCTGCCATGACACTCAATGGTGATGAGCTGCAGAAACTCCTGGAGGTCCTAAACCAGAAGGCCGGGACCTGCCAAGAATCCTGGCAACTGGTACGTAAACACAGTCACATGAACTCATTTCAGCAGCAAACTGTTTTAAAATGTTGATAGAGGAATAACCAAACAGGTAAGAAGTTCTAAGGAGAACAACCCAACATGTAAAAGGATAAAAGATTTATCCAGAAACACCAGAGACCTCTCTGGACCTGAGCTCATTCAAGGTGGAAAACCATCCTATGGGCTGATGAATCAAAATCTGACATTCTTATTGGCAGCAGTATCCTCCACTCAAAAGAGTAAAAGAACCACCCAGCTTGTTATCAGCTCACAGCTTTGATATAGCCCATGTCTCTCTGGATGACTCAGTTCAGTCTTTGACTTCAGGCCTGTCAGAAAGGAGACCCCCTGTCCACTCTGAAGAAACAGCTGGAGGAGAAAGAGAAGCAGCTGATCACTGAGCAGGAGGATGCTGCCACTGCCAAAAACCGCCTCAGAGAGATGAGCAAGGTGAGCCAGGTGTCATCAAGGTCATCAATAATGTGATCTTTAATGGTTTGTCCTTTTGCTCTGTTGGTTTGAGGCATTGCTGACACCAAAAAATACATTAAACTCTTAATAAGACAGTCAAACTCATGCTGACTGTGCTTCCCTCTAAAGCAAATTGAAGCAGAGAAATCCAAGATGGCATCTTTGGAGGCCAGGTCGAAGGCTGAGCTGAGTGCCCAGGTTCAGGAGGTCGACACTCTTCGGATCAAAATGGAGACAACTGACCAAGAACACCTGAAACTTACCCAGCAGCTCAACCAGAAGGTACAGGTGTACAGTCCTAACTCAGCGAGGGAAGTCATCAGATTTCTGATTGAGACTTTAAATCAGGCATGTCCAAACTATTCCACAAAGGGCCGGTGTGGCTGCAGGTTTTTCTTCCAACCAAGCAGCAGCACACCAAACTTGATTCATTTCATCAGCTGATCTCAGTCTTCAGACAGCTGATTGGTCAGACTGTGTGCTCTTGATTGGTTGGAAGAAAAACCTGCAGCCACACCAGCCCTTTGTGAAATAGTTTGGACATGCCTGCTTTAAATCATGTGATGTTCGTGTTGGTTTACGAGACCTATTCAGAGACCTATTTGCTAACCGTCCTTTAAACCTGAAATCAGATCGGGAGTCTGCAGGAACAGCTTGATAATGGTCCTAATGCTCAGCTGGCCCGACTACAGCAGGAGAACTCCATCCTCCGAGACGCCCTGAATCAGGCAACCAGTCAAGCTGAGAGCAGGTAACTTAACCCTAAACCCCTGACCCTGAACCAGGAGACCAGCCAGGCAGGTGGAAGGCAACCCAGCGGAAAGTCCCCAAATTTTGGGCTGAATGCCTAAAGCCCTACCAGCACATTTGGCCTTAAACTCTTGACCCTTGGGGTGGACCGATTCTCTATGAATCTAGAGGGACTTAATCGGAGCCCTTCAGATTAGTGGCATCTAGTTACTGTACACCTGTGTTGTCAAGAGGCACTCTTACCTGGTCAGGTCAGGGTCCTGACATGACTCTATCTGCAGTAAACTGGTTTCAGGATAATCCTTCAGATAAACAGATTCTGTCTCATCCAGTGAAACAACAAAAAATTGAAAAAGCTGCACATCAACAGACTCTGACATTCTTATTAGGTCATTCTTATAGCTGTGCTCTCTCAGACCCACACCTGTCTTGTTGTTTCTGGTGAACCAAACTGAAGATTTAATTGTTGCTGTGTTGAAGTAGTCTGAATAGTTGTATGTTCAAAACGTTCTGCAGGCAGAATGCAGAGCTGGCCCGTCTCAGGCAGGACTGCGTCCGTCTGGGTCGAGAGGTAACTGAGCGCTCCAACGCTCTGAGAGCTGATGAAGAGCTCATCAAGAACCTGGAGGCCAAGATGGCTGCTGCCGAGCAAGAACTGGCCAAAGCTCAGGTTGGAACTAAATGTCGCAAAGCTCAAAAGCTGCAGCATGAGGCTCACAAGTGTGATTTCTTTTCATAGAGGGTGTAGAAAGATCCGCTCTGAGGGTGGCTTTGCTGTTAGAAGACAGAACCTAAGTGTCTTCTCCTCTTTGCAGCTGGTCCATGCAGATATTGAGCATACTCTGCAGCAGAGACTGGAGGAAGTGTGTTCACAGCTCCAAGTTTCACAGCAGGAAGCTGCTGCTGTTAGTGGTAAGTGTATCGGTCAGTAGTTAGCCAATTGAACCGCAACATATTTTATGAATTTCAAAAACTGGAAATTTAGAATAAAAAATGCTGCACCAAAACCTGCTTTGTACACTCAGTTCTAAAAATTGAAGTCTGCGCATCCTAAAGCCAATGTAGTAATTTTATTTAAATAAAATTCAAGGTCCTCGCCAGGAAATCTTGAGCATCAAACCACAAACTAATGCCTCGAAATATCCTCCCCAGGTGTAAATGCAGTATTTACATTACTAATGAATAGCAGCATTTTACAATATCACGCTAACACGCTGTAACCAAGAAGTGAGGGGGATGGGGGTGAGGGTGGTAAATAAAAGGACCATGCTGCTTTTTTCAAATCTGCTTTTTGCTGCTCAGATCTGCAAGGGGCACTGGCATCCAAAGAGACTGAGCTGCAGGAGCTCAAGGCCCAACTGGAGAGCCAGGCTGTGGTCCAGGTAAGAGGAACACCTTAATGATACCAGACTTATCTAACCTCTGTGTGGAGATTGTGTTAGAGTGCTCCGATTGAATGAGGTTAGATATAAACATGGCTGACCAAAACAACAGAAATGTTTGCTTACATGACTAGCAAAAGATGGATGTGAATCTGATTCACCTGTGTGTCTGCAGGTGAACGAGTCATCTGAAGTGGAGCAGCTGAGGACCATGTACGAGTCTTTCTTGCCTCTTGTTTCATACAGAATAACTGTGTTTGTGTGTCCAACTTTGACATGACCTCCTGTGTCACTTCCTGTCAGTGTTCAGTGCAGAGGTGAGCAGGTGGTCTCTCTGGAGGCAGAGCTTACTCAGCTGAAGGAGGAGTTACAGATGTTGACATCATCACAGTCAGAGAGGTAAGAAATAAAATACACAACGGGCTCTATTAATCCAGGTGTGCCTGATCATTGTGACTATTCAGACACACCTGGATTAATCAGTTTGTCCAATAATGTAAGAGAGGAAATAAAGAAGCTGTCTTAAGTTCAGGAAGTAGTGGAGCCCTGCAAAGAGCCCATTGAATTAGGCTAAGGTTTGTTCCCTCTATAGCAGCAGCGTATGGTGGACATTAGAGGAACTTTGGCTCTCAAACGTCTTTTATTGTACAGACAAAATAAATATTTAAAGTGAAAGCTTTGTTTGTTAACTGTTTTTAATGTTTGCTTGTATACTGTTTTGTTTGTTTATATGTGTTTACTCAGGGAGAAGGATGGTGGAGAGGGAGCAGCAGCAGTAGATCAAACACAGAAAGAGGTACATTGAAAAAAATCAGGTTTAAGTCAAAGATGGCCACACAGCCATTACAGAGATTTTAACTTTTGATTATGAAGTCATATTTTCCTTATTTTTACATTTTTATGAATCAGTCACAGCCCTGTGAGTCCCTCTACTCAGTCTCTGAAATGTTAGTGTCATGTACGTTTCATTAATTAATGAATATTTCATGTTTATGCATGTTAGTGTCACACAGTCATTCTAGAGGAATTGGGCATTGAACCTCATCTGTTTTTAAGAAGAGCTGATTTATATGCAGTCTGTGCTCACCTGTTTTTGTCATCTATTGAGTCCATGGGGTCTTCCTTACTGTAGTGCAGACAACTGGCTGTTCTTCTGATCTTCCTTATATATGCTATTTAACATGCAGACGAATAATAGCCTCCAATAACTACTTCTAAAAATCATGTTTTTCTTGCCCTGTAGATCACCCTATTCTCCGAAAAGGACAATTGACACACATATGCTAACAAGTTTACACTAATTAATTACAATTTACTTACAGAATTAGGGCTGTATGTCCCCAAAGTTTTTTTTTTTTTAATTTACTTGGTTTCCTAATGATGTCACTGTGACATCACAGCATGCCGTTTCTTCTTCTCTGCAGGGGTCAGGGAGTGAGACAGAGTCTGATCAACCCTTTGAAAGGTAAACACACCCTCTCCATAACTGTCTCTCTGTAACAGCATGAATTAATACAAGATTCAGTTATTTTTCTTGTTTTAGGTTAAGGTGCAACAAAATGGATGATATTGTAGGATGTTAAAAGACTTACTACATTTAAAAACTGATCAAACACATCAAATATTTCAGCCTAGTTTTTATATAGTCAGTGTTTATGCCGTTTACCTACAGTGACAGTGTGCACAGTAAATGCCAATGGTTTTCAGTGGGATGTGTGTGTTAATGCTCAAGTGTGCCTATGTATTCATGCATCAGTCTGGAGGAAGACTCTCAGCTGCTCCGTCTGGAGGAAGAACTGCAGCAGGCTTGTTACCGCAGCAACGTGAGTAAACAACTCATAAAAATAATTCACCCAGGGTAAACTCTTCGTGATATATGTCTTCTTAAAAAAAATCCTGAAAGCTTTGCCTCTCTTTATTCTTGTTTTTCCCTCAGGAGCTGGAGGAGAAAATGGCGGCTTCAGCAGTGGCACTCTCAGAGGCGAAGCATCAGAACGAGCAGAAAGAGGCGGAGCTTAAAGCAGCGCTGGTCAGTAAAACTAAAAGTTTGTTGAAATGAAACACTGATCTGAAGGCACATTTTAGGACAAACCAGATATGTGACCATGTCTGACCATTAAGTTATCGCCGTTGTAAGCTTTATAACAGTGATAGAAACATAGAGTGACTGATGCTATTAAATTAACATTAGCTTGGTCGCTGTGTTAAAATGGGTGAGACTGATGCTTGGAGTTGCAGCAGCTGGAAAGTAGGTGGGCCCAGAGTAGCTGTACGTCTGCAGCAGCGATCCAGAGGAACCTACGGGTTGATGGAGCTCAGGGACTCTCAAAAAAGACTTGAGTATTCATGACACTAATAGGACATGATGACTTAAAGTAAATGGCACAGACAGAAAGAGGATGTAGATGGAGGGGAGGGTGCTCAGTGTTCTTGATTTTTAACAGACCTCTACATCAGATATATATAAAAAATGATAGTTTATCTTTGTGTGTGTGGTGTGTTTTCAGGCTGAAGCCGAGTCCAGGTTTACATCCCTGAATTTGGACTTCCAGGCGTCCCTGCAGACTCTGTTTCCTGGCGTCTCCATGGAGACGGAGCAGGTCAGTCAGCTGTTTCCTGTTAGGCCTCAGTGTTTTAAATGTAATTGTGAAAAAAGCAGCAAGGTTGAACTCCTCTAATATTTAGTGGTTGTTAAAAAACATGTTATTATAATGATCATTTTTTATTATCATTAGGGACACACAATGTAACCTTTCAGCTAACATCTGGCTGATACTGATAAACACAAACCCCTCTTTGAATTGTGAAGAACATCAAGTGTCTCCTCTTATAGAGTTGACCTGTTCCTCTTTTTTTTCAGAAACAGGCAAAAAACTGTAAAGTGCTGAATTATAGCATTAAAAAGATTCATCATAAAGTGCAGTAGTGTAAATTGGACACATATCAGTCCTTTGCTGGTGAACTGAATGGTTAGCTTACCCAAGAAAGTGGGGTGGTGTCCAACAGGCCCAAAATGGGCCTGAAATACTACCACCAATGATTGACTTTACTAGCTGTTATATGCAGATAAATATAATATTATTTAATTAATTCTGTGCAGCTCTAATTATGTGTTTACATTGTGTGTGTGTGTGTGTGTGTGTGTGTGTGTGTGTGTGTGTGTGTGTGTGTGTGTGTGTGTGTGTGTGTGTGTGTGTGTGTGTGTGTGTGTGTGCCCACCCTGCAGAATAACTGGCTGGAACTTTTCACTCAGAGCATTCAGGAAAATAAAAGAGAAATGGAGAGCTCAGAGGTAAAAACACTGAACTACTTTTTCTCCTCACAGACACACCTGAAGTCTCATCAAGACTTTAAACCTTTTCAATTTTCAAGAGAAAAAAAAACTTTAAAATATAGAAAATCCTTTAATCCCTCTCAGTCTCAGGAACTTATGCTTTACCTGCTGCATTAGTAAACTATTTTGGAAACCAGCAGAAATCCAAATCAGACCTTTTTTCTTTGCTAAATTTTTTTCAAATGTCAAAGTAAAAAGTTTGTTTTTGTTATTTATAAAATGGTTATTGTGAAATCTTTTAGACAGAGGTAAAAAATTTAACAGGATCTTGCCTGAAATCTTCCTGAGTTCAAAAACTTTAAGCACTATAGATCTTTAAAATTTATAAGATCTTTAAGATTTATAAGGAACTTTTTTTCAGACTCAAATTGTGTTTTTCAATTTGTTTTAGTTTGTAAACTTGGAATTTGATCAGGGTTTGGTTTCTGTTGTGGCACATTTTTCATGAAGAACTCAGAACTATTGTTAGTTATGTTCAAGGTCTCTTATTTTAGAGCAGATAACAGTGAAAGGATTTGATTATTTTGTGTTTTTGTTGAGTTTTGCAATATATAAGTTATCACTTTTGTCATGTAGCTGCGGTCGAGATTGGAGGAAGCGGAGAGGAAAAGGAGCAAGCTGCAGGACGAACTTGATCAGAAGACGAAGCTGCTGCAGGAAACAGTAACTAACAGTCTTATTTTGCCTTCTTTTGCTCGATCTATATATCGGGTTTGTTAAATTTTCCCACTTGTACAGTTTAGGTTATTCTTTTCCTTGTTCTGACAGGAAGCAGAGCTTCAGGCCCTGCAGCAACGCTCTGAAGAGGAGGAAAATATGTGGAAGAGCAAACTGTCTGAAGCAGAGCTGCAGAATCAAAGTGTGAGGAGCAAACATCAGAAAAAAGTTTACATCTGAGCAGTATTATCAGTCCTTTTTTACCTTTTGGAGCAGATGTATCAGTGTGCAATTGCTTCTGTCTGCAGGTGATGGATGAGCTGAAGATGCTGCAGGATGAAGTTCAGACAAAGACAGAGACAGAGGACACTCAGCAGGTCTCACTCTCTAATCTGTTAACGCTAAATAAATAACTGTTGAGCATCTTTGTGCGAATGAAGTGTGGGTTCATTAGATTTGTGTTAATGAGGTTGTGTTCTGGTGTTTGTGTTTCAGCTGAAGGAGCAGCTGATGCTGTTGGAGGCTCAGCTCGAGAAACAGCTGGAGGAGGCCAGCATCACACAGAGCTGCAGCGAGGAGCTTGCACAGGTCTAACACACAGACATGCACAAACACAAATCCAAGGATAGAACATAGCAGTGTGAGAAACGTGTCAGACTTATATCTTTAAAATGTTTTGATTCATAAGGAAAAACAAATAAGTGAAAAAGCACCCTATATATACTGTAGGGTCAATCTGAGGTGGGTAGAGTGCACCTCCCGTCTATTTCACATATACAGAGGAAAAGCCATGACAGGGAGAGCAGCATTTAACAGGTAAAGAGTACTTTTCAAGCTTGTGGTTGGATCTCATACAGCATTAACAAAATCAACTTTTGTTAATTTGAGGCATGAGGCAGGGAGAGCAAACCTCTCTTCTAATTCAAGTACATGCAAGAAAAGCAAAGGCATGATGAGCAGCAAAAAATGACAGGCTCTATTCTGAGAGCTCCCTGCCCTTCCACCTGTGTAATGCCAAAGCCCCAGGCAGAGAGCGTAACACCAAAGAGCCCAGGGCCTGCTCTAAGAGCTGCCTGCCCTACATTTTGTTTATATCAAATGTCAAATCCAAGTGCGGGGGGAGCACACCTCCTGGCTGTTTCACATTCCTACATGAAACACCAAGGTTATAAGAGCCACATCAAAGAAATGTGACAATGAATGTGTGTGTGTGTATGTGCGTATCAGGCTCAGTCTCAGGTGCAGCAGATGTGTGCACGCCTGCAGGTGGAGCAGGAGCAGCATGAGCAGCTGCTGTCAGAGCTGCAGCAGGTCAGAGTTACATCTGCAGCTACAAGGTTACATCTTGAAGTCAAAGGTTATACTGACCACATTTCCCCTGTTTTTCAGGCTCGAGAGGAGGTGACGGAGCTGAAGCACCAGCTGGATCTGACACCTGAAGCGCCTCCTGAGGTTTCTGTTTACATTGATAAAAAACTGACGCAGATCAAACTGTCAGAGAGGAAACACATGCTGGTTTACTCAACTCACTGTTGTCTGATGATTCAAAATTTGACATTTAGTTTGGAAATGGTAGACACTGCATCCTCCCCTTTAAAATGTAGAGGGGTCACCTGGCTTGTCATCAGTGGGTAGCTTTTACACCTGTGAACGCTCAGTTAATGCTGAACAATATTACTGTTCAGCACTGACACTCAACATCATTCCTACAGACTGATACTTTGGAGTTGAATGTTAACTATTGTTTTAAAGTGATGTCTTGTGTTGTTTGTGCAGGACAAGCAGAAGGAGGAGGAAGTGAAGCAGGAGGAGCAGGTGGGGGAGGAACAGGTGGAAGTCAAGGAGGAGACACCTGTGTGAAATCTACTTTATATTTGGGCTGTGCCATTACTGTGGTAACAGACGGAAGTCAGATATGACCACACAATGAGGGACCAAAGTTTTTTCACAGTATTATAATTATGAAAGGGAAATTTCAGGAAAAATAAACTATAAAATCTCACTCAGCTGTCTGATTCATTTGTTCATATCTATTTATTTGTTCATAATGCTTCTGCTGATCACATTAAAGAAAGCCTTCAAAAACTTTCTCAACCATACGTTAAAAAAACAGTGCTACACCCCATTATGGAATGAAGCTATAATAACAGTGATCCCCAAAGAAGGCAAAAACAAAGAACTATGTGAAAATGACATACCTTTATCAATACTTCATTGTTATTGTAAAATATATAGAACCATTTTCTGTAATAGATGCAAAAATTAATTCATGAAGACCAATCCGGCTTTATAAAGGGGAGACAGACACAAGTTAACATAAGAAGAATGATACATGTAATAGAAGAAATAAAAAAAAGGGAGAGAGGGCAGTTATTATTAGTTTATTTAGTTTATTAGTTTAGATGCTGAAAAAGCCTTCAACGACATTCAATCAAAGTCTTTATACCTCTGCTTGGAGAATCTTCAGTTTTAATGAGGATGCAGTTAAATGCATTAAAACAACATATAAAGATCCCAGGGTAAGAATAAAAATTAATGGAAGCTTAACCAAAGAATTCAAACTAGAAACTAGTCCCCAATTCTCTAAGCAGTAAGGCAAAATGAAGAAATTATGGGGAACACCATGAGAGACACTGAGCACAAAATTGGACATTTTGTTGCTGGCGTTTTGATATATTAAAAAAAAAACAAAAAAAAAAAACAGACTTCTGGCTCCCAAAATTAATGACATTATAAAACTATGGGTACCTCACAGGTTACAAACTTAATGTCCAGAAATCAAAAGTGCTATTGTTTATTTATTTACCATCTAAAGAAATTCAAGATAGATATAACTTCAAATGGAACAATTGAAGGCTTTATTTTTTAATTTAGGAATAAATATCACCAATGAATATATATATATATATATATATATATATATATATATATATATATATATATATATATATATATATATATTTTTTTTTATTTAGGAATAAATATCACCAATGAATATATATATATATATATATATATATATATATATATATATAACTAAACTACTAAACTAACTTTACTAAATACGTACCTCTAAATCATGAAATATATAAGGACATGGAGAAATGGTTGGTATTGATTCTTGACTTTTGTTCAAGTATTGAAATTATAAAAATGAATGTATTACCAAGAATTCTGTATTTATTTCAGGGGTGCCAATCCCACCCCTGCAATTTTAGGAGGTGGATAAAAAAAATGTCAAGATTCATCACTGAAAGAAAAATCGTATGTGTATGTTACAACATGTGTATTTTATCATTATGTAAGTATGTTAATCATCATTTACTGCAAGTCACTTGGTGTGAATGCTTGAAGAGTCATATCTGGGCCTTTCAATGAGCATGGGAAAGGAGAAGTATGGCCTTGGAGTTGGGACTGATACTTTTCCGCTGAAGCCATGCAACTAGATGAATGCTATAATTTTACTCACAGGTTGTTTCCCTAGCAGTGTGACATTAAACTGATAAGCAGGAACCTGATGATGAACTAAGCTGTCTTTGTTCTCCCAGTACAGACCACAGCTGCAACCTTTACCATATTTGGATGCTGTTGTAATGTCATGCCACTTGTGAGATGGCGTTAGTGGACGGGGGTGTCTTTTTCTTGACTGCATAAAAGATGTGTGTAAAAATCTGAATTCCTCAGTCAGAGTAAGCTGCCTTTGTTCTAAGCTGTTGACTCCTTGCAAGTAAAAGATATTAAAGAAAAAGAAGTCCACTATCCCTGTCATTCTTCTCAGCTGGCTGCAAGTCAGTTTAATTTTTCTGACAATCACCAAGAGTCAGATGTAGAACACTTTAATTACCGAAAGACAGGGGGGCCAAATCTTAAAGAATATTTTTATGCTGCACAGCTCCAGCACTTGATTTGCTGGTGTAATACAAAATACTTCACAAGATGAAAAGAGACCTGAACGTGAAAGGATGTCATATGCAGAGTATGATAGTTTGGAAATCTGGTTTAAAGCAGTTCAGAGATAGAACTTGGAGATGGATCAAAGATTTTAAGATGGCTGGCACACAATGAGAATTTTATACTGGGACCTTAACGTTCAAACAATGGGCAAAGAGAGGCATAACAATAACGAATACAGTAACTAAACAGGGGGAAATCAAAAGCTTTCTACAACTAAGAAGAGAGTATGAATTGGACAAACAAGATTTTTTCAGTGTATCTACAGATAAGAGATTGCTTTAATGAAGAGATTAAGCCAGATCTCCAAGAAGAGCAAAACAGACTGATTGTTGCAATGTGTAACACATACAGAAACTAAGTTAAAAGACCTATATCAATGCTTTGTCATATGGAGGATGAAAAGAGACAACGCTTATGCACGCTGTTGGCCAATGGAGACCAACATCTGCACATGGCGGCCATCTTGCTTTTGGCAGCTCGCCCACTCCTAACATTAAAGTCTAAGATGCATGTAGCATTTAAATAACCATAGATTGATTAATTTTATACCAGTTTTCAAACAGTTTGGTTCGTATGTCCATGTAGATTCTCATTCATCCAGGTCATGGTTTTCTTGAAGACTCCAAAAACAGGCAACTGGACTGTGTAGAGTTGAGAAGACGATTCGCCTCTTATCCAAGAAGCTTCTTCAGTTCTAAATATTGCTGGTGTGAGGAGCAGATATTTATCTTACTGGAGAAGGGGACAAACAATTCCTTGAAAGTCGTCGTTAGACCCATTATCAGCAGCATTAACTGGGTCACATACAAAGTGGCAAAACATCTGGCCACCATCCTAGCTCCCTTGTCGGCCACACCACTCACCATGTCAAAAACTCAGAGGACTTTGCCAAGAAAATCAAGGACATCAGGCTGGACCCAGATGAAACCATGGTTTCCTATGATGTCACATTACTTTTCATGAGTATTCCAACAACAGAGCAAGTCCAAGCAGTAAGACAGCGCCTCTTAAAGGACAGCACACTGGAGGTCAGAACCAACTTAACCCCGACCACATCTGCTCCTTATTGGACATCTGCCTCAGCACCACCTATTTCCAGTTCAGAGCGCGCCATTACAGACAGAAACATGGATGTGCTATGGGCTCCCTGGTTCCTCCAATAGTGGCCAACCTGTACATGGAAGAGGTAGAGAGGAAGGCCCTAACCTCCCTCAAAGGAGCCGCTCCTAGCCACTGGTTCAGATATGTGGATGACACCTGGGTTAAGATCAAAACACATGAAGTACAGGCCTTCACTGACCATATCAACACAGTGGACAGCAACATCAAGTTCACCCGTGAAGATGTCTAGGACAATGTGTTGGCCTTTTTGGACTGTGCTGTACACTTGGAGGCAGATGGGTGTCTCAACATTGAAGTGTATAGGAAACCCACACACACAGATCAATATTTCCTTTTTGATTCCCACCATCCTCTGCAGCACAAACTGGGTGTTATCAGAACACTCAACCACCAGGCTGAGAACATTCCCACGAAGACAGAAGGTAAAGAAAAGGAACAGAAGCACATCAAAAATGCCCTGACAACCTGTGGATACCCTAAGTGGGCCTTTGTGAAGAACAGAAAGAGAAATAACACTGAACATGAAAGGGAGGAGAGACGCAAGAGCACCTGGAGATGGTTTTCTACGACCCCTTCTTTCCAACTCCTTCCAGTCGTTGTCTGTCCCCTTCTCCAGTAAGATAAATATCTGCTCCTCACACCAGCAATATTTAGAACTGAAGAAGCTTCTTGGATAAGAGGCGAAACGTCTTCTCAACTCTACACAGTCCAGTTGCCTGTTGTTTCAAGTTGCCTTTAAACTGATGTAAAATTGCTGGGTCAAATTTGTAATACGGACTTGGTCTCACTCACAGCGAATCTGTTAGCCAAGCTGATAAACACAAGCACATCCACAAAGGCTGTCACTTAGGCAAAAAAAGGCTGTCATAAAAGAAATTAAAATCTTGATTGTGGTCTGCCTTGACAACTCGCGCAAAGCGACTCAAAGTTAGCCCTTGCATACAAATAGCCTTGAAACAACTGTACTTCATGATTAAGTCTTTTTTTTCTCAAAGAAAATCTGCCATTTCAATATGTCCAAGCATCCCGACTCATAGCCACGTTATCAAGGTCTGTAATTAACAAAACGGTTTGTAAATCTGTCAAGATTTCAGTGATTTAAGAGTATTTTTCATCATACAAATTACTCACCTTCCGTCAGCTACCATACAATGTACCAGAACGGTATACTAAAGTAAGATGGCCGCCGTGTACGGATGCCGGTGACTCTGCCTCGATTCATCTAGCCTTTCTTATATATGTCTATGGTAAAGATGGCTAGGAGAGGAAGTGACATAAATTTCGCACATGTGCAGTACAAATCGGGTTTCCGAGATGATCAGGTGGCGACACTGCGCAATGTTAGTTTCAGGAAGTGAGGGAAAACCCCAGAAAGCTTTTTGGCTTTAAATCCGTATACTGGTGGAACCAAGTTGTCCATAGTATATACAGTCTATGTTGTACGCCCATAGGCTGTATCGAGTGTCAATCGTAGAAAAACATGAACCCCTAATAACTTTTAAAAATTGAGGTGCACAGAATGAAGAAAAGAATCTAATAAGCTGAGTCCTTTCAATGCTGGGTTTTGGCATGCATGGCTCTAGAATTCTTAGTTCTTGAAGACCTGGCTTTAAAATGCTGGGTTCTGACCATAGACTGTATAAAGAATGGACAGTCTGCCTCCTTGCTGGGTGAAGTCACTCTGAGAACGGCACCCTCTGTTGATGGGCTGCAGTATAGGTCATAAATCCCGCCTCCGCCAGCAAAGCTTATGGAGCTGTGGACAAACTTTAGAAATTTATTACACAGAACATAAAATTTTCTCCCCCCTGCTTGTGATGTTGACTAGTAGTTATTGTAAGACTGGTTTGTGCTCAAGTTATTAGGGGGTTCATGTTTTCTATGATTGACACCTGATACAGCCTATGAGCGTTCAGGGATTGCCTAACTCTCCCAGGGGATACGCTGTTTGAGCCGAGCGTCATCACAGCGACTCTCGGCGACTGCGCGCCCGAATGCAGCGCAGCGCTGGTTTCAGGAAATAAAGAAAAATCCTGGAAATACCGAAAGCTATTTGGCTTCAAATCCGTATACAGGTGGTAGGCGGAACCAAGTTGTCCATAGTACATACTGTCTATGGTTCTGACGCACTCACAGTTCTCGAATGCTGGTGTCTAGAGTGCTTGGTCTTGGGATAATAAAATTTTAAATAAGATAAGAATAACTGTATTGATCCCCGAAAGGAAATCCAATTACTTCAGGGATCAATATATTCTTCTGTCTTATCTTAATTAACAGACAACATATCAGGTGTTCAACCTAAAAAAAAAAATGTTGGTTTTAAATTTGATGCTTGCATCCATAAAGGTGTGAATAGGGACAACAACAGATGAAAAGACAAAAAAAAATGAACAGGTTCATCCACTAACAAATAATGTTATTAAGCAACAAGTTTTTGACATGATTAGATATACAAAGGATGTACAAAGGGCATTAGTCTATCTGTTGTGAATGGGGGAAGTGGTTCACCCCTCAGTGAGAGACAGCATGAAAAAATAATTCAACAGAAACTCAAAAAATATTGTTACATAAAGTTAAATGTCAAGGATGAGGAATTTCATCGTCTAAAGTACAAGACCCTGAAAATCTGCAGAAATCCATGATCTTGTAGCACCCAGGTAGAACTGCGTTGACAACAGACTTAATTCTGTACTGAAAATCACTGCAAGGGCTAAAAATTACTACCAAATGCCTTTTCAAGAAAAACTTTTCATATTTCAGCAGGATAACACCAAACCACCCTATGCACATATTACAACTGGATGGCTCTGTAGTGAAAGAGTCCAGGTGCTAAACTGGCCTGCCTGCAGTCAGTCAAATTTGTCACCCATCAAAAACTGCTCAGAAAAACTATTTTTGGTTGGTTATATTAAATTGCCACACATTTACAACCCTCGTTCAACACTTAATAATGGTTCTTCATCTCCACCATCATCTTACTCATAGTTTTTGCACTTCTGACTGTTTCGTAAGACAGAGAGAATTAATCTTACAACAAAGATTTTATGTCACTTTGGTTTTGAGCATTAAGTCTGTGTAATTTTGGTGTACAACTCCTTCAGAGTTTCCTGGCTGGCTTCAGGTCCATCCTCTGAGGTTACATATCCAGGATAAGTGGGATAAAATTCAGGGGATAGTTTACTCCTGTCTGATGGAGGTAGAAACAGTGGTATCAACTTGGCATGTGCGTAGTCAATCTCAAAACCCTCAAATATGAGCCCCACCCCCCAGGCACTTAAACTCTCCTCTAGAAGTTTTGCCACCTTCAGGGCTGCCAGCACCAGCTCCTCATAGTCCCTTTTTTCTAGTCTGAATATATCAGAGGTCAAGGGTCGGCGTGGGACCAGCACAGTAAAGCCGGGAGAATTGGGGAAAGGAGTGAGAAAGGCCACATGACCATCATCCTCCCACACCCTCCACTGCTGCTCCTCCCCACGCACGATGCGTGAAAACAAACCAGGATGAGCTGGATCATCTCCGAGGAAAGTCAGATTATAAGGGGCATCAGGTTGTGGGAGTTTGGCCCGAATCTTGGCCTGAATGTCTGTTAAGCTGGAGTCACTCCATCTGGCAGCCGTCTTTGAGGTGCAGTACCCAGGGTCATGGGTATTGTGCTCCTCTTCTCCTGCCAGGTGAGGGCGCCACTTCGCATGAAGACCATGCAGAGGGAGGATATAGATCTGTGGAAATTAAACCAAGTGTTGATCAAATTTGACTAAATTATACAAAATAATCTACATTTATTTATGTAGCACCTGTATATATCTATGTAACACAAAAATGTTTTTCCACTAATCATTTGAAAATGACCTTTGTGTTAACACAATATTGGGCAAGCTCATATTTGCCTTTTTATTCATACTGGCGGCCATTTAAAGCACATTTGCAAACAGGACTCATGGGACTATAGCTACAAAGGCTCACACTGTTACTGCTTTCACCACTGGGGAAATTGTTCGAGAGACTTTCCCATGAGGACAACCCTAAATTTCACAAATGTTAGACCACTCTATTTAAAATCAACGCCAAACTTTCTCTGCAAAGTAGTATGTGTCAATTTTCGTGAACTACTTCTACTCAACAGCAGACCAGCCAATGAAAAGGTTGTACAGTATTAACCCTTACCTGGGCAGGTCTGTCCCTCTTAGGTCTGCTGACCAGGGCACACCTCTGAACTGCCATTTTGTCACACAGTATCTCTGAAACGACTCTAGCCCCCAGCAGCCAGGATAAGAACTCCTGTTTCTCCAGGTGGAAGATGCTGCCTCCTGGGCTGCCAGGTGTGCTGCGCTCCAGGATAAGAGAGCCTGAGGTCCAGGGCCGGGGATGGAGGTAAGCCACCAGACCTTCTGATTTCCAGATGACATGACGCGGAAGAGCCATGGACATTCTGTAGAGCAGAGAGGAACAGCATGAGGTAAGACATGTTTTGTTCCCCTAATGATTGTCCTAATGTACATGGAATCAGATGTGCATTTACATTACAAGCATGAAAAACTAAACATGCTTTATTGACCAAATAATCAGGGGTTAGGGAAAGGAAAAAAATGTCAGTAATGTACAGAAAATAGTATCTGATGGACCTTTTTTGTTCAGAGAAATCTTACATAGTAATTTTATTTAGGATGTCAAACCTTCAAACTTCTCTGTCTTTTTGTCAAATGAAAAAATCTCTTATCATCACAGGGGTGTTTTCTGAAACAAGCTATGCCTGAATTAGAGAAAACTGAAGTCAGGGTTAGCTATATAGAGATGAACTAAATGGTATCGATTGATCTTTGCGTCCTATTTCCAAATGTTTGGCTTTAACAGCAAGCAAGTTATATGATTCATGATCTATATCAAAACGATGTCAGTCACAGTATAAGTAAACCAAATTTATAAAAATGACTTGCTACTGTAAGTATCTGTCCTTTACTTGACATGCAACTTCCACACAGGCAATAATAGCCTACTGAAACACTCATTTTGTCATCTATGTAAAAATGATTCAAAGAGGTGGAGAGCAAGTTCTCACATTTGCCTAATTCTCTGTAATTAAGCAGTTTTTGAATCAAAAATTTAACGAGTATTTTCTGTCAGAAATATTGCACTTAATTGAGTGGGATTGCGAAGCATTCCCACTATATGTTATTCATATCTTTATTGAGTGGGATTGCAGAGCATTCCCACTATATGTTATTCATATCTTTATTATTATTATTATTATTATTATTATTATTATTATTCCGCCGTTTTTTGGCAGTCAACTACTTCCACATACTTCAACGTATTCAAACCATTCAAACTTCAAAACATTCATCTCGTTGAGGAGATTCCGGCTTGTATTCAAAAATTTCCTAACATTCATACTTTCCGAGATATTCCAGGTTTTCCGACCGATTTCTCCCATTACAAATGCATTACGGAATGTTCAAATTGGCTTCAAACTTCAAAAGCCTTCAGCTCCTCTATACTTCCACATAGAAACTTCATTCAAAAACCAAAATATTCACAAATTCGTCAGCATTATTCCACATCTTCAACATTTTTAATCCCATTTGTACTTTTCAAAATATTAAGATTTGTTTAAAACTTCGTTATAATGGCAGTCAATGGGAAAAGGGCTTCAGACGTAGTCAACTTCAACCTCTTCTCATTCATTCATACTTTCACCTAGAAACTTCATTCAAACTTTAAAATATTCACACATCTTCAGACATTCACTCATTCATTCACCATCTTCATGGCATTCATACTTTTCTCACAGTGACAGTTCAAAAAGTCCAAAGATTTTCAGACCTGTTCAGGTTTTAACATTAGTGTGTATTGCACGGAATGTTGGCAGCTAGAGTGGGTGACCTCACAGCTAGAGTGAGACAGGCTGAAAATTAATCCTCAAAACTTTGTCTTTACAAAAGGATTGTGGCAACTCACTTCGCTCTACACAGATAAAAATTGGTACAGTGATGGCAAAACTCGCTGTCACTCTTCATCTCAAAAATCAAAGCCATAGGACACACACAGTGGCCTGGGCAGACACCAACTGCCACAGACATCCCCCAAATTTCTCCAGCTTTCTCCATTGACTCCAATGTAAACCTGAGAGGAGGATTTTCAGAGGAAACACAAACTGGACATGTTTTTGACTTGTCGTAGTGAAGGCATTTTTGGCTCCACAAACACAGAAGTTGTATCAACGTGTTCAGCCGGGTCTTGTGGTTCTCAGAAGCTCATTATCATGAAGATAGCAGTTACAGAGGATGAGAAATATGACGTTGTTTGGGCATTACGTTCTCAGCCTCAAGCCTCCTTTCTCCTGCTGTTGTTAAGCATCTATCGTCACCATGGCAACCAAAGGGAGCACCTGGAGACACACAGCTGACTGGAAAGCTGCTTCTAACAGCCATATGAGACACATGAAGCCAGGCTCAGTACACAGAGTACTGGGGGTTACATTTAAAACCCTTCAATAGAGTTATTTGACGAACTTTGTCATCTATCTCTTCGCACAAACCTTGAGCTACAGAAACCATCCAGGGCTTAATAAATTCAGCTCATTGAGGACATTATGGGGTCAAATCAGGATTTTTTCATTTACATTGTCCCCATTTTTCAATCATTCATTGAAAATAAATTATTTAGTTCTTCAAACTAATTTATTTCCTTCAAACTGATTTAAACCGTTTTGATTCTTCAAACCTCTTTTTCTTCCAGATTTGTAACCTTTTAATTCTCCAGTTTTAAATATTTTTTACTCTTTATACATTATTCAGTTCTTTCAAACAAATTCCAACTCATTTAAACTGATTCAAAACTTATTGGTTCTTCAAGCCTTTCCCATACTTCAGGGTTTTTAATCATTTTAATTTTCAGATGTTGAATTTTCTAAAATTGTTATTCATGCATTATTCAATTCATTCAATTGAGTTTATTCCAATTGATTCAAATCTTCCTGATTCTTCATACCTTTTGACCTTTCACATATTTTAAAATTCAGCCATTCGCAATAGCAGCTTAGCGCTAGCAATTTCGACTGAAGCAATCCCACTCGCAATTTCTTCAGAAATTGCATTTTCTAGTTGAGTGGGATTGCGAAGCATTCCCACTATATGTTATTCATATCTTTATTGAGTGGGATTGCGAAGCATTCCCACTATATGTTATTCATATCTTTATTATTGAGTGGGATTGCGAAGCATTCCCACTATATGTTATTCATATCTTTATTGAGTGGGATTGCGAAGCATTCCCACTATATGTTATTCATATCTTTATTATTATTATTATTCTTCCACCGTTTTTTGACACGCTACTCCTTCCACATACTTCAACGTATTCAAACCATTCAAACTTCAAAAGATTCATCTCATTCAGGAGATTCCGGCTTGTATTCAAATATTTCCTAACATTCATACTTTCCGAGATATTCCAGGTTTTCCGACCGATTTCTCCCATTAGAAATGCATTACGGAATGTTCAAATTGGCTTCAAACTTCAAAAGCCTTCAACTCCGCTATACTTCCACGTAGAAACTTCATTCAAAAACTAAAATATTCACAAATTCGTCAGCATTATTCCACATCTTCAACATTTTTAATCCCATTTGTACTTTTCAAAATATTAAGATTAGTTTAAAACTTCGTTATAATGGGATTCAATGGGAAAAGGCTTTCAGACGTAGTCAACTTCAACCTCTTCTCATTCATTCATACTTTCACCTAGAAACTTCATTCAAACTTTAAAATATTCACACATCTTCAGACATTCACTCATTCATTCACCATCTTCATGGCATTCATACTTTTCTCACAGTGACAGTTCAAAAATTCACATGATTTTCTGACCTGTCCAGGTTTTAACATTAGTGTGTATTGCACGGAATGTTGGCCGCTAGAGTGGGTGACCTCACAGCTAGAGTGAGACAGGCTGAAAATTGATCCTCAAAACTTTGTCTTTACAAAAGGATTGTGGCAACTCACTTCGCTCTACACAGATAAAATTTGGTACAGTGATGGCAAAACTCGCTGTCACTCTTCATCTCAAAAATCAAAGCCATAGGACACACACAGTGGCCTGGGCAGACACCAACTGCCGCAGACATCCCCCAGATTTCTCCAGCTTTCTCCATTGACTCCAATGTAAACCTGAGAGGAGGATTTTCAGAGGAAACACAAACTGGACATGTTTTTAACTTGTCGTAGTGAAGGCATTTCTGGCTCCACAAACACAGAAGTTGTATCAACGTGTTCAGCCGGGCCTTGTGGTTGTCACAAGCTCCTGATCATGAAGATAGCAGTTACAGAGGATGAGAAATATGACGTTGTTTGGGCATCACGTTCTCAGCCTCAAGCCTCCTTTCTCCTGCTGTTGCTAAGCATCTATTGTCACCATGGCAACCAATAAGAGCACCTGGAGACACACAGCTGGCTGGTAAGCTACTTCTAACAGCCATATGAGACACATGAAGCCAGGCTCAGTACACAGAGTACTGGGGGTTACATTTAAAACCCTTCAGTAGAGTTATTTGACGAACTTTGTCAGCTATCTCTTCGCACAAACCTTGAGCTACAGAAACCATCCAGGGCTTAATAAATTCAGCTCACTGAGGACATTATGGGGTCTAATCAGGATTTTTTTTCATTTACATTGTCCCCATTTTTCAATCATTCATTGAAAATGCATTATTTAACTCTTCAAACTAATTTAAACTCCTTCAAACTGATTTATACCGTTTTGATTCTTCAAACCTCTTTTCCTTCCAGACTTGTAACCTTTTTATTTTCCAGTTTTAAATCATTTTTTCCTTTAGTGCATTTTTCGGTTCTTTCCAACAAATTCCAACTCATTTGAACTGATTCAAACCTTATTGATTCTTCAAGCCTTTCCCATGCTTCAGGGTTTTCAATCATTTTAATTTTCAAACGTTGAATTTTTAAAATTATTATTCATGCATTATTCAATTTATTCAATTGAGTTTATTCAAATTGATTAAAATCTTCCTGATACTTCATACCTTTTGACTTTTCACATATTTTTAAAAATCAGCAACAACTCATTTGAACTTGAACTTGTACTTCTTTCTTATGCTGTAATGATGTATTTACCTTCAGCATGGCAACCAATTAGTGCACCTGGAGAAACAAAGCTGACTGGGATGTGTCATTCATTCATTCACTCTTTCAAATAAGTAAATTAAAACGCCAGAATTTCATTTTCTTTCTTTATTGACATTGAATCAGAAAAAAAATCTGGGGTATATGGCACCATCAGCCTTTCGACCCTCCAAGCATGTCAGGAAAAACTCCCCCAAAAAAGCTTTCTCAGGATAAGAGGAAGAAACCTTTAGGTAGGCCAGGTCTTAGAGGGATCCCCTACCAGGACGGCTGAGCATGCAGTATTTTAGAGTTCTAAGCTCAGCAGAGATCACATGGCTCCAGGGTCACATGGTTGCTGGGTTTGGCTCTGTGGCTCATGTCGAGCTGGTTCTGTGATGAGTTGAGAGGAAAAGACAACAGTTTACACTGGTGTTACAGACGACAAACTGAAATCCTACACAGCTGGTTGTAGTGTGGAAAAGTCAAAGATTTTGAAGATGAAACATACTTGGTGAAGTTCAGAGCTGTTGCTCCCCAGGTCAGAACCCTTCTCTGCTGTAGACTCGGTGCTTGGTTCTAAGAAGCCACAGTCACAAGATCTGCAGGACTTTTCTAGTTCTTCAGCTCATGTCGACTTCTGTGATGTACAGAGAGGAGAGAAGGTTGTCACATCAGATGAACACAAAGAAATAATATGACTGCTGAAGACAAGTACATACCCGTTAGAGGTCCAGCATTGTGTGAGCAACAACTTGTCCAATCCTGGATCAGAAGTTCTCTCCGCTAATTGGTCACACACGGAGAGGGTTTGGTTTCCTGTACAGCACTGGCAGACAAAACTTTACATTTATTATCAATACCTTTAAACTTTTCTAGCAAATGTCACAAAACTCTTCGTGATCAATAAACTGTTCAGTCCACTCACAACATGCTTGAGTCCTGTTCAAGATCAGTGGTGGCACCTCTTCTCAGGATAATGTTGCATACGCGGCATGTCCAACTTCACCTCTCTCTGTAGCACTGAACAGGAGAGAGAAAAAACAGATGAAATCTTACAGATTGATTTGAATACACCAGAAAACAGACATTGTAACAACATTTAAGTCAACTTACAATGTGTATGGGTCCTCCTCAAGTTCAAAGACACAGCTGTCTAGCTGCAGTACTCTGGAACTGTTGCTCAGGCGCTGCTCTGCCAGTGTGGGGCTGCCACTGTGACACTCTACCAGACAAAAAGAACTTCTTCAAAATGCCATGGAGCATCATTGAGAAATTATTGGCAGCCTTAGATTAAAAGGAATAAACTGTACTGTCACTCACCATGCACATGTTCAGGGAATTTACAGGTAGAATTGTTTCTTCTCACTGTGACACTTGCAGCTCCTACCCGTAAATTTACACGGCTGTGAAAGACTTGGTGACGAACTTCTCAGCCCAGGAAGGTGTGAATACAACCAAGTGTCAGACAGAGGGTTCACCAATGGATGTTCTTTTGAGAGAGGCTCATCCTTATCTCCTTTGGTAGACCACCAGAAACAAACACAAACAGTAAAAGGCAACAAACTCAGAGTGCAAATGTCTTGATATCAAAATCATAGGCTGACCTGATGCTCTCTTAGGATGAAATGTGTCTTCCCCTCTCCAAGGTAGGCCCTTGGGACACACTGAGCACAGAGCTGGAGTTCTAGTGTCATCACCCCACATCTTTGGTGTCTGGAGGGCACAGGTGCCTAAACCCAAACAAATGAACAGAGAGATTCAGACAAACAAATCCAGTAAAACAACGTGTATTTTCACATTTAAAATGGAGCAGTCCTGCAGCTAGTATATATGAAAGATCAATATTGTTCTTACCTTACGCCCACACCAAGTCGTTCAAGAGAAATGAGGAGCAGTAATGCATCCTCAGACCTTCCTGCCACTACTCAAAGTAAATGGCAGGACATAATGGGCAACTCTAATACAGCGTAAAGTAACGACTTGCAGAAATGTATTTCTATATAATTTGGTATAGGAGGGGGTCGTCGGTCCATCCCTCCCTCCCAGCCTTTTAAAAGCTATAGCAGCCAGAGCAGGTGTTACAACCTGGCTGCTAAGGACGACCCCCTCATCTTAAAATATAATTTGTTTATAATATTTCATTAGTTCATAATAGTTTCAGTGGCAGTTTTTATTTCTTTTAAATTAGCTTGTTTTTAATTTGTCTCACTGTATATTTTAAATTTTTTTTTTAAATGCTACTAATAATGTACTGACCTTTGCATCATTTTACTTCACTGTATTTTTCAGAAATGTATTAAAGTTTTATATATTGTCTTTAATCTCACATTGTACAGTGACTAGAAAGTATTTGCAGGTATGTTTTTCTTTGGTATAGGAGGGCCGTCTGACCATCCCTCCCTCCCAGCCTTTTAAAAGCTAGAGCAGCCAGAGCAGGTGTTACAGCCTGGCTGCTGAGGACGACCCCCCCATCTTAAAATATACTATGTTTACAACGTTTCGTTAGGTGATCGAATAGGAAACCAATAATTAAAACTCTTCTCTTAAATCGCAACGTGTAAACCGACAGTTATGGACACAATAATTTTTTTTTCCCCTTAACTTTGCACCAAGTTCTCAATTTTAAACCAGCCAGTTCTTTTTAGGGTGTTTCTAAAGTGAGCACGCAGTAGACAGGGTGGTGGTAACTGTAGTATGTCCGCAGCACGCCAGAATGGATACAGGACTGCGGGCAAGAGATGAAAATGGGGTCAAGCAGCGTGTTCTTCTCTGTGGTTGCAGCAGTTATGAGTTGTTCATAACCTTTTGACTGAAACAGTTCAAGAATGGGCTTCCTTGCTCTGGACAGCAAATCTTCATTAAAATCTCCACAGACTAAGATGGGATGATGATCCATGACTTCCAGTGAATCCAAGAGACTTCTGAGGTTGGATATGAATGAGTGAACATCGTAGTCAGGAGGCCTGTAGACGGCAGCAATTAGAGCCCTGAAAGGAGCTTCAAGTTTGATGACACTGAACTCAATATCAGTGGCATTTTGAATGAAATGTCTCTCAAGGACTCTGATGTGTTCTTTCACATAGATGGCAACTCCGCCACCGTTTTTAGTGGCCATGGCAGGATGGTTTGAATAAGACACGTTTCTGTTACGTTTGAACATGTTGTAGCCTTCAAGGTGGAGACTCTCAGCAACAAAGGATCCTCGCAGATGAGTTTCAGTGAGACAGAGCACGTCTGCAAGATGTAGTTCATGGTGACTTTTGATGTCGGTGATATGAGCTGGTAGTCCTTCTGTGTTGTGATGAATGACAGTGAGAGTGTCTGGCCTGCTCAATGTTTCTGGGATCTTGAGGAGAGGCATGACATGTTCAAGTGAAGCTTTAGACATGTTTTCAAGAGCTACAGTGATTTCAGGGTTGCAATAGATTTTCCTCTCATCCATGTCTAGAATGTGGAGTCCACTCAGAGAGGTCACTCTGCTCAGAGCAACGTAGGCCATGCCGGGTTCAAAGATGTGTTTCAGTGAGACCACGGCCGAGGAAGTTGTCATCCCTTGAACTTTGTGTATTGTACACGCAAAAGCGAGCTTGATGGGAAACTGTCTTCTGACAACTCCCGTCTGTTTAAGGTTCTCCTCGTCTCTGTCAATGTACACGATGTTTTCATCCACATCTGCTTCGCTGGCTGCTGCACTTTGACTGTTCAGTTTCAGTCCAAGTTTTTCAACATGCGGATTTCCTGCTTTAGTCACTACTTTTGCAATGCGTGCAAATGTTCCATTGCAGAGACCTGACTGCACACTTATATTTCTGGTGATCATGACATTAGCGCCGATGGCCAATTTTATCGAGTCAGGCAACTCCTTTTTGTTTCCTTGGAAAGGTACACTTTGTCTCGTCATTCTCCCGGTGGTTGGATCTTTTTTGTAGTCATCTGCATCTATTGTGGTGACGTCGGAGTGAAACATGTCCAAGGTTTTTGAGTTGTGTTCCTCAACCTGTTTGTTTGTCGCAAAAACATGCAGTACGTCTTTTGGACATTGAGCCGGGTCAGCTAAGGCCTGTGAAAGCAGAACTCTGTCTTCATGAGACAAAGACACTGTCTTTTCTTTGGCACGGATTCGATTCAGCGTCTCAGCAAAAGTGACATCATCTTTCTGACGTATGATTTCGGTCAGTGTGACCATCTGAAAGTTGTCACGCCAGAGGTCGATCTGAGTCGGGTCAAACACACACAGAGGTTTCGACTGTCTGACAGGTGGTAGCTGGTAGAAATCTCCAACAGTGAGAACTGACATTCCACCAAAAGGTCTCTGACTTCCTTTGATTTGTTTCAGTCTCGCATCCACGTAGGCAAAGAGCTGTTTGGAGACCATGGAGACTTCATCAATAATGAGTATCTCTGCATTTGAAAGCTCTGCCCTGACTTCATCAAGTTTGTTACCAAGACCTTGGAAAGGAGGCTTGAGACTTCTGGGCAGCTTCAAGAGACAATGCAATGTTGTACCTGAAATGTTGAATGCTGCAGTACCAGTGAATGCAGTCAAGAGAACAGTAGGTTTAGAGATGTCTGCTTCCTCTGCATTTCTTGGAAGTCTTCTGAGTATTTTAGATGCCTCTGCATGGATGCATTTGATTAGATGAGACTTACCTGTTCCGGCACCACCATTAATGTACAAGAAGAACTGCTCTGGTTTTGAACCACAAACACATTTCAAGCACCATTCCCGAATGGTGTGGAAAACTGAAGCTTGCGTTTGGTTCAAGTTCTGGTACATCTCACGCAGCACCACAGGATCAATTTCAGGGGCTTCGATCGTGACTGCAGATTCTTGCCTCACGTCTGACCTCACATTATAGTCTGGAACATTCTCCTGCACGTCCTCATCAGCTTCTCTTTCATTGAGTTCATCTATGCACTCGAGCCGTTCGAGCTCACTCTCAGGCGCCAGGTTGCCCCATTCATTTAGCAACATTCCTCTTTCTTCAAACTCTTGAATGGCACTGTCAATGTCCTCACGGTGTTTCTCATGTTTTTCTCTGTTGCGTTTCACAATTGCCTTCACGCGCTCGGGATGCTGTGATCCAGGTAACCAAACAGCTGCATGGTCATGGACAGACTGGTAAGTTGGGAAGTGGTTAGATTTCAGCTGGTTTTCTGAGCGGTAAGGCACGTACAGTTTAAGCAATGTGCCATAATACAGCTCTGGATCTTTCTCAAGGGAAATGGGTCGATATTTGATGACAGCATGTTTTTCATCATTTGCTCTCTTCTGGACAAACCCCATCTCATTCAGCAGGCGATGAGTGTTTTTGCCTTTTGTCTGCTTGCCATAGACTATTCTGCAGCTCGATGCAAAATCCGCCAAGCACATTGCCTCAAAGTCTGGTGTTTCTGGTCTGCATACATACTTATCAGGTAACCCTGTCATCCACACATGTTCCGATTCTGAAGGTTTGTTGTCCAGGTGTGACAAGGGGTAACTCATTTTCAGTGCGTTGTCATCCGTCTGCACAAACACCACGCTGCGTGAACACTGCTTCATGTGTAGACCGCATGCACGAGCCACACACTCCTGAGCGCTTACCTCTCTTTTTTTGGAGTAGGCCTGCATTATTTGTTTCATTTCATCGCTTTCGTTGACATCTTCCTGACGTGAGTTTTGTATCACCGTTTTGAGATATTCACTCAGACCATGTTCCGCCTTGCTGATGTAGCTGCACATGTACATGATACAGGAGTATGGGTTGAGAATGAATTGGATATCCATGTTGGCATTCCAGGCTTTCAGAAGGTAGGGATTGTAGCCATTTACCCAAACATCTTTGGGACCACGCTTCAGCATCACTTGACTGCCGTTGGTTTTGCTCTGCAAACACCTGTGGTATTCTTCTTTGGTGAACTCACATTTTGTCAAAAGCTGTTCAAAGCTGAGCGATGCAGTAGTAGGTTCATGAAGAAGCCTGTTCAGTGTTGCTAGCTTTTCTGTCAATGCCAGGTCTGTTGCTTCATCCACAATTGCCCCCGGTCTGATTATTGTGGTTTCTGGGACAGGTTGTTTGGGAAATCCGAAACGACAGTTTGCACCACTGTATTTCACACATGTCTTGGAGTGATTTTTGCTGTGCATCTGAACTTCTGTGACTATTTTGTACAGTTCTGGGTCCTTGTTTTCATCGGGCAGCTCAGCTTTGATGAATCTGGCCACAAACTTACACACCTCCTCATCAGAGCATTCTTCAAACACAGGTGCGCCTGCCACCCATACCATACCGTGAATGTGTGGGCTTCCTCTGTGCTGAAACTCGAGCCGGTAAAAGTAGTCGACGACTTTGCCGATAGGTTGTGCGGGGGACAGGATCAGATCTCTGAACAGTGCCTCGACACGTTTGTCAAACATGCGCATTGTGGTGACAGGATTACTTCGCAAAATCTCACACTTGGAGGACCAATCCAGCTCTTCAAAATTCACGTGTTCACCTTGCTGGGCTTTAATTGCTGTGATAACCCATTTCCAACGCATTTCTGCAGCACTGAAAGTTAGGAAGAATTGTGGCGAGCCTAAAGCCCGAATCATCGCAAACAAGTCTTTGGTTGTTTTCTGCCAATACGCCGGGGTGCCTCTCAGCGGTGTCATGAATCTTATTGCATCTTTGTTCCGCACTAGCCTTTCGACTTCTCGTTTGTTTTGCAACATGGCACTTGTGATTTTGCGGCCATCTCGAGTAAGCGGTTTGCCTTTGCGCAGTTGTATTCTCATGCTGGAAGTGGCCATATGTATTTCTGTCACAAATTGAGCAAAAAACAAGTAGTTAGTATCTTTAGCGAAACGGCCATCGACACAGCAAAGCCTCGTTTTGAAGTAACTGCAGGGTGTTAATTTCAGTGGCCTGTTATCATCCAGTGTATTTTCACCAGTGGGAAACTGAACTGGGAAAGCCATCGCCTCAAGTTTAGGTGTTCTGAAAAAGCTTGACGGTTTTTTTCCTTCAGCGGGGGCAACAGAGTATATTCCCTCACTAAAACTCAAAATCTCCTCTGACACATCACTTGGCTGCAGACATGATTCAAGGACAACACCACCGTTTGGTTCATCACCCTCCAAGTTATCAGACTGTTTCTCTGGCTCACAGCCATTATTACCTGACTGATTTTCCATATGTTGTTCGTCGTTTTCGGGAATGCTTTCTGCCTCACAGAGTGCATTTTTCTCAATACGGTCAATCTCCATCAAATCTTCCTCATCGTAATCATCATCATCCATTCCGTCATCCTCATCACTGTCGCTGTCTTCATTATCAGGGAGAGTAGGGTCACATGACTCAGCTTCATCTCTGATTGTTATGTCTTTATACTGGGGATGGATTTCTTTCAGTTTGAGCAGAGCTCTCACCAGCTTTGGCCAGGTCACAGTTTGGAACAGCTGATGACCTTTGTAGCACAGTCGTCTCTTCAGCTTCACTCTCATGACCTGAGATTCACTCCTTAGTCTGGGCAAAGCATTTACAGTTTCCTGTACTTCAGATGGAACACACACAACATTTCCACGGATAGCTCTTTGTTGACCTTTGGGCAGTGGAATAATTTTAGCAAACGGTATGCTTTTAGCTACGAGATGACGTTCCAAAATGTTCAAATCACACAGTTCATCTGGAATATCAGCAAGCTGTAAATTATTAGCCGTTGCGAGGGGAGGCATCCCACCAACCTTAAGGTGATCATGGCATGTGTAACAAATCCACTCTCTCTTTCGCTCCTCTGGTACGGGGCACTGTTGTAAATTTTCGCATTCATCACTGCAGACATGAACATATGCACCAGTGAGACAAGCTGCAACAACACGTGGCTCTTTGTCATATTTTGACCGATTGCAGGGTCGCACTTGATTCGGAAACAGTGCTCTGTGACAAACTGTGCAGACATAAGTGGGTCCATCTTTTACATGTGATCTGAAAATCTCTATGGCTTCTTTAATCTGACTGTCATCCATGTCGATTTGCTTTCTGTTTAAATGTCTGTATTTTTGTCTAATCTTAATTGCACAACGCATGCTGTTGGTCAGTCTGGTTACAAGGTTGTTTCTGTATTTGTCTCTCATTAGCTGTCTCATAGTTTGTTTGTGCCTCATTCTGAATGCAGGATCATTTGCGTAACGCTTTATGATAAACTGCCTTTGTTTGGTTCTGAATGCAAAGTCCTGGCAATAGCGGTGTGTTATGTACAACATTTGTCTCTGTTTAAACTCTGCATCATCTGCGTATCGGCGGTTGATGTAAGACCTTTGTTTCCCTTTAAACTCTGCATCATCTGCGTATCGGCGGTTGATGTAAGACCTTTGTTTCTGTTTAAACTCTGTGTCATTTTTGTAGCGACGTTTGATGTAGGACTTCTTCCTCTGTTTGACCTCTGGATCCTGCCTGTACCGATTAGCCATATAAGACTTTTTACGTTGCTGGTATGATCTGTCCTTGGCATATCGTTCTCGCTGTTTTTCATTTTTGTCGATTGCAACTTTTGTCTTCCCCTTTTGAGCTCTTCTTTTCAACTTCCTCCTTTCCTGTTTATTACGTTTTGACTCTCTTGGCAGAGTGTGACTGTTAAATTGTATTTTAATCTCAGATTTCGCCTGGGGTAGACTGGACATGTGAGGTTCTTGCTGCCTCGCTATGGGAACATCATCTGCATTCGACTCCATATGTGGCAAATTTCCTTCCACTGAGGGCTCATCCACAGTCTCAAAGAGCACAGGTGTCAGCTCAAAATAAGAATTTGGACCGGAGCCAACTGCACGGAATAACGTCACAAGCTTTGTGATCAGATCATTTAAATATGTGAAAATAAAGACGACAGCTGTGCCACAACCAAAGCCAGCAGGAAAGCCATCAGGCTGTCGAGAGTGTGGGTCAAAATAGCCATACTGCCCGCGTTGGTCTCGGAAAACAGCAATGTACATTGAACTCATTATCAACAATGCGTAGTTCACCTCTGCGGACAAGCACTGAAGTACATCTGCAAGGTTGTTGTTTAGCAAGGTAGGAGCTGTAAAGACGCCACTGACTGACTGACACTTTGTCATTATGTGCTGTTGTCTGTCACCAACAATGATTGGTGGAAGTTCATCTATATTTAAGAATCTATCAACTTTTTGACCATCAACATCCAACTGACCGAGAGTTAGAGCATACATTGCATGGCCTCTGTCCAAAACGAGATCAAGATCAGCAGTGTGGAGTTGTCCTAACTCATGCAGAAAGGCCAGGAAAGTAGCACAGTTGCAGGAGCATTGACTGTTCTTTGAATCAGCGTATGTATCATGCCCCTGACTGCGGGAAGCCAACACACGTGTGACATTAGCATTAGAAAAATCAGGGGTATTTACCTGTCCGCTGTTGTAAGGATGAGGACTCACCACCCGTTGATCAGGTACTCGGGACTCAGGAAATTTCTGCCAGTGTAGCTTTTTGGCTTGGGATCTCTTTCCTTTGCGTGGCATTGTTCCTGGAAACAATCAGTCGTAGTCTGTTGGTAGTAGTAGTGGTAGCAGTAGTTGTAGTTGTAGTTGTAGTAGTAGTAGTAGTAGTAGTAGTGGTAGTGGTAGTTGTGGTGGCAGCAGATACTTGGGAGTAACAACCAATTGAGTTTTTCAAATGCTGTCTGTCTGTATCTACCAATTAAGTTTTCTTGAAAAATGCCTCAGTGTATCAACAAAGTCAGTTTTATCAAAGACACTTGGGAGTATCAACCAATTTAGCTTTTTAAAAGCTACTTAGAAATATCAACCAAGTAAGCTTTGACAAAGATAATTGGGAGAACAAACCCAGAGATTTCTTTCAAAGGTGCTTGGGAGTATCAACCAAGTGTGTGTGAGTGGTGCCTGGGAATATCAACCAGACGTGTTCAAGGGGTGCCTGGGAGTATCAACCAGACGTGTTCAAGGGGTGCCTGGGAGTATCAACCAGACGTGTTCAAGGGGTGCTTGGGAGTATCAACCAAGCGTCTGTAATAGGTTGGGAGTATCAACCAACCTGAGAGATGAAACTTAGGGAGAGAGAAAGAAGGCAGAGACAACAGACAGAGCAGGACGGATGATAGAGGGGTTGGGGGTTAGGGGAGGGACAAACAGGACGATCCACTGGAACCTGGAAACTGGTACTCTTCTGCAGACCAAGGACCACAAAAAAGAAAAATCATCGTTACCTTTTGCAGAATTATACCATACGAGATTTACAATAATTACTACATTTAGCTGTGTTCATCTATGTGACTAGGTTGACATTTTTTAAGCCTAAACTCAAGCTCATATGCTATTAAACATGATGGGCTAGTAACTGCTCTCTGCATCTCTTATTTCAAGGTAAAGACTGCGCGGTGCTCAGTTTAGTACATATTACAAATCAGGTTAATATGCTATGATATTGTACAAGTTTGACAAAGCAGCTGGTTCTCTCTCAAAAGTAAATCCGCTTGGTTTCAGAATTGCTGTGCATGCTAGGGGACCTTATGTGCCCTTGGGCTGGAAGCGCTCACACACAGAGTTAATTTTTATACCCAAATGATCAACTTAAAAAGTCAACGATTTTTTCATCCATACTCAGAGTGCTCAACTCTTCTGTCAATTTCACTTTAGATTTTAATATCAGGTACTCACCAAACATGCGCTGGAACCTCTCTCCGTCTAAAAGAGAAGACAGCATGTTAGTGTCCTCTTCTCTGTCTCTCTCTAAAAGGCTGGAAAAATTTTGTGTGCTCTAAGCTGTACAATGTATTATGCATTTCACCTGCACAGTTCACACCACAAACAAGAACTCTCACTTTATTAATAATTTGAACAAATCAGATCACACAGCATCCATTCTGGTTTGAAGCTGACACAGGTGTTACAGTTTTATTAATTAAGACCCTGTACCTTTGACACATTATTACCTACAGGTGGTTTTAATGATCATTTCATGTCAAAAAGGCTGCTCATAAAATGGTCTATACAGCCAAGAGCTGACTAATGTCAGATATTGACATTTCACTCTCTTAAAAAGCTCACTTGCCTAAGTCAGCACTATTGCTGACTAAACAGCTAAAGTGACTAACCAACCAGTAAGGTAGACATTAACATTAGAGCAAAGGAGGCAACTGCGCTTGCTAAGGATGTTCGTGTTATGGAAATCTGAGAATTTGCTCAGAGCTGACAGTTAATTGTTCATACAACCATGAAAATATATTAACGGTTAGAGTCACGGAGCATGGACTCTAATTAGCCAGCAGTTAGCTGACTGTTGGTTGATGTTAAGACCGTGACAGTTTAATTTTTTCCCTTTTATTATAACAATATCACAATTATGCCACAGCATCACAGAGAGAGAGAGAATAAAACGGCAGGTTTTAATATTTAGGGGAGAAGAGACTGCGACTTTCTCTGTTAATCGTCGTCGACCGTTATCAGTTGCGGTGGCTGTAAGTTTCATTACAGTTAGCTTTGGCGAAACAGGTGTAATTAATCTCACACGGACTTTGCTACGGCTTTCTGTGATGTGAAAACTAAATGAGACTTATCACATTAGTTTCCGGGAGTTTGAACACTAACTCGGTGTGCTAAACCGGCGAATTAAACATTATTTGGGGAGAAGTGAAAGAGATGCAGCCGCTTACCTCAAAGTCAGGAGTCAGAAGTAATTAAATAGCGTCACGTCCACCGTTGGTAGTCGAGGTGCATTCAGGGACAGTCGGAATTTCGACAGAGAGAGGTTTTTATGTTTCTGTGTGTGTGTGTGTGTGTGTGTGTGTGTGTGTGTGTGTGTGTGTGTGTGTGTGTGTGTGTGTGTGTGTGTGTGTGTGTGTGTGTGTGTGTGTGTGTTGTGAAAACGGTAAGGAGCAAATATTATGCAAATATACGATGGATGATTCCTACAAGACGATTTGAGAATTAAAATTTCCCACCGTCATGTAATGCACAGACACGTCGGTTGAATCCTGCGGAGGATTTTCAGACTACACACAAACTTGGCATGTAACTTGTCCTAGTGATAACAATGAAGACATTTTTGGCTCCACAAACACAGAAATTGTATCAACTTGTTCAGCCGGGACTTGTGGACATTATGGGGTCTAATCAGGATTTTTATTAATTTGAATTTTCCCAATTTTTCAATCACTCATTGAGTATGCATTGTTTTATTCTTTAAACTCATTGAAACTCATTCAAACGGATTCAAACCTTTCTGAATCTTCAAAGCACTCATACTTCCAGATTATGATCATTTTAATTTTACCTGTTTTAATCATTTACACTATTCATGCATTATCAAATTCTTGAAACTAATTCCAACTCATTTTAACTGATTCAAACCTTCCTTAATTTTCATACCTGTCATACTTCCGGATTTTAAATCATTTTAATTTTCCCGTTTTAAATCATTTTCATTATTGCTTCATTATTAAATTTTTTCAAACGAATTTCAGCTCATTTAAACTGATTCAAACCTTTCTGATCCTTCAAGCCTTTCCCATACTTCAGGGTTTTTGAACATTTTTATTTTCACATTTTTTAAAAAAATTGTTATTCATGCATTATTCAATTCATTCAATGAGTTTATTCAAGTTGATTCAAATCTTCCTGATAATTCAAACCTTCTTATCTTTCACATATTTTCAAAATTCAGCGATTCGCAATAGCAGCTTAGCGATAGCGATTTCAACTGAAGCAATCCCACTCGCAATTTCTTCAGAAATTGCATTTTCTAGTTATTATTATTATTCCACCGTTTTTTGGACCGCTACTCCTTCCACATACTTCAACATATTCAAACCATTCAAACTTCAAAAGATTCATCTCATTCAGGAGATTCCGGCTTGTATTCAAAAATTTCCTAACATTCATACTT
Source organism: Xyrichtys novacula (assembly GCA_962446985.1). Lineage (NCBI taxonomy): Eukaryota > Metazoa > Chordata > Actinopteri > Labriformes > Labridae > Xyrichtys > Xyrichtys novacula. Next base: position 24,600,992 of record OY660866.1, on the reverse strand, counting down.
TCCGAGATATTCCAGGTTTTCCGACCGATTTCTCCCATTGGAAATGCATTACGGAATGTTCAAATTGTCCCTTTTCTCACATTTTCTTCACACAACTTCAAAAGCCTTCAACTCCTCTATACTTCCACGTAGAAACTTCATTCAAAAACCAAAATATTCACAAATTCTTCAGCATTATTCCACATCTTCAACATTTTTAATCCCATTTGTACTTTTCAAAATATTAAGATTAGTTTAAAACTTCGTTATAATGGGATTCAATGGGAAAAGGGCTTCAGACGTAGTCAACTTCAACCTTTTCTCATTCATTCATACTTTCACCTAGAAACTTCATTCAAACTTTAAAATATTCACACATCTTCAGACATTCACTCATTCATTCATCATCTTCATGGCATTCATACTTTTCTCACAGTGACAGTTCAAAAATTCACAGGATTTTCTGACCGGTTCAGGTTTTAACATTAGTGTGTATTGCACGGAATGTTGGCAGCTAGAGTGGGTGACCTCACAGCTAGAGTGAGACAGGCTGAAAATTGATCCTCAAAACTTTGTCTTTACAAAAGGATTGTGGCAACTCACTTGGCTCTACACAGATAAAAATTGGTACAGTGATGGCAAAACTTGCTGTCACTCTTCATGTCAAAAATCAAAGCCATAGGACACACACAGTGGCCTGGGCAGACACCAACTGCCACAGACATCCCCCAGATTTCTCCATTGACTCCAATGTAAACCTGAGAGGAGAATTTTCAGAGGAAACACAAACTGGACATGTTTTTAACTTGTCGTAGTGAAGGCATTTTTGGCTCCACAAACACAGAAGTTGTATCAACGTGTTCAGCCGGGCCTTGTGGTACTCACAAGCTTCTGATCATGAAGATAGCAGTTACAGAGGATGAGAAATATGACGTTGTTTGGGCATTACGTTCTCAGCCTCAAGCCTCCTTTCTCCTGCTGTTGTTAAGCATCTATCGTCACCATGGCAACCAAAGGGAGCACCTGGAGACACACAGCTGGCTGGAAAGCTGCTTCTAACAGCCATATGAGACACATGAAGCCAGGCTCAGTACACAGAGTACTGGGGGTGACATTTAAAAGCTTATGGGGTCTAATCAGGATTTTTATTCATTTACATTGTCCCCATTTTTCAATCATTCATTGAAAATGCATTATTTAATTCTTCAGACTAATGTAAACTCCTTCAAACTGATTTAAACTGTTTTGAGTCTTCAAACCTCTTTTTCTTCCAGATTTGTAACCTTTTAATTTTCCAGTTATAAAATTTTCTTACTCTTAATGCATTATTCATTTCTTTCAAACAAATTACAGCTCATTTAAACTGATTCAAACCTTAATGATTCTTCAAGCCTTTCCCATACTTCAGGGTTTTTAATCATTTTAATTTTCAAACGTTGAAATTTTAAAATTATTATTCATGCATAATTCAATTCATTCAATTGAGTTTATTCCAATTGATTCAAATCTTCCTGATACTTCATACCTTTTGACCTTTCACATATTTTAAAATTCAGCCACTCGCAATAGCAGCATAGCGATAGCAATTTCAACTGAAGCAATCCCACTCGCAATTTCTTCAGAAATTGCATTTTCTAGTTATTATTATTATTCCGCCGTTTTTTGGACCGCTTCTCCTTCCACATTCTTCAACGTATTCAAACCATTCAAACTTCAAAAGATTCGTCTCATTCAGGAGATTCCGGCTTGTATTCAAAAATTTCCTAACATTCATACTTTCCGAGATATTCCAGGTTTTCCGACCGATTTCTCCCATTGGAAATGCATTACGGAATGTTCAAATTGTCCCTTTTCTCACATTTTCTTCACACAACTTCAAAAGCCTTCAACTACTCTATACTTCCACGTAGAAACTTCATTCAAAAACCAAAATATTCACAAATTCGTCAGCATTATTCCACATCTTCAACATTTTTAATCCCATTTGTACTTTTCAAAATATTAAGATTTGTTTAAAACTTCGTTATAATGGGATTCAATGGGAAAAGGGCTTCAGACGTAGTCAACTTCAACCTCTTCTCATTCATTCATACTTTCACCTAGAAACTTCATTCAAACTTTAAAATATTCACACATCTTCAGACATTCACTCATTCATTCACCATCTTCATGGCATTCATACTTTTCTCACAGTGACAGTTCAAAAAGTCCAAAGATTTTCTGACCGGTTCAGGTTTTAACATTAGTGTGTATTGCACGGAATGTTGGCCGCTAGAGTGGGTGACCTCACAGCTAGAGTGAGAGGGGCTGAAAATTTAACCTCAAAACTTTGTCTTTACAAAAGGATTGTGGCAACTCACTTCGCTCTACACAGATAAAATTTGGTACAGTGATGGCAAAACTCGCTGTCACTCTTCATCCAAAAAATCAAAGCTGTAGGACACAAACAGTGGCCTGGGCAGACACCAACTGCCGCAGACATCCCCCAGATTTCTCCATTGACTCCAATGTAAACCTGAGAGGAGGATTTTCAGAGGAAACACAAACTGGACATGTTTTTAACTTGTCGTAGCGAAGGCATTTTTGGCTCCACAAACACAGAAGTTGTATCAACGTGTTCAGCCGGGCCTTGTGGTACTCACAAGCTCCTGATCATGAAGATAGCAGTTACAGAGGATGAGAAATATGACGTTGTTTGGGCATTACGTTCTCAGCCTCAAGCCTCCTTTCTCCTGCTGTTGTTAACTCAACTCAACTCAACTCAACTTTATTTGTAGAGCACTTTAAAACAACCACAGCTGTACAAAGTGCTGTACATAACAGGACAAAAACAACAAGATAAAAAACAATCAAGAAACAATTAAAACAATGGATAAAATAAAAGCAGAATTAATAATAAAATATAGCTTCAATGTTTTTAAAAACTAATTTAAAAACATAGAAACAAATAACTAAAAACAAACCATAAAACACTAAAACAGGAGCCGAGTCTCATGGAGGGTTAAAAGCCAATGAATAAAAATGGGTTTTAAGACGAGTTTTAAAAATGGACAGTGTGGGGGCTTCTCTAATTTGGAGGGGTAGCTTGTTCCATAAAATTGGGGCAGCAACAGAAAAAGATCTATCCCCTCTGAGCTTCCGTTTGGACCTCGGTACCTCCAGGAGCAGCTGATCAGCTGACCTGAGGCACCGAGCTGGGGTGTAGGGGTGGAGAAGCTCAGAGAGGTATGATGGAGCCAGACCATTTAAAGATTTAAAAACAAATAAAAGAATCTTAAAATGAACTCTAAAATGCACAGGTAACCAGTGGAGGGAGGCCAGGATGGGAGTAATGTGCTCCCTCTTACGTACTCCAGTTAAGAGCCGGGCGGCTGCGTTTTGAACTAACTGGAGACGTGAGAGGGAGGACTGGCTGACTCCAAAATAAAGTGCGTTACAGTAATCCAGCCGAGATGTAACAAAGGCATGGATTACTGTTTCAAAGTGCGTTCGTGAAAGGAAAGGCTTTGCCTTCGCCAGCTGCCTAATATGATAAAAACTGGATTTCACTACGGAGCTAATTTGCCTGTCGAATTTAAAATCACTGTCCATCTTAAAACCCAAATTTGAGACGGTTGGCTTTAAATAATCTGCTAAAATACCCAAGTTTACAGGAGGGGTTTCACAAGGGCCACTGGGACCAAAGACCATCACTTCCGTTTTTTTTTTCATTGAAGTTTAAGAAATTCAAAGCCATCCAGGCTTTGATGTCTTCAAGACACGCCAGAAGTGGAGTGAGGGAGAAAGCATTTTTTTTGTTAAGTGGCACATATATCTGACTGTCATCAGCGTAACAATGAAATGAAATGCCATGCTTTCTCAAGATGGATCCCAGGGGCAGCAAATACAAAGAAAAGAGCAGGGGCCCTAAAATCGACCCTTGTGGAACCCCATACGGCAGTGGAGCAGAGCTGGACTCTGTATCTCCAAGGCTCACGCTCATAGTTCTGTCGGTCAAATAGGACTTGAACCACTCTAGTGCAGTACCACGGACACCTATAAGATAGCTTAGCCGAGCCACCAGAGTATTGTGGTCCACTGTGTCGAAGGCTGCAGTTAGATCTAACAGAACAAGAACAACATAATCACCAGAGTCATTTGCCTGGAGGATGTCGTTAAAAACTCTTATTAAAGCAGACTCTGTGCTGTGGCGAGATTTAAAACCAGACTGGAAGACCTCCAAGACACCATGCTCATCCAGAAAGGACTTTAGCTGAACATGAACAACTTTCTCTAAAATCTTTGAAATAAAAGGAAGCTTGGAGATGGGCCTAAAATTGGCCAGCACACTGCAATCAAGGCCTGGTTTTTTAAGTAGAGGCTGCACCACTGCATGTTTAAAACCTGGCGGAACAACACCAGAGGACAGACTGCTATTTATGATAGCCAGAACAGACTGACCTATGCAGGGGAAAACCTCTTTAAACAGCCTGGGAGGGACAACATCACAGGGAGAACCTGCAGGCTTAATATGGCCAACCAGCTCTTCTAAATATGACAAAGACACAGGCTCAAACCTGTCAAGAACTGCCGAACAAGGAACAGGCACAGAGGGGTCGGATGCAGGAGCACAGATGAGAGACCTGGCAGTCACAACCTTTTCAATAAAGAAGTACAGAAAATTATTGCACATTTCCACAGATGCCTCCAAGCTGGCAGGCTGTGGGGCGTTTAGAACAGTGTCGATACTTTTAAACAGCACACGTGGGTTATGGTGATTTACCTCCACCAAGTTTGCCAGATATTGTATTTTGCTCTGTTTAACAGTTTTCTGGTAGGTGATCAAGGAGTCCTTAAGGATTTGGAAAGAAACCTGCAGCTTGTCTTTCTTCCACCTTCGCTCAGCTTTGCGGCACTCTCGTCTGGCTGCGCGAGTTTCATCATTGAACCAGGGCTCCGATTTAGCCTTTGGCCGAACAGTTTTTAAAGGAGCCACAGAGTCCAGAATATTTTCACAGAAGAAATGAAACCAGGAGCTGAGCACCTCTGTGTTCGCAGAGGAAGGGCAGACACAGAGCTGTTCAAAAGCCACAGAGAAGCGACCGGCAGTGGAGGGGTTAATAATCCGGCGTCTCTGCGCAGGAGCGCCAGATTTAACCTCAGAGCAAGAAAGGTACACTTCAAACAATACAGGCCTGTGATCAGAAAATACATCATCACATATCACCAGGTTAGACACATGTAAACCATGACACAGTACGAGGTCCAGTAAATGCCCGTGCTCGTGTGTGGCACCCGACACACACTGCACCAAATTAAAAGAGTCAATAAGACTTACAAAGTCCTTCACCAGCGGCTTTTCAGGACAACATAGGTGAATATTAAAATCCCCAAGAATAAGGACACGATCATAGTTCGGCATAATTTCAGCCAGTAGACCAGAGAAGTCATTTAAAAACTCCTTATTGTATTTGGGGGCGATAAATGACCGCGCACAGCACTGGGTCAGACCGACCCACCTCAAATAAAGTCACCTCAAAGCTTGAAAAAGAGGATGATACTGTGCGCTGCTTGCATTTAAAACCATTCTTATATATCGTTGCTATTCCTCCACCACGACCCGACGTCCGCGGGGAGTTAAAGTAAGAGCAGTCGGGAGGTAAAAGTTCGGCTAGAGCGCTGGACTCACCCGCACCGATCCAAGTCTCTGTCACACAGAGGAAATCCAGGGCACGATAGCTGAAGAAATCCCTCAGAATAAAAGTTTTATTCACCAGGGATCTGGCGTTTACCAAGCAGATCCTGGCGGGTGCTGGGGCCGGGGCCTGTAGTCCGGTGGGTCGGGGAGCCGGGCGCAGCGATCTGAGGAGCCGATGGTCCACCCCACGCTGTGACAGCCGAAGAGGGCAGAGGCGGCGGGGTTCGGGTCCCTCCGCTGAGCCGATGACAGGTACCAGACAGACGCCGATCGGGTCCAGAAAGCGACGAGGCACAAAGACATGAGGGGATAATCCATGCCCTGTCCGGAAAATGGACGAAGATTGTGACAGCCGAAGCTTTAGCTTCACCAGCCGACCGCCGCGTCTGCCGCGGCGACGAGGACGCCTCCGGCGAGAAGGCAGGGCCGGCACCCGGCACAGGTGAGGTGGAATCCCCGCCAACAGCGGGGGCAAACTGTCTTTGCCACCCCGATCAAAACCACGCAAATCTGTGGCTTTTTGTTTGAGTGATAAAAGAGACTGGCGATCATACACCAACAGAGACTCGATTTGTTTAGTGCCAATGGTTAAAAACAACAGAAAAAACAAGCATTGCAGTAGTAGCAGACGTAGCAGACGGCCAGCCACACACACCGGCGCCATCTTGCAAACCCTACAGTAAGCTTGGAGATGCTTCGTTAAGCATCTGCAGTCACCATGGCAACCAATAAGAGCACCTGGAGACACACAGCTGGCTGGAAAGCTGCTTCTAACAGCCATATGAGACACATGAAGCCAGGCTCAGTACACAGAGTACTGGGGGTTACATTTAAAACCCTTCAATAGAGTTATTTGACGAACTTTGTCATCTATCTCTTCGCACAAACCTTGAGCTACAGAAACCATCCAGGGCTTAATAAATTCAGCTCATTGAGGACATTATGGGGTCAAATCAGGATTTTTTTTCATTTACATTGTCCCCATTTTTCAATCATTCATTGAAAATGCATTATTTAGTTCTTCAAACTAATTTATTTCCTTCAAACTGATTTAAACCGTTTTGATTCTTCAAACCTCTTTTTCTTCCAGATTTGTAACCTTTTAATTCTCCAGTTTTAAATATTTTTTACTCTTTATACATTATTCAGTTCTTTCAAACAAATTCCAACTCATTTAAACTGATTCAAAACTTATTGGTTCTTCAAGCCTTTCCCATACTTCAGGGTTTTTAATCATTTTAATTTTCAGATGTTGAATTTTCTAAAATTGTTATTCATGCATTATTCAATTCATTCAATTGAGTTTATTCCAATTGATTCAAATCTTCCTGATTCTTCATACCTTTTGACCTTTCACATATTTTAAAATTCAGCCATTCGCAATAGCAGCTTAGCGCTAGCAATTTCGACTGAAGCAATCCCACTCGCAATTTCTTCAGAAATTGCATTTTCTAGTTACTTTCAATACTGAATGTAACAACGATTTTCTGGGAAATGTGAACTATTTCACCTCTTATCCATTTTATTTTATAGAAATAAAAAAATATTCATAAAAGTAAATTCATTGTGAAGAGTTAACGTTTTATTCGCCTTTCAATTCATGCCGGCAGATTACTATCACTTGAGTCGTGACATCATTTGGTGGGTGGTCCACCACAGTCCTGGGATTTGAGTATAACAGCTAAACTGGTCAAACAAACTGCCAAAAACGCGCAAATTCACCTAAACGGTCGGCATCGTCTCTTTGCATTGAGTTTTTTTTTTTTTTGTCTTAGATAAATGAACTGATTTCACTCCCTGAACAGTGAAATCAGTGAGTGTAAAATGGCATTTAAAGTTGGTGGTATCTGTTAGGTAGATGTTTTACTCAGACTGAAACAGCAGAGAGGTTTTATGATGGTCACTGTGTTAAAATAAGGACATGTACCACCAAAACTCTAAGTGTGGAGTTTAGCAGAACTGAATATTTGAACGTTGAAACTCCCGCAAATTGAGCTCACCCACCTTTTAATAATGAACTTTGTAAAGAGCGTAAAGTGATGCAGGATGTCTGGATCAAACCGACCTGTTCTTCGCTTCTTTCTGCTCGTAGTTTAAACTCGAGTAATAAGCAAAAACACCGACAAAAATGCAAATAATAGTTCCGCTTTTCCACATCCCTCGATACAAATATAGAGGAAATAGAGGCATTAAGAGGGAACTTTGTGCCTCAAAAACTCTCCCCCCTCTAGTTTTCAGTCTTTCCTCCTCCTCCTCCTTCTTCTTCTCCATGTTTTAGGGCGGTTGGCATCCAGCTTTTGGTGCATTACCGCCACCTTCTGTTTCGGAGTGTGGATCAAAAAGTAGACCTAAAATCTTATTCCTGTCATGACTCTCGACCAAAGCAAAATTATACACACAATAAAATAATCTTAAAAATAAAAAAAAAAAAAAAAAAAAACATACAATAAACCCACCACACCCATGTCACCTACCACCCCTTATCCATTTATCCCTGTTTATCCATCAGACCCTATCATAAAGCCCTGTTCCCCTTGAGAATTCTCACACCGCCCGAACCTGTGCCCCCTCTTCCATATTTCACAATTCCTGTATCCCTAATTCCTTCATCATGTTCTCTCTTCGCACTTCATATCTCTTACACCTCAGAACTACATGCTCCACAGACTCCTCCTCCTCCTGACAGCTTTCACACAAGCCTGTCTGGTGCTTCCCTATCAGTTTCAATGTTTTATTTAGTGCACTATGCCCCAACCTTAATCTTGTCAACACAACCCTTTCTCTCTTGTACCCACTGCTCTTCCTCTCACCTCTAACACTCTTTTGAATTTGATAAAGATGCCTCCCCTTCTCCTCTCCATCCCACCTTTCCTGCCACATTACATTGGCCTTTTCCCAGATTACACTTTTAATTTCTGCCCCACTTATACTGACCTGCATTTCTACACTTCCTTTCAATAAAGCTCTCTTAGCCAACTCATCTGCCCTCTCATTCCCCTTCACCTCTACGTGTGCTGGAACCCACAGAAACTTTACCTGACCTCCCTGATGGACTATTCTAATAATTGACTGAAGGACTAAGTACAGTATGTCTTGACGGCTGTTTGAATGGAATGACCTTAAACTTGCTAGCGCTGATGATAAATCTGAACATAACAATGCTTTATCCAGACCCACTTTCTCCAACCACCGCAATGCAACCAGCACTGCCACCATTTCCACTGTGTGTACTCCTCTTAATCCCAATTCCTTTTGCTGGTACTGCCACCCCAAATCCTGTCACCCCTGTCTCAGGTTGTTTAGCACCATCTGTGTAAACATGTGTAAAATCACTATATTCCGTCATTACATGACATCTAAACTCACCAAATCAACCCTACCTTTTCCGTTCCTTTTAGTCTCTAACAAACACCAGTCAACCTCAGGCCACACAAGCATCCATGGGGCCACCTCTGGATAGACTACCGTTGGACTTACTTTTAAATTAATTACTCCAAATTCTTTAGCAATATTACTCGCTACCCTAGCAAAGTTTTGCCTCTGGCTCTTCCCATCCTCCCAACACTCCAGCAAGACTCCCTTTGTGGGATGATAATCATTGTGCCCTTGCAAATTCTCCCAGTGGTTCGTCATCAGTTGCTTTCTCCTAATTTCAAGAGGCATTTCTAGTTTTCAATCATTTGACAGCAGACCTTCTTCTGATTTGTCAGAATCATTGTTTGACAAACCAATTTGCGGTTGCAAGTCCGCCTGTCGGACTGGAAGGAAAACACTGAATTTTCTAACCATTATTGGCTCATAATTAGGAATAATAAAAACCATTTGTGTAAATGTTTATTTTTGAAAGGCAATGATGTTTGTAGGTTATTTGTTATATGTTTTTCAATGACAAATTTTGACCAGAACTGTGTCATCTTGAGTTGAAGTTTGACGTTTCTTATTTCAACATTTCCCCACATGTTTATTTATCATCAGACTGAGTTAAAGACCTGGATATAGCAATTTCTAACTTTATGTGTAAGCTCTAAATGAATTAAGACTTTCCAAATAAAATGGGATTTATTGCTGATTTTCATTGCATAAGTATAAAGCAGTATATTTCCTCAGTATGCATATTCCGTTATTATTAAAGCAAGCCCTTTTAAGTCAATGCATTTTAAAACTTGCTACTGTTCTGCTTGGATTGCGGGGCAGGAATGAGGGCACAGGATGGAGTGGGGTAGAGCCACAAATTCTTTCCTTCTTTTATTCTTCTTCTGTGTAAATCATTTTGTGCTACATTGACTTGTATGAAAAGTGCTATACAAAAAAAGTTGATTGATTGAAAGCAGTATCTGAAGGCATCCCTCCAGAGTCTCATATCACTCGTATATGTGCCTAATTGGACATCAAAGCTCCTCTGATGATTTATTATTATTTTTATTTTTTTAACATCTGTCCTGTCCTCTTCATATGTCTTGCATAAATGGACAGGCAGACAACTCCATCCCCAATTAACATGCAGACAGCAGTGTGTCAAGTTAACTGGCTTTAATGAGGTAACTGGCAGTAGGATAAAACTGATAAAGAAAAAAGGATACAATTAACAAAGTGTACAAATTGCTGGTACAGTATATATAAGGGAAACTTTACGTACATCAAACTAAAATAATATAATGTAATATACAACACAAAGCATTTCCAATTGCACCACAAATTGGCTACTGGAAGTATGATGTTGCTAAATACAGTATGTCTTAAGCACAGTTCTTTATTGAAAGCTAGCCAGAACAGGTGGCTGATAAGAATACACTACGAACATTTTTGTCTATGTATAAACCTCACAAATATCACGGGTTCCGCCTACCGCCTGTATGCGGATTTGAAGCAAAAAAGCTCTCGGTATTTCTGGGATTTTTCTTCATTTCCTGAAACCAGCGCTGCGCAGTAGCAATGTGCGCATTCGGGTGCGCAGTTGCCGAGAGTCGCTGTGATGGCGCTCGGCTCAAACAGCGTATCCCCGGGAAGAGCTGAATCCCTGAACGCCCATAGGCTGTATCAGGTGTCAATCATAGCCAACATGAACCCCCTAATAACTTTTAAAAACAGAGCTTCACAGAAAAAAAGAGGACTTGAGCACAAACCAGTCTTATGATGGACTAACAAACCAGTCTCTGATGGACTAACTGACTAACACTGACAATCCACTGACTAACAAAATAACACTGGCAAGGCAGAAAAACATTAGTGAAATAGATTAAACATCATGTTCATACTTTTATATGACATAGGAAGCAAACAAGACCTTTAGAGATGACACACAGTTTTTATATTGTAATTTTCAATGCCCAAAACTGGTGAGAGGGGGTAGATGTCAGTTGAAAAACTGATAGGACAGTGTCTTTAATTTTTTCCAATAAATTATACATTTCACTGTCAAAAGTAAGCAGGATATTGTTTGTCAGAATTCATTGCTGAAACATGTAGATAAAAAGCTAATGAAAAACTACTGCTGTTACTACTTTGTCCACCAGGGGTGCAAGAGATTGCCAAAACCTCTAGTTCTTCGGAGCTTTAAATACTCACATTGAACTGATGACCTCTTATGAGCATATAGACGGGGCCACATTCACTGATTTGTTGGGGGTCACTTGGACCTGCACATTACCTTGTGATAATTCCTCTACAATGACCTGTGGCATTCAGACAAAAAATTCAACACAATTCTGCATCTGATTGACTTTTGAGTCTTGACTGAGTAATATTAACAACAATTGCATGTTTAAAACTTTGTTTCTATCAACCAAATAGTCTCTTACAAAAGTAGTTTTGGTTGTGGTTTGAAGAATTGACAGCAGAGGGCACAACTGCTCTACTGATAAATGGGAAGGACTGACTCACTCTTTAACACTCCTGCAGTAACATTTTTCGATTCATTTGTACTTTGACTTACACACACACACACACACACTATCTTCATTTCCCTATATTGGTTTTAACAGAGCATAAAAAACCCTGTTATCTGTGGTTTCTTTTCAGAAACATCAATCACTTCCTCATTCTGCAGAAAGTCACCAGAAATAAACCAAGAGCAGCACAGACTGTGACTATGTTTCCCCTCTGTCTCCGCCCATTTCCCAGTAACCACTCCACTATCAAATGAGACACCACTCACCTAACACACTCATGAACTTTTACTTCTACACCCTCATTGACAAAGCATGTGTCCTTGCTTCAAATAGTCCTTTACTGATTTGAGCTATTCCGAACTTCCTGAGCTTCCCACAGATATGACCCCCAAAATTAAGAACAAAAGAACAAAAAAACAACAAACAAACATTCAAACAGAAATTTGAGGAAGTGAGGAGAAGGGAAATGTCACAGTTAAGTAAATATATCCTCTAACACACAGTGGTCCTCACTAAAAGACACATATCGGTATCACTTCCTTCTCTTGCCTGAGCTCAACCACATGAAAGTGTTACGACATTTTTAGGTTAAAAATTGAAAACAAGTTGAGTAAATCACTCATATTTATATTGATAGTAAGGAGTGAGGATGTGTTTTTTCCCCTCCTCATTTGACTGATAAAGTAAGGTGTACTGGATCCAAAATTAAAGTTTGCTTCTATTCAAACATACCTCAATACACAATGAAATGTCCTGTTTTACAGTTGTTTATATATATTTTATATGTTGCTCCTTTTTCCAATGATAACTGAAAAAATCTAATTTTGTGGCACATGTTTGCATGTGCATCTCACATGACTGACAGCAGAGCATTGTGAACTAATGTCTTGTCCCACTTTCTGGAGGTAAATCTGTCCTCCTAATCTGCAGCCCATGACCTCAGTAATGAGCTCAGCTGCTCCAAGATCCACAGCAGAGCATTTGAGGACCAGCTTCATCATTCACTCAGCCACAGAGAGTCACTCTGGGTGAAATTTGGGGTGGTGGAGTGGGGGGTGGGGGGCAGAAATATCCAAACGACTTTCTCTTTATCCTTCACATGTGCAGCACGTTTGAGTGTTGAAACAGGAATAGATCTGTGAACAGTGCAGGCTCCAAGAGTTTGAATGTGTCAGATTGCTTGGTCACTGCTGGCTTACAGTAGACAAACAAAAATAACCTCACAGCCTTACTGGGTTTCAGACCTTGGTGAGCCAGATGTGATTGAAATTTAAATTCAACTTTATTTATATGGCACTTTTCAGACAAAAATGTTGTTCAAAGTGCCACACAGAGGCTAAAAACAACAATAAAACACTACCCTCTTACCCACACACCCACCCATGGACCAACACACACACAAAGACACACACCCACTTTTACTCACTCACCCACACATACACACACACAAGTGCACACAGAGTGAGAATATATATTGTTAAAGAGGCATGGCCTGACACTGAGACATTGCGTGAAGAAAGAGCTACCATGGAAACACTGGAGGTAAAAAGATAAAATTGGTAAAAAGAAAAAATAAAACCTGATGGACTGAAACAAGAAAATAATATAAAATGATCAAATGAGTAAGAACTCTTTACCATATAAAAGGGGTAAAAGAAGTAAAAACCTCTAAGACGGGAATTAAGAAAAAGACTAAGAACAGAGATAATTAATTATATGACATAAAAGAAACACTAAGAACTTTGATTAAAATGAACATTTGCAATAAAAGAAATATAAAAAGGCAGTTAGTAAAAAGCCTGATTAAAAAAGTGAGTCTTAAGTCTCTTATTAAAAACATCAACAGTCTCTGCTGTGAGGATTTGAGTTTATGCAGCAGTAAGGGTTCCTGTGTTCCTCCCCTCTGTGTGTGTTCTCCCTCTCTCTCTCTCTCTCTCTCTCTCTCTCTCTGCAGCGCTGGAGGGAGGCGGGGCTGGCCTGGACTGATTGCACGCACCTGATTCTTGTTGGTGTCATTTACCTGGCTTTATATGCCAGCTCCTCTGTCGGCTCTGTGCCGGGGTTCCGGACGCCGTGGTGGACAGCACGTGGATGGCAGTCGCGGGCTGAGAGGAGGATCGTCATCGTGGTTCGGTGTGGGCGCGAGAATTGAAGTGACTGGAGTGTATGAATGTACTTCGGAGGATAAAGCAAAGTTACGTCTGAGATTTAGCTGGGTGAATTAGATAATCGGTCAGATTAAAATAACGTTAGGGTTTCCGGGGACGGGTATCGACCGACGGCCTGTATAGGTCCGGACCGGTGCCCGTTACCTTGCTTTCTTTATTTCTTTCTTTCTTTATTTCTTTCTTTTCTATAACCTTAGCGGATAGGGATGAAAGGTAGGGGTAGGAGGGGATCTAGGGCCGGGAGGGAGGATGGAAGTGTAGGGAAAGGGGATGGGGGACAGGGGAGAGAAGGAAAGAGACCAAGAACGAACAGTCAAAATTCATCGAACGAAGAAGACATGGAGAGTTTTAGTTCTGAGGGAGAGAGCAGGGAGGAAGGAACTAGGTTGGTTATACGGTTTGCTGAGGGAGGTGGGATAGGGAAAATGAATCCGTTTAAGCTGACAAGGGAACTGACAGGGAAGTGCGGAGAGCTGAAGTATGCGAGGGTTTTGGGAGACGGCAATTTAATTGTGGAATGTTCAAGTGATGTACAGGAAGCCTTGGTGAGGAAGTTAACTAAGGTGGGTGAGAGTAGAGTGGTGAGGGTAGTGCGGGTTGGAGTGCAGGGGAGAAGATGTAAGGGAGTGATTACTGGGATTCCTATCGAGGTAGGGGATGAGGAGTTGAAGGAGAAGCTACGTGCTAGGGGCACGGGAATTGCCAATGTTAAAAGAATGACAAGGGGTCCAGAAAAGAAGACAACCGAGACAGTGTTGGTAGAATTTGAAGGAGAGGTAATCCCAGATAAAGTGTACCTAGAGTACATTAGCTATTTTGTGAGGGCATTTATACCGAAGCCGATGAGGTGTTACAAGTGTCAGTCATTTGGCCACATTGCAAGATATTGTAAGGAGAACAGGAGATGTGCGAGGTGCACTGGGGACCATGAGTATGGGAAATGTGGGGAGGGTACCAAGCCAAGATGCTGTAGCTGTGGGGGGGAACATAGTGTCACGTGTGGGGGTTGTCCAGTTATGAAGAGGGAGGCAGAAGTTCAGAAAATCAGGGTGCTAGATAAGATAAGTTATGCAGAGGCAGCAAAGATGGTAAGACAGAGGGAGGAAAGGTCACAGGGAGTAGAGGAGACAGGGGGTGGTGGAAGAAAGGGGACTTGGGGGTTGGGGAGAGAGCAGTCAGATCAGGATAGGATAGGGATAGACAAAAGGCAGTTAATAGTATTTATTGTGGCAGCTATCAACTCAACAAGCAAGTCTACATCTAAGACCACCAATATACAATATATTGTGAAGGCAGCAGCCGATCATCTGGGGATGGAAGGACTAAAGTGGGAGGAGATAGAGGCGGAGATTAAGAACCAGAGTCGAAGCCAGGAGGTAGGAAAGTCACCTCATGCTCATGGTTCGGGTGCTGCAGTGGAATGCTAGGAGCCTGATGGCTAATGGACAGGAGATGAAACACTATATAAGGAAGATGAAGATACAGCCAGACGTAGTTTGTGTTCAGGAAACTTTTTTGAAACCTAGCTTAGATTTTAAGGTTAGTGGGTATATGACAATCAGGAGGGATAGGAGTGAAGAAGAAGCAAGAGGAGGGTGCGCAATATTTATTAGGCAGGGTATTTCTTATAGGTTGATAGAAAGTGGGGAAGAGCAGGAATATATAGTGGTAGAGTTGTGGGAGGGAGGGGAGGCGGTGGTTATAGTTAACTACTATAATCCAGGGGGGAGGTTAATATTGGATAGGTTAGTTAGGATAAAAGGGGTTGATAGACGAAAGGTTATCTGGTGCGCAGACTTTAATGCACATAACACTTTGTGGGGTGGGAAACACACAGATGTAGATGGTAGGGTAGTTGAGGAGCTAATGGAGGAGAGGGAATTAGTATGTTTAAATGATGGGAGAGGGACTAGAATAGATGTCAGAACAGGAAATGAGTCAGCTATAGATATTACATTGGTATCAGCAAGTTTGGCAGGAGTCAGTAAATGGGAAGTGTTGTCAGGAAAGTCGCTAGGTAGTGATCATTATTTAATCATGTGTACAGTAGGGGGAAGAGTGGAGGTGGGGGCGGGTAGGGGGATCCGGAAATGGGTGTATAGTAAAGCAGAGTGGAATAAATTTAGGGAGGTGAGTGAGGATCTACTGGAGGTAGTTGATACAAACAGGGATGTGGAAGAAGTCAACAATAGTGTTACAACAGCAATAATCACAGCAGCAACTCAAGCTATTCCGAGGAGCAGAAATGGGAGGACCAGGAAGTTAGTTCCATGGTGGTCAGAGGAGTGTAGCAAGGCAGTGAAAGCCCGAAATAAAGCATTCAGAAAGATTAAACAAAACCATACTATGGCAAGTCTGTTAGAATATCAGAGAGCACAAGCATTGGTGAGGAGAGTAGTTCGACGCACAAAGAGGGAGAGTTGGAGACAGTTTTGTAATGGTATAGGGAGAACAACACCAGTAGGAGAAGTATGGGGTATGATAAGGAAGATGGGAGGGGACAGGAGGGAGTGGGAATATCCTGTAATTACAGAGGAAGGAGAGACAGCAGTAAATGATAAGGAAAAGGCTGAGATGATAGCCAGGGCATTTGCAAAGGTGCATAGTGTAGACAATCTGACAATGGAGGGGAAGAGGAGAAGAGAGATGACTCAGAGTAGATATCCAGGTGCTCTAGACAGGAGGACGGATTCAGGGGGGAGATAGACACCAGATTTACTATGGCAGAGCTTGTGAGAGCGGTTAGGAAGGCAAAGCCTACAGCTCCAGGGGGAGATCAGGTAAGCTATGTAATGCTGAAAAATTTAGGGGAAAAGGGGATGAACAGGATGTTAGAATTGTATAATAAGGTATGGGAGGAGGGAAGGCTACCGAGTGTATGGAAGGAAGCAGAGGTAGTACCGATCAGGAAGCCAGGTAAGGACCCATGCTCTCCTTCTAGCTACAGGCCAATAGCTTTGACTTCGAACATTTGTAAAATTATGGAAAGAATGGTAACAGAGAGATTGACATATGTGCTTGAAAAGAGAGGTACGCTGGCGAGATGCCAAAGTGGATTTAGAAAAGGTAGGAACACAATGGACGCAGTGGTGAGACTAGAAAGTGAGGTGAGGAAGGCGCAGGCAAATAAGGAATCTGTAGTGGTAGTGTTTTTTGATATAGAGAAGGCATATGACATGATGTGGAAGGAAGGATTACTGATTAAGTTGCAGGGGATGGGGATTGGGGGCAGAGTTTTTAATTGGGTAAAGGACTTTTTGAATGATAGGAAGATTCAAGTTAGAATAGGGTCAGAGATATCTAGTAAATATGAAGTAAGGAACGGCACTCCCCAGGGGAGCGTAGTTAGCCCACTATTGTTTCTTATCATGATTAATGATGTTTTTTCAGAGGTACCAGCAGATATAGGAAGCTCACTGTTCGCAGATGACGGAGCACTGTGGAAGAGAGGGAGGAACACCAAACATATAGTCACTAAGGTGCAGACAGCGATTGATGGGGTGACAGAGTGGGGATTAGATTGGGGGTGTAGGTTTTCAGTAGAGAAGACTCAAACTATAATTTTTACCGGGAAGAGGGTGGGAGTAGATGTGTCATTGAGTATGTATGGTAGGCAACTGGAGAGGGTTGAGGCATTTAAGTATTTGGGGGTGGTATTTGATAAGAGGTTAACCTGGGCAGATCATATCAAGCGGGTAGAGGGTAAGTGCAGGAAAGTGTTGAATGTGATGAGGTGTCTTGCAGGCAGAGAATGGGGGGCGAGCTGTGATGCATTAAAAACAGTATATGTAGCTATGATTAGGTCAGTTATAGATTATGGGTGTATAGTTTATGGATCAGCAGCAAAGTCCCTTTTAGGAAAGCTAGATACGATCCAGACAAGTGCATTAAGGATCTGTAGTGGGGCCTTCCGGACGTCACCAGTGCCTGCAGTACAGGTGGAGTTGGGTGAGATGCCGCTATGCCTGAGGCGCAAACATCTCATAGCAAACTACTGGGTTAGTTTAAAGGGCAGCAGTGGTACCCACCCCACAAAAGGAGTGATAGAGGAGTGTTGGGAGGAGGGGAAAGGTAAGAGGGAGCATTTTGGTAGGATGGGGAATAGAATAACAGCAGAGCTTGGGGTGGGGGAGATGGAGGTAGACCTAACAATAGTGTATCCAGCAATGCCACCATGGAGAATGATATGGCCAACAGTGGATTGGAGTGTAATGGGAAAGAAAAGGAAAGAGGGAGGACAGGTAAGCTTGGTCAGCGTAGTTAATCAGCGCCTGAGGGAAGAATATAGCGGATTTGTTCAGGTATACACGGATGGGGCAAAACAACCTGAGACGGGGGTGACAGGATTAGGGGTAGTGGTGCCATCGAGAGGAATTGAAATCAATAGAAGGACATCAGACGGTCTAGCGGTAAACACAGTGGAGATGTTGGGGGTGATGATTGCACTGAAATGGGTGGAAAAAGTTAGAGTAAAGAGGGTAGTTATATGCACGGATTCAGCATCAGTTTTAGCTAGCATTAGATCATTCCATTCAAGCAGCCGTCAGGGTTTATTATATGAAATATTACAGTCAGTAACAAGAATAGTACAGCAGGGGGGCCAGATCAGTTTTTTATGGGTTCCAGCACATATAGGGGTGGAAGGAAATGAGAAGGCAGACGTGATGGCTAAGGAGGCGTTAGGGAAGGAATCAGTGGAGCTGAATGTTAGGTTAAGTAAAGCGGAAGTTAAGAGTATGATATGGGAAAAGCTTATTCAAATGTGGCAGAAGAAATGGGAGGGTGAGAAGAGAGGAAGGCATCTTTATAAGATTCAAGAAAGTGTTAAAGTTAGGAGGTTGGGTAGTGGACAGAGAAAGGAAGGGTCAGCATTGATAAGGTTGAGGTTGGGTCATAGCGCATTAAACAAAACACTGAAAATGATAGGGAAACACCAGACTGGGTTATGTGAGGGATGTCAGGTGGAGGAGTCAGTGGAGCATGTACTAATGGGTTGTAGGAGATATGAGATGGAAAGGGGAGAGATGAGAAGTAAGTTGAGGGAATTGGGTATGCAGGACTTTACACTAAAGGGAGTATTACAGATGGGGGACAGGGCACATGTGAGAGTGTTAGTCGAGTTTTTAAGGGTGACGGGGTTGATTGATAGGATTTAGTCAGTAGGAGTATGAAAGTGTGAGTGAATGAGATGGGAAAGGGTGGTGCACAGGGGTTTTGCATAAGAATTGTCAGAAGAGGGCGGTAATGCACCGTACACAAGAGTGCCAACTGCCGTTAAACTAGAAGAAGAAGAAGAAGAAGAAGAAGGCTCTGTGCCGAATGATTACCCAGTCATGCAACATATGTCTGCCACGCCGAGCTCCCTGTTCTCCTGCCGTGTATCCAGCCTGGCTCTCTGCGTTTGTTTGAGGTTTTTTGTTACTTTCATTAGGATTTTTCCCTTGAGCAAAGTTGATTTTGTGTTTGTGTTTTTTCCCTCCAGTGAAGGAGATTTTTGGTGTACATTTCTGTTGCACTTTGTCCTTTTTACTTCCTCAGTTGTTACTTGCCCCACGTGGCACTATTATTTGAACTTGGTTTTTCACCAGCTATTTGCCTTGCTGCAGTGAATTTTCCCTGACTCTGGTTTTGTGTTTTTCAGTGGCAGTCCGAGCCGACCGTGCCTTTTTCCCGAAAACGGCGATTTTCTGTTGTTCACTTTGTTTTGTTGTTTATTGTCAATAAATTTGGGCATTTGCCTCTGCATTCTTGGATCCTGGCCTTTGTTCGATTCCTAACACTCTGCGGCCCTGAGGCTCTCCGGCAGGCTGTTCCACAATCGGGGACCATAGAAACTGAATGCCGCCTCCCTGTGTATTTTTGTTTCATCTTTGGGTATGGTTAAAAGGCCTGTGCTGGAGGACCTCAGGGTCCGCGAGGGTTGATATAATAAAAGTAAGTCAGATAAATAGGAGGGGCCAAGACCATTAATACATCTAAAAACTAACGTAAGAACCTTAAAATCAATCTGTAACCCAACTTTTAATAAGTTTTTTATTTTTAAAATTTAGTTTTTTTTCTACAGAGGCGGCATAGTGGTGTAGTGGTTAGCACTGTCGCCTCACAGCAAGAAGGTTCGGAGTTCAAATCCGGGTCAAGGTGTTTCTGTGTGGAGTTTGCATGGTCTCCCTGTGTCTGTGTGGGTTTACTCTGGGTACTCTGGTTTTCTCCCACATCCCAAAAACATGCAGAAGTGGGGTTAGATTAACTGGTCACTTTCAAATTGCCCGTGGGTGTGAATGTAAACGTGGATGGTTGTTCGTCTCTATATGTCAGTCCTGCGATGAACTGGCCACTTGTCCAGGGTGTTCCCTGCCTTTGCCCGAAGATGCTGGGATAGGCTCCAGGCTCCCTGTGACCCCAGGAATGGGAATAAGCGGTCGAAAATGAATGGATGGAGTTTTATACGTGTGTTCCACAATTTTTTTTTCCATTTTAGAGCTCCTGTGAGTCCTTCATAGGCTATATAATAGACCGAAATGAACAGTATCATGTCTTTATAATGTGAGAAAGTGAATGAAAACATCAGCGACAAGATTGACAGTTTCTATATTTTAATTTCCAATGCCTGTAACTGCTGTGAGGGGGTAGGTGGGCAGAAAAAAAACAGCCTTAATTACTTTTCCCACGGTTGATATTCTCTGTGAATAATAAAATTTACTGTAAAAAGACATCAGGGGAGTTTTTGAGGTCATTGAACGCCACTTTTAAAGGATGAAAAAAAATCTGCTTTGAGGCTTTGACCACAGGAGGTCACCAAAGACAAAACTGACAGAAAGTTCCCAACAGGACTTTTAAGAAACATTCTTTTGCATTTTATCAAATTATATTTACACTTTTGCAAAGTGTTTCTCTTCCTTTTAAATAACTTCTACATTTTTTATATCATTGTTGTCTTTTTTGCTCTCATGAAATGCTTGTGCAACTGGCCTTTACAGCCATTGTACTCTGAAATTACACTTTGTGACAGCAGCTGTTATGGCAGCAGAAAGTAGATAATCATTTTCATAGTTGATGGTTGGATGACAGTTGCATGTGTTCACACACATAAGCTTTTCATACCACATTTTATAATTAATCACTTCTCCCTTATTAAATATGCGTGAGAGGCAACAAACAAGCTTCACAGTGGTTTGTAGAGAGACTTACGGACCAAGCTACAAAGCAGCCTATTGTATGTAGACTATCCGACTGAGCTGTAATTTAGACCAAAGATGTCATGGAAGTCTCTTAACCAGGGTTGCACAGCTCACATAGATCCTGGTCTGACATTGTGTGCATCGAAACATGTGAAAATATCAAAGACATGCACAACAAAAAATAGCTGTGATCTTCATTACGCATCACCACAGAGGAATGTGACAAGACAAGTATAATCTGCTCTGCTTGGGGCCACCACACCCAGGATCCACTTATGGTAAAAAAACGAGCTCTGTAGCTACAAGCTTCTTTCAGTCTTGTCTTTATTTTCTTAACTACCTTGTGAGGTCCGTGTCTGCAGCATGTTTGAGGGTCTTGCAGTAACTGGACCCCACATGCATGTAAATTTCAGCCATACCCGATTCTTAAGGTCATGTCTCATGTGAGAAAGAAACAGATCCCTGAAACATGCTCTGCAGATTTTTATAGCCTGACAGACAATCCTCTTTCCTCCCCCAACCTCCAACCCCTTGTTTTAGATCAGCATTACATACATCATCATAAAGCTAAATTTGGCTTAGGGCACCAGACTTTGCACAAGATGGCAATGTAATTGCACACTGCCAATAATTTCACATGGTTTACATGAGCAATGCTATTGTGAGAGTGGAGAGCAGCTTTAAAATTAAAATGACTGAAGCCAACAACTTTGCTCACTGTATCTTCCATTTTTACCCTCATAACCAAGGTGAAGCAACCTTAACTTTTTGTAGATATCAAACCATGGTAGATGCATTGGATTCTTTATTCTGATTATGCTTTTATAATATATACATTTTAATGAACAGTCAATCAATCAATCAATCAATCAATCAACTTTATTTCTATAGCATATTTAAAAGAACCACAAGGGTAGCCAAAGTGCGGTACAATGACACATAAAAACAAATAAAACAATCAAAAAACAAGATAAAGCGAGCAGAAATACATTAATGGAAAAGAATAAATAAGTGTATAAATAAGGAAGCTCACAGGAAGTGCTAAGATGATAAAAAAACAAATTAACAGTGATATATTTTGATTGATATCCAGTCTTGTTATGAAACATACACTGATTTTAAGTCAGCCACCCGACTCTGACTCTCACTGGCACACTGCAAGCTCTCTGGTTTCAGAAATATCTCCTGCTGCCAAGTCGTTTCAAATATCCACTCTTTTTAACAGAGTGGTGAATAGCATTTTAATTGCATAAAAAGCTAATGATATAATAATGACAGTTCCAGGTTTAAGCAAAAACCCTCAGGTGATGGATGGATGGATGTTGTCCTGGTCCGTCAGCACAACACCACATGATGCACGCTCAATGAATCAGGCTTCAGTAAGAGCCTGGTAACAATGGTTGGCTTACATTGTCTCTGACCCTCACCATGCCCTAAACTGTGATTTCAAACTCTTACCATCAAACCTGAGATACAGGGTCTGATGTTTTAATAAGGGTAGGCTAAAGCACACACACATCCAAGTACAGCATAGGCCTCTGAATACGCCTTTTGGTGTTTGAAATGTTAGTTTTATTGTGTATATATTTGTATCTTGCCTTCTATGTAGAGCGGCTGCAAAGCAAGACAAATTTGGGGCTTTTCACAATCAAGTCAGCCAACGGTTCTAGCTTTAGAAACAGATATATACAAAGAAGTGATGATGGGACTTCCGGTTTGGTGTGAAAGAAAATGGCAGCGTAGGAGAACACACTCCCCACCCTAGAGATAAAAAACAGCCCACAGCGACTTGAATTCAAAACGACTAGTGTTAAAGTATAACACAAAGTGAGGGCTTTATGATGCCAAAAAGAAAAAGCAGAAGAAGTGGGAGATGGAGACGAACAGATCTCGCCCGCTAGCAGCGCTGTGGAGGACAACGAGATGTTCGCAGATGAAGGGGAACAAGCAATGCGGGTCTGGACCTAATACTCAGGGAGCTGAGGGGATTCAGAAAAGATAATGATGCACAGCTGAAGGGAATCCGAGAGGATACCAATAAGACAAACAAGACAGTGGAAGAGGCTGAGGAAAGAATCATCGACATTGAAACTCGAATAACAACTAATGAGGAAGCAGTAACAGAGATGCTTGAACTGAATATGGAAATGAGTGCTAAGCTGACAAATCTGGAGGGACGGTCTAGAAGAGAAGATCTGAGAATACATGGTGTCAAAGAGGGATCAGAAGACGACGCACCATCAATGGCTGCTTTTGTGGAACATTTGTTAAGGAACAAGCTGGAGTTGCCTGATTGCACCGCGCCCTGGTGCCAAAGCCACCACTGAACATGGCGCCTCAATCCATCGTTGCCAAAATGGCCGGCTACAGAATAAGGATTGGTCCTGAGACTCCTGTGAGCTTGTCTTGGAGTATGGTGGGTTTGATGGTGTTGAATGCACTTGAAAAGTCTTCGAAAAGTCGAAGAACATGATCCTCACATAAACCCCAGGTTCCTCCAGATGAGACAGGGCATGGTGAAGCATGTAGAGGACAGCATCATCCACTCCAATGTGTTCTTCAGGGTTTTCATAATGTGTGAAATAAGGGGCCACAGGTCTGTAGTCATTGAGTTCAGCAGGACATTTTGTTTTTGGTACTGTCACGATGCAGGATGTTTTCCACAGAGTAGGTACCCGCCCCAGCTGTAGACTCAGGAAACTGCACTCACGGTATGCTTTCTCAGTCTTCACCAATATATCCAGCTCATCGCTTTTGTTGGGCAAAGAGTTGATGTTTCCCATGATGCTGGAAGAAAGGGTTTATATCACCACCTCCTAGCATTCAGCTTTGCCTTCACCTTTGCACCAGCACGGCAACCTCGATAACACCTCCTGATGTCCTCTGGAATTGTATGTTGTTGTCCAGATTTGCTTTTCCTCAATGAAAGGAGCTCTTCTCTTGAGTAAACTCTTCGCCCAGCAGAAGTATCCATCAGTAGCCAATAAAATGACAACAAAAATATGAAAAAACTAGCAAAATTTTAAAAAATTACAGATAATACAGAGAGACCAGATTTGCAGCAACCTCTCGGTTCATGTGCATCATAGAGGTATTATCTCAGGACTATATAAAGGGCTTATAAATAAGAAAGCACATTCATCCTTGTATATTGAAACAAAATAGGAAATGGAAGGATGAATAGAGCTGACAGGAAGAGTGTGTAACAATCTGGGAATATCAGTGGAAATGTAGCAGCTCACAGACCTGGAAGGAGTTTGGCTGGAAAAGCCTAATTAGATATTTTATTTCACCTTACCAAAAATCCCACTGTAAAGATAACTTCTCAGCCTGTTGGAGAAATTGTGGAAAACAAATGCAAATCATTATCATATTTTGGAGGAATGTTGGGTTATCAAACCCTATTTGGAGGGAATACATAAGGCATTACAAGACATCCATGGGAGTCATCTGCCTATGGAAAGTAACATCTTGCTTTTTGGACTTATGTCTGAAGAATGGCCAAGGATAGACAAATATTTATTTGGTGTTCTGTTAGTGGCAGGAAAAAAAGGCCCTCACAAGGAAATGGCTTTCACAGGAGAGCCCAACATTGACCACGTGGATGGACATCACTATGGACATATACAGAATGAAGAAATTAACTGCGGATGTAAATTACAAGAAGGACTTGTTTGCTTCATGTTGGAAGAAATGGATAGACTATATAACACCACACAGACCAGAATTTGGCTTGGTTAACTTTAATTAGTATACTTTGTAGCACTGACCATACCTTACTCCCTACAGGTTCATGTTTTTGTTATGTTCCTATGTATTTTTGTCACTTTACTGCTAGAAAAGGAACATTCATGCTGACGCTCTATGATTGATAGTTGAAATGGATGTACATGTCACATTCATTGCAGAATGTCAATAAAACGGTAAATTAAAAAAAAAAACAAAAAAAACAAGTGATGATAGTATGTGTCTTACCTGTCTAATTGGGCATAATGTAAGCCATGTAATCTAAGCTAAAATGTCCAGAAAATGTCTTATTTCAAGATATAGCCAGCCAAAAATATGACCAGATTTGCCTGTAATGAGTATAATAACTGTAGAATATAATTTATATATTAAAAAAGGTTACTAAAAAGTTGTTGAAATATATGTTTTACAAGAAACTTTCCTCTTTTTTCATCGTTTTTTTTTTCACTCAAGCAATTCACTTCTTCATTTTGGCACAGAAGCTCCACTAAAAGTCTTTTGCAATGTTTCTGTCCCTCATTATGTTTCTCTCAAGTGATATGCCATGGTGAGACAAGTTTTGCAATGACTTTCTGGTGTCTGCTTGACTTCCTTTGTGTTATCAGATCCCTTTTCAGTAGCAGATGATCAAGAGTTGTTTTCTTCTTAGACAACAGGAATCATGGCTGTTAAAGAGCAAATATTAAATGAACAATCCCCAGAACAACTCCTTTGTAACCCACATCAGAGTCATACTAAAGCGGCCTTCATTATCTCTTTCCCTCTGCATTCAGCTCCTCTTATCTCCGTCCTCTCAGAAGGGCAAGGCCTCACTGCTGAGGAATCTGCCTGCGGTGATGTGGGAGTGTGTTTGTGTCTGTTTTACTGCCAAGACTAAATTTACACAGCTGCGTGACAGACGTCAGCGCACAAAATCACACACAGGATCACTTTCAGGGATACTACACTGAGTCCCTTTCACTCTGACACACCAAATCTCAAACACTAACCAGGTATGGTTTCAAGGAGGTAAAATTTTTTTCATTGGTAAAATGTACCAGCACACACAAACGACAGCTGACACTTGCATCTGTTACCCAAAGTTTAGACTACGCAGATATCTGTTGCTTAACTCCCCCATCATGTATACCCTTCCATCCCCCTCTCTCCAACACCCACCTGTAAAATGTGAGACTGTTAAGTGTTGTCTGGTTTCACAATTTCAAGGCCTTTCCCATAAAGCTTTGGCCCAGGTGTTTCTCTCATTTCTTGCCTCTCGTTTCCTTATAGAAAGCAGCAGAAGAGCTCCAGGGACTGAGGAGGGGATTTCTCCTCAATGTTTGAGCTGGTTTGTCGAGTTAAATCGGTAGAAAATGTACAGCAGTAAGCAAGACATGTGATCTTTAAGTTTGCTGAATAGTTGGGAGACTTAAGCCTTTACTGCCTTCAGGATGAAACTAACATCCAAACTTCTGACATTTCAAGATTTCCAGGTATGCTTTGGTCTATGTAGGTCAACCTTGGGTGTTCACGCCCTCTGGCTGGTCCCACTAAACCAGCTTAATGTCACTAATGTTTGATCACACCAAACAAAGCAGAAAAGGACAGGAGCTGTATTAGTCAAGCATGGGACATCTAAATACTAGTACAGTAAAAGTGAGTCCAGTGATGCCAACACATCAGCATTTTCATGATACAGGGCCTGATCAGCCACTGTTCAGGCAACAATCTGTTTTGAAATGCTTCAGTATAAAATACATGTTCCTAAAACACCATCATTACTAATATACTTAATTCTGAACAGTGCACAAATTATCATTATGTGGCGTCTGAGCTTTTTGTCCTCAAAGGCCATCGTTGTTTCACTAACAACAGGGGTGTGCAAGGGGGCGCAGTCTAAAATCAGACTGCCAAAATAGTGACACTCCCATTTCTACACAAAATACCTTGAAAATAAAAGGCAATGAAGAGATGTTATTCTCTGAAAACACTATTTCGCTAATTCCCAGTTTTTCCCACATAACTTCAAATATTTGAGCTCCACTATTGTTTTTTCACCTGAAGTAAAAAAGACACCTGTCCCTTGATTGTACTGATAGATATTTATTAGAAAAAGAAAGAGGAGCATTTTTACAAGCACAACAGCTGCACTACAAGACTCAGCAACTAGATCAACTATCAGGTTTACCCAGAATTAAATAACAAAAGCCATAATTGGCAAGTAAAAGTGGAGGAAGCTATATACACACAAAAACATCCATGTTGTGTTGACAGTGTAACATCAAGAATTCATATATAGGCTGAGGCCCCTTTCTGGACTTGAAGCTGTGGAGAGGAAGGTCAAAATGGGGTGACAACAGGTAGAGGGAGTAGGTAACAGCAAGGTAGAAGACAAGTTATATCTTACTCTACTGACATGGAGCTAGTTCACTGAGCAGGAGGGTCTGGTCTTTCGTGATAATGGGAGTGTCTTCCAAAACTGGTTTAGGTCTACAACACTACCAGAAATGACGGTGGATCATGATTAGCATGCCTAGTCTACAAGATGAACATACAACCTGCCTGTGGGGTGAGAGTACTGCTAGTTAAGGCAGGGCGTACATTCTGGGGACCTAACAGGGGACTGAGAGACAAGCATGTACAGATGCTTCACCTGACTACCTCCCAGCCCCCTGCTCTACTCTAATAATCACTTAACTATCAGAGACTTTCCTCTTCATCCAGTTGTTCCCTCTTTTCACTTCACTGGCCACTTCCTTGCATACTATTCTTCCCCAAAATTATACTTTAGAGGCATGCAGGCATTTAGAGCAGAAACAAAACCACATAGCTACTTTGTGCCTCCTACACACTATTGAGCCGCTGAGCTGGTCTTTCCACGCCTGTGCTTACGGACTTCCTCCATCAGATCTTTCAGGTACTGGATCTCTCGGCTGATGGACTCTGCCTTCTCCTTCAACTCATGGTTCCTCTTCTCCAGGTCTTCCAGCTCTGAGCCCAGCAGCTCCTGCTCCACCCTTTTCTTCTGTCTGTAGCGAGTGGCAGCTGTCTTGTTCTGCTCCATCTTCTTCAGCTTCTTCTCCACAACCTTGGGAGTGCCATTTACTGATTTCACCTTTGCCATTGGAGAGGTAGTGGTGGTGGGCTCTGGCTTGGTGTAGGGTTTGGTCCTGGAAGAACCAGCTGATGGAGAGGGGGTCAGAGGAGGCGAGGGAAGGCGAGAAGGCGAGCCAGCACCGGACTCGATGCCAGAGTCGCTGTCGCAGTCGCTGGATGGAGGAGAGATTTTAATAGACTGTTTGGAGAGAGACACAAGAGAGGGCTCCTCATTATTGGTGAGCACCACTACTATGTGGCCTGAGGTGGGAAGAGAGAGCACAATAGGGCTGCCGGTCTGAATGCTTCCACTGGGGTCTGGAATGATGGTGGCTGTGAGGGATGTTGTTGTTTTCCCTGCATCAAGGACATCCACCTCACTTCCCAGCTCCAGTGTACAGACTGGAGAAGAGGGGGGGGGAGAGGGGACGGGGGAGAGAGGCTCAGACTTCATTACAACCTCCTGTTTGGGCAACAACTTTGTTGACTCTGCCTCATCTGGCCCAGGGAGAGGGAACTCATCAGGAAGGGAAGGGATGCTGGGAAGTGGCAAACCCAGTTCCAGGCTGTTGTTTGGGACAGGGATAGTTGTGTCGAGAGAGTCTAGATCCAAATCCATGTGAGAGTCAAGGGAGGCTAGGAGATCCTCAGGGGAGCTGGGGGACTCGTCAGATGAGCAGGAACCGATGAGAGAATCTAAATCAAATTCACTCAGGTCGATTTTTTCTGACATCCAGTCCATGTCTGCAAATGTGTCATCTGTTGACAGAGAGAAATTTTCATTAGTATCTAATCAGATCTTTAAAAAACTACATTATTTCTTGGTTTTGATGCGCTGCACATTTTATCTCTATGTTGTACAGTCACTTTGAAATGTGGAAAAGACTGTACATCAAAAACAGGATCCTTTTTCTGTAACACAGGCCAAAAGCCACAAAGAGCGCCACCCTAATTTCAGATATTACACAAATGCAATCACGTCACAGTAAATGACACACAGAACAAGACCAGTTTGGGTCTGTCCTAACCACACACTTTGCTGCCACACCTGCAAGCTGCAAACCAATGTTTGCTCTCTGTGTCCCAACCCACTTACCAATTACTGGGTTGTGTCTTTAATTTTCAGACCCTGTGAGGTTGGGGCTTGCTAGCAGTAACCGGCTTTATTCCCCAGTATAATTTTTTCCTTTGAGAATAGGGAACCTCCTTGAAAACGGGGCAAACTAGCTTCATATGTTCAAACTCTACAGTCTTACAAGCTCCTATGAGAAACTTTTGACATGTATGACATAGACTAAACTTCATGTTGATGGTTTTTAATGGTAAAATCAAACAAGATCATCAACAACAAGACTGAAGATTTATTCAGTTCTTATTTAAACGGTTTAAAATTCGTGTGAGAGTGCAGGTCCAAGTCTTGCAGCTGAAGAAAAAAATCCCTGTTTTCACAATTTCCAATTAAAATATTCATGATAAATACTACATTTGACTGTCAAAAGTCCACAGGATGAGATTTGTTATAAAAACTACTCAAGAATGTAGCAGACAAGATAAGTAAAAGCTGCTCTATCAACAAGGAACACCAAAAAATGGCACAAAGTTTCTCACTGGAACTTTTAAGGATGTCTGCAGGGCAGCCTCAAGGGTTTTGTATAAACAGAGGGAACCATATGACATATTTATTCAAAACTCAATTGCATTCATCAGCTTATCTTCAGACACATATTTTGTGGATGGATAAAACTTAATTCACACTCACCTTTGCCATCATCTGCTTCGATATGGGCATCAAGCAGATCACTGGCACCCAGCCAGGGAAGGGACAGTGTGTCCACTCCAGCCTTGGTTCCCTGGAGGGAGTGGGAGGGAGTAAGAGGAGGTGGTGAGGGAGGTGGGGATGCAGAAGACAGTGGTGAGGACGATAAGGTCTGGTAGGGAGACAAGGAAGATGCGTAGGAGGAGAAGGAGGGGGGAGGCGAAGCTGGTGCCTTCCCCTCTAGAGAGGAGGAGGGAGAAAGAGCTTCTTCTT
Source organism: Xyrichtys novacula (assembly GCA_962446985.1). NCBI lineage: Eukaryota > Metazoa > Chordata > Actinopteri > Labriformes > Labridae > Xyrichtys > Xyrichtys novacula. The sequence continues at coordinate 24,571,251 of OY660866.1, read as the reverse complement.
CATCTTGGTCCAGAAGGGGCCCCATGGGGTCAGCCATCAGAAATGAGGGCCCTGTGAACACAGATGCTGACTTTGAGAATAGCATTCATATTTAACAGGATAAAAATATCCCTAATTTTGAGAGTCAGTTAATTTAGGTGAGTAAGGAGACGGTGAAAATCTATAATCAGTTATGCAGAGGATGGCACCTACTTTTCCTTTTTTCTGATATCATGTTAAAGGTACGGAGCTTACAATCCATCTGCGTGGCCTGTATTGAGTCATGTTTCAAGTGGTGCTTAGGGAACATGCGTCACTGTCACATCACCAACCTAAGTACAGGGCCTCCACGTCCTCCAAGGCGAGCTGGGAGAGTGTCATGGTTGCTGCTGGTCAGTGGTAATCGTGGGAGGGTGAATAAAGACAAGTCTGTTGATAGCAAGTCGAGCGGTTCGGTAGTGCTGTCGACGGCAGCAAAGCTGAGGGTGGTTGCCGAGAGAGACCTGGGAAGAATACACAGATGTGTAGGACAATGTTAAGATGAGAAAAACGGGATTGCACATAATTCAGTAGCTACATTTGTCAAGGGGAACAATGTGTCCACTGAACTTTTCCTACCATGAAAAGTGGGTTGATGAACTGTACATAAGTACGCTACATGACTGTAGCGTTTTAATTGGCCAAGTTTTACTACATGTGAGGAAAACTCCATACAGTGTTTACACGTCTTGATGAGAGCACACGTTTCCTGACTCATTACCCCTTAAGTAACAATGCAGCTTTCCTGACAAGGTGTGCTTAGAGCATTAAGGCTGTTGGCACTGGGGGGAGGGGAGGCTAATTTTGGCTAATCCTTCCACTCAGTGTCAAAGCTGCGTTGACGGAGGAAGAAAAAAAAAAAAAAAACACTTCGCCCTCCACCGGGGGATAGCATTTCCTAATTTGGTCATACTTTGGCCAGCGACTCCGCCTACATCCGTGACTCACGACCGAGAAGTGGGCGGGCAACCGCCATTTTCACAAACAGAACTATCTCTATACAAGAGCTGAGTAAAAAGAACACTGCGCGCCATTTTGGACACGCCACGTTGACAATATTTCTTTTACATAAAATCAAAAAACGTGTAAGAATTTCATAGATATTTTGACATTTTTTAGGATAAAAAAAATACAGCTAATGAAAGACCTTTTGCTGTTAGTTGGCACAACCATTATAACGTCTCACTAATGGCAGGACACAGGCTCACGTGCCGGCTGGGATTTCTTCAACTGACAGTTTGTAATTTGAGACCAACGCGTATTTGGCAATATTCAAAACACGTCAAGGTGAACTTGTTTGTTTGAACAAACATTATAGGATAGTACTTTATATACTTGGCTACACTCAACAAGTGTAACATTCACACATTCTGACAAGACGATTCATCATTATTAACTAAAAGAAAAAAAAACACATTTCTAAATACTTACGCCATTTTGCCAGAAACTGCCAGTGCACTTCGCCGTTGCACTGCCGGGTTTTTGCCGCTGCAAGTTTCGCCGCCGCACGCCTTTATGCTGCCATATTCAAGCGGGAGAGCGTCCTGTGTTAGTCTGCTATCTCACTGTTTGTGTACGGAATGGTGAATACGTGGGGAGAGGCACTCCTGTATATGAAGGGCCGAAGAACCGCCTCGTCGATTCTTCCGCAGTGTCACTCCGCGGCGGGGGTTGGTGTTCACAACAGGGCGAGTGAGAAGAGTCTCTGTTGATATGCAAGAATAAACGAACTGGACCCCCTTCGGCTGGGCGACAGGAGCAGCGTAGATCTGAAATGAGAAGTCAAAATCCGGCCATGGAGTCATTTGTGATTGGTTGGATGCGTACTATAGAACCAACAAAATAGATCCATATGGAGCACAACACACGAGTGCCTCCATACGGCAAATGTAGGTCAAATGCAGGATGTAAACATTGAGGGAGGGAAAGAGTTTCTGCAACTTCATAGGAGCCATTGGGTCTACGAACATCACAAAAATGACTGACTACAAATCATTACACAACACCTACTGTGGAGATACTTTTCTTACTTTTGATGTTTTTTAAACAATTCATCATCAATAATTTTCATTATTTTTTCAAATTCTTTTATATCACAACGTAGACACCTTAAAGTTGTACAGTACTATTTTTTAAGTTTTCAAAGACTGTACATGTTGTGCTGGACACCTCACTTAAAACAGCTTTAAAGCATCTTATTGCGGATAAATGCTTGCTTGAGGCATAAATGGTTGTTTCTCTATCTGCTGGTCGCCCAAGGAAAACTTTTAACACTTCAGCTAAAACAGCACGCAACTGGCTTTAATAATAAGATTTAAACTTCTACATTTTCTAATTTTACTCATAAAAATTCTCATGCCATCGAAAATAACACATTTTAGTTCCATTGCCTTGTGCACCATTCATGCACCGTGAAGTCTGCAGCGGTCGGTCAACCTCAACGAACTTAGTTATAGTAACAAAGGGAAGGGATAGGCTGCCCTCTTGTGGCTATCCGCAAAAAAGAAAAGAAAGAAAGAAAAAAGGCCTAAAATGAAAGGGCATGCAGAAGGAATTATTACCTCCGCCAAGGAGGTTATGTTGGTTTGTTTGTCTGTTAGCAACTTTACGGAGAAAGTTACAGACGGATTGACCTAAAATTTTCCTCAGAGGTGCATCTCAGCCCCAGGAGGATCCCATTACATTTTGGTGGTGATCCGGATCGCCTTCTGGATCCAGGAATTTTTTGAAGGATTCTTTATCATTGTGAGATAGGGCAAATTTTGGAATTTTTGCATTTAACTCTATAAAAATGGCCAGAGTCTTTAGTAAAAAATTACACAAAATGATCTCAATGAGTTTTATGAGGTGTCAAAGGTTGATCCTGATCCAGACAAAATTCCGGATACTGTGATCCAGAACACACAAAAATAAGGGGGTCGTTGGAATTTTCAATGCTGAAAGATCACCAATGAAGATATAAGGAAGTGTACGCTTACAAATATTGCATAATAAATCATGCATTTATGTATCTAATATGAGCTTTGTTGTTTTAGGAACATTATGAACAGTGAACATACCAGTTTAAACACAAATAAAATTTAATATAAGACATGCAACAGTAAAAGTTTTGGTGTGAATCACAATATAAGGGGGGACATGAGCTGCTTGGCGGAGGTCTGCGCTCTCTGAGTGCTTTTCTAGTGTTATGAAGGGGATACACTTCTTTAATAAATTAGGACCAATCACAACAAGCTAGTTCTGAACTGGATCAGTTTTAATTTAGGTACATAAAGGAAAGATGGTTGTATGGTTCTTTTTATTTGTTTTCAGCGTAAGGAATATTTTGCTGACAAACAAAAATTTACTGAAAATAATCAGTCACTAAAACAGGAATGCCAGTGCTTCCCACATTTATTTTAAAAAAACTTGAACGGTTTTTAAAAGGACCAGATGAAGGTTTTTACAGAGGAACACAAGCTGAGTTAATCATGACTTTGAAATATATGTTCATTTCCATGACAAGCAAAACTTCTTTTTCTTGTCAAAACTCATATTAGTGCATTTGAAAAAATTGAAAATTATATAAGTCAGATGAAGAGTGAGGGTGCAGCTAATTAAAATATGGACATTTAGATAAGCAACATTACACCCTTAGTTTAAGGCTAGTGAGTTAATGCCACAGCATATTCACAGTGGAGCCAATCTGGAGTTAAACTCTTTGCAGGAAAATGAACAGAGATCATTCTTTGTCTGCAGTCACCATCAGATGTACAAGTCATATCAGCATTTCCCATCTGTAGTCTTATTCTGTTGCTGAAACATGTGACCTTCCAGAACACTATCTGGTCCAGTAATCAAATATAGTCATCAAAGCACAGCTTAAGATTTTCCGCTGTGTCTGCAGTGTCTTGTCTGTTTGGATGTGCCCCATTATTTCTTCTCCACAGTCCTCCCAAAGTATTCCCTTTGAAACTGCTGGAACTCTGCCTCTGTGAACAAAGACTGTGACTCCTTGTTTTCCTTAGCTGGTTTCTTGGGGCGATTCCTGGACTGTCTTCCCGTACTGTGACTCAAGATCTAGACAGACAGACAGACAGACAGACAGACAGACAGACCAGGTCAAAAGTGCATGATGAACTTAATTCAAACTGTACTGAGCGAGCACTTTCACCTTTTTTACCTTCAAGGTGTCTGAGCTTGTTGCTTTGCAGTCTGTTTTCATAAAGTACTTGAGGTTAGTACTCATCTGGTTCTTCCTCTGCTTCTTCCTGAACTCCTCTGTGATCAGCACCAAAGGAGAATAGTTAGATCAGAGCAAGAAGACATGACTGATGTCATTTAACAAGGTCACATCAGAGGGCCAAGCATTGTAAAAGCTTGCAGTTCTGTAATGATACCTTATAAGAACCCCTTAGCTGCAATTTGCTGGAATAAATTATAAATATTTGTTAAAGATGTGTTTTCTTACAAACACTGTGCTGTAACTGACCCACTGCAGACTTTATCTTCTTGTCTTTAACCGTAGCTTTGCTCTTGCCAGGTCTGAGGCGACCCTGCAGGCGTTTGACCTGCTTGGTGACTCCTTGCCTCTTGGTGCTCACCAGCGCCATGACTGTAGTCGAGCTGGGAGTCTGCTGCTGCTTTTTCTTCTTTCCCACTTTACTGACATCTACCAGGGTTAAAACACATTTCAAAACATAAAAAGAAAAAACAACCTTAACTTTAAAAGCAAGTAAATACTCTATATAACATTGACCATTTATAGCGATTTAGTGCTGTAGTAAAATGTCACTTCACCAAGAGTCACGATACTCAAATTACTTTAAAAACTTAACGAATTTAAGGACCTATTTTTTTTTTTAAGAATGTTACTTTCTAATGTTTAATTGTTCCCTTTTCTCTTGCACTTCGGGTTTTATCTGCTCTTTACTGAATCTTAACTTGCTTGCTTTTCTGTTTAATTTGCCAACTGCCACACCATAGGAACAAAAAAAAAAAAAAAATAAAATAAAATAAAATGAATAACACAAAACTAAAAGAACAAACTGGTAAAGGTGAAACTAGACCCGAACTCACGAACCTCGGTCGGGGATAAAGATCCGGATGCTCATGCTACTGCAGCTAACTGCGCTCTAGCTAACAAGCTACAAGGGTAAACAAACCATTAATGTCATCACTCAGCAGCTCCAATCCTCTTCTGATCAACGACGCCGACATCTTGATCAAAACAAGTCAGGTTTTGTTAAAATTCATAAACATGCGCGCTGAACGATAAATAGCAACGCGTGACTCCACCAACAATACTCGTGTGTTGCACTGTGAAGCAACCGACTAGAAACAGTTGAAGACGATGGCAGTTCTGCATTGGCTAATTACGTCTACCTTTACCAACTACAACTCCTGTTATGAGGATTACGACACCATTCTTTATTACTTCTACTACTCCTACTCTTACTACTACCACCAATACTACTACTACTACTAATAATAATAATAATAACAATAAATGCTACTTATTTATATTCCATTATTTACAAAAAGTCTCCTCGCCAGAGTAGAAAGTAATAATAATAAAATAAAGATTGTAGCCATGTAAAAATGTTTTCAACATCAGCAGCACATGTTTAGAATGTGCAGGCCTGTTTTTTTAATGGCCGGAAAGGGGGTTTTCGGTAAAAATTTAAAGCCGAGGCAGTATACAACCCCAAGCCAACTTTATGGAGCAATGTGTCAATACACAAATATTGCAGAAATGCAATAATCATACAAGGAAAACAATACGATTTTACCAATGCATAAATACGGTTTAAATGATCTAAATCAAATAAAAGGCAGGTAAAAGACAAATAAAGTCAATGTAAATTTTCAGGTTACATTTATAATTGCTTATTATCCACGTTTAAGTCCATAAACGGACTGAGGCGTGTCATTGCTTCCATTCACTTTCAGCTGTTGGACAGTGAAGTGGGGGCGTGTTTGTTGATGCTTGCTTCCTCTCTCTCGTTCTCCACCGTTGATACACATGATTTGTTACCACCAACCTTTGAGACAGGATAAATTCGACCTTTTGAACAAACTAAACTTTGTAGCCCGTCTACCTCACGCCATGGCACGTCAATCGAGCGCTGTCCTCACCACAAAATGGCTCGCCGAGGCCCTAAAAGTTCAGGGGAAACTGCGCGTCTTGGACACTTCTTGGTATTTACCCAAATTGCGGCGCAACGCCAAAAGCGAGTTTAAGATGAAACACATTCCCGGCGCAGCCTTCTTCGACATTGACAAGTGTTGCGATAAAACCTCTCCTCTGGACCACATGCTGCCCTCTGAGAAGGATTTCGCCGATTACGTTGGAAATTTAGGGATTGAGAGCGACACGCACGTCGTGGTGTATGACGCCAGCGAATTTGGCGCGTTCTCCGCGCCCCGTGTGTGGTGGATGTTCCGGGTGTTCGGGCACAGCTCGGTGTCACTGCTCAACGGGGGGCTCAGGAACTGGGAACTGGAGGGTAGACCGGTGAGTGACAAGTATGTGAGACCAGAGCAGACCGAGTTTAAGGCCTCCCTGAACCGCTCATGGATAAAGACCTATGAGGACATCCTGGACAACCTGGACACCAAAGAGTTCCTGGTAGTAGACGCCAGACCTGCAGGGAGGTTTAAAGGACTGGACCCTGAACCCAGAGATAGTAAGTAGCCTACCCATTCTGCCAAAAAGTCTGTCTGACAGTTACTGTATTTCTTGATTTCATGCAACTTTGAATTTAATAGAAACGAGATACAAAAGTGAAAGCCGAAAGAATACGCAGTGTGTTTATTTGTCTCTGCATACAGAGAAATGGGATTTTATTGATCTCAAAGGTACGCAAAGTATTAAAAAAAACGTGCAAGATCTTTAACTTTTATTGATTAAAGGAGATATGACTGTAATAAAATAAATAAATAATAAAAGTAACAATGGCTAGAAAACTTTCTATTTATTCTAGTATTTTCAAAACGTTTACTTGACTATATGACAGTATATTTTAAACACTCAAACCTCAGTCTGATACACATTACCTAGCAGCAAGACCACCATAAAGAGAAATCTGGTTTATTATGGGCCTAATCCTTTGCTTTTGTGTCTATAGCAACTGTTCCAAGTATAATCCAGAGCCGTATATATGCATTTATCAAGCACCACATGTTTAAGTGCTACTGATCAGATATGAACTGACCTTTCATTGATTAGCTGATGGTATAGGTAGAAATTTTCAGACTGGAAACACGGAAAAGAGGGTAAAACTGGTTCACCTGTTCAAAGTCCTTGTGTCTTTATGGTAAATGTTTGTTGCAGCAGCTTTCCAGTGCAGCAAACAAAGAAATATAGTGAAATTGATAACAGTGTTTTAAATAGTGGCACAAATGCTTTGAATTTCTGCCAAGTGGTCTTTCGGGTATTTTAGAAGCATACATAACTTCAGTACCTTTGACCACAGAGTGCTGAGTATGTTTTCACTTTACAAAAACCACAACACAAGGACTGTGATTCAGAATGATTCTGCTGACTGATTGCTGTTCAGCGCGTCTTTGTCATTGAAAATTTCCATATTGATGTGAAATCTGCAGGCAGAGGACAGGACTTGTGGTATGAGAAAGGTAACAATCATCTCTTTAATATTTTTCAGTTTTCTTCTGACAAATCAAAACTCATCTATTACTTTTACCACACTTGGTCTGCAGCAAATCTGACAGTTGGACTGCATGCTATACAGTACGCCAAAAGTTTGGACACACCTTCTCATTCAATGCATTTTCTTTATTCTCATTACTATTTAAATTGTAGGTTCTCAGTGAAGGCATTAAAACTATGAATGAACATGTGGAATCATGTGCTTAAGAAAAAAGTGTGAAATAACTTAAAACGTGTATTATATTTTAGATTCCTCAAAGTAGCCACCCTTTGCTTTTTTGATAGCGCTGCAAACTTGTGCTGTTCTCTCAATGAGCTTCATGAGGTAGTCACCTGAAATGGTTTTTACTTCACAAGTGTGCCTTGTCAGGGTTACTTTGTGACTGACTAAGTACTTCTGTTATCAAGAGCAACGGGTGGCTACTTTAAAGAAACTAGTAGAATATAAAACATGTTTTCAGTTATTTCACCCTTTTTTTTAAGTACAAGATTCTACACATGTTCATTCATAGTTTTGATGCCTTCAATGATAATCTAGAATGTAAATAGTCATATAAAGAAATAAAGAAAAGACATTGAATGAGAAGGTGTGTCCAAACTTTTGGCCTGTACTGTAAAAAAAATAAAACATAGCCATGTGCAGTAGCATCATTTGGTAGAGTGACATCAATAAAAAGTGTGGTAAAAAACATTTAAGGTATAAGGTATAAACATGTAAGGTCAAACAACTCACAGTTCATATCATCTTTCTGCTGGTCCCGTGTTTTGCGCAGCACCTTGTTTGCTGCATGTTTTATGAACCCTAGGAAAACTCCCAAAAAGCCCTTTTTAAATCACTAATTTATCTGAAGGCTGGCTTAAACTTCACCTGACAGCATTAAAATTGTGTTTAAGCATGGTCATAATACCCAGACCTCAATCTGACAGGTTAAACAAACATGCTGAGTGAGAAAACGTTGATTGTTTATATTAAATAGTTTCCTAAGCTGGTGTTGAAAATCGCAGAGTTGCTATACTTTTGTTGCAAATGCTCATAATTCCATATCAATTACAGTTTGGTGTATTTTTCAGCATTCAAAAGCATGCATGATGAATAAATTCGTACAAACTGTTAGGAAGTACAGCTCTTGCGCTCCATTAACAAAACAATGCTGCTTATCAAAGTCTGTTACATCAGCTTTTGGCCTGGTAAAAATCTGCAGTAGAAGACCATTATTATTTTGGTCCACTGAGTTCCTTGGCTGTCCGCCTTTTTCAGAGTTTACTCCGAACAAACAGACAGACGGGCTGAGCTTTAACCACTGAACAACTCAAACACAGAGCAATGCTGCAGGACATGCTCACTTAACCAGGGATTTAATCATCACTCATTGGCCCATATGCTGCACAGACAGACAGACAGACAGACAGACAGACAGACAGACAGACAGACAGACAGACAGACAGGTGTACACATCAACACTCTTTAGAGGAGGCAATTCGCAGGGAGAGGGCATGGACATTGTCCACCCTGATAGAATTGCAAATCCTTCAAGTCAGCACTGTGCATCCATTGATAACACTCCCTATGTACGTGCCTTATCTTGGTGCATACACGCTTCAACCCACCCCAACATGCACACAAGTGTCTGCATACATAAAGACCACACACAATAAAGGCATGTAATAAAGAAAAGCTCTGATGTGCCGTTAAGACAGTGAAGGTGAAACTTATGACATTTATGACAGAACTGTTAGCAGAGTACTTTGACCCTCAACAGCTCACACATGTTTTATCTAATATATAGAGAAGTGTGTGAGGGACTCTTGAGATGTAAAGATGTCTTAGTCAGTCATGTAGCCCAGGATCATAGACTGTTTATACTATGGACAACTTGGTTCCGCCTCCTTCCATTATACGGATTTGAAGCCAAAAAGCTCTCGGTATTTCCGCGATTTTTCCTCATTTCCTGAAACCAGCATTGCGCAGTAGCACTGTACGCAATTGGCGGGAGAGTCGCTGTGATGATGCTCAGCTCAAACAGCGTATTCCCCGGGTGAGCTACGCAATCCTTGAATGCCAATAGGCTGTATCAGGTGTCAATCATAGAAAACATGAACCCCCTATTTACTTTTAAACACGGAGCTGCACAGAAAAAAGAGGACTTGAGCACAAACCAGTCTTACTGTACCTACATGTCAACATCACAAGCAGGGGGGAGAAAAACTTATGTTCTGTGTAATAAATTTCTAAAGTTTGTCCACAGCCCCATAAGCGTCACCAGAGGGTGCTGTTCTCCAAGTGGCTTCACCCAGCAAGGAGGCAGACGCTGTCCGTTCTATATACAGTCTATGCCCATGATCTATCGCTGAGGTGCAATTATGATAGACTGCTTTTTATTACAGCAGTAAAGAAGTTTGCAGTGGGAACTCTTTGACTTAAAGATTTGGTACCAGTTCCAGTTTAGACAAAAGTGAGTTTATAATGCATAAATATTGCATCTTCTAACCTCATTTCTTCATTATTTGCTTTCTTCACTTGTGTCAGGAGGACACAAACTTATTTTTTCCTTTGCAGCCAGCATTTGTATTTGCAGCATAGTCTCAGCTATGTTACGACTGATGCTTTGCTAACTTCCATGTGGTATAAAACACTGATTTGTTGATTGTACATTGTAGCTGACATGATGCAAGACTTCTTGAGTCCAGATCTGACCCCTGACTCAGTCTGGTGTTTGCAGTGTTTACAGCTGCAGGTTTTGTTTCCATCATGAGTTTGCTGTGAGAAAGAGACGCCAAGCAAACAGAAAGAATCTAGGGCAAAGATAAACTACTTATAAACCAGTTTAATTGCTCCACTTTGGTTGAAGGTGCATGGACCTCATTCTCCACTCTTTTTCTGATTGACAGACACAGAACCAGGCCACATCCCTGGCTCCATCAGCGTCCCCTTCCACTCCTTCTTGTCCCCATCTGGTCACTTCCTGCCTAAGGATCAACTCCAGGCTCTGTTTGCTCGGGCCGGCGTGGACCTCAGCCACCCTATTTGTGTCCTGTGTGGCTCAGCTGTGACTGCATGTCATGTGGCGCTGGTAGCCCATGCTTGCGGGCACCCTGGGGTGTCAGTGTACGATGGAGGTTGGTCAGAGTGGTACACCCGTGCTGTGCCAGAGAATGTCATATCTGAAGGAAGAGGGAAACATTTTTGATTGTTGAAGGTTGGCAGGAGGTGCAGTGGATGGATTCAAACCATTGATTGTATATAAAGATGGATGTCATGGTGGTATTGACTCTTCTCTGCTGATTAAAACACATATTTTTAACCTCAGTGAAACAGCAAAGATCCCTCAAGCAGGCACAGTCCGCTGGGAAACAGCTCATTGTGTTCCTCTGAAGCAGACACGCACAGTTATGGAAGGTTCAATGACGTTTTGTTGGTGTTTGTCACTGTGTCTCTTACCAGTCCTCCACTACTTTGCTAAATCAATGCACCTGGCATCCTGAGGACACTACATTTGGTGTTATACCTTATTTTTAGCATCATAACACTTAATAGGGCTGACAGTGTTTGGGAGAAAATTTTCAGTCATGTATTTTGATTTTAGAGTTCAACCCATGTCCTATTAGTTAGCATGAAGAAGGCTTTTGACCTGTACTGCAGCCAGCCAGTAGAGGGTGCTCCTAATTTCTATGGTTTCACTAAAGTCCGTCTTTTTATACAGCCAGTGGTTCATACTGGATCAGTCTGGTACTAGAGGACTTATTATTTTCTGTGCTTAGTTGTAAAGAAAGATTAGCTGCATTGGGACCTTATTTTTCTGGTGAAAGTGAAGTGAACTGATCAATACCACTCTCAATACTACCACCTTGGTCTCAGGAGTTGGAATTCCAACATAATTAATGTGAAATTATTGTTTAATGTTAAAATGTTGTTTGAAGGAGACCTATTATACATATCTTCGGAGACATCTATGGAGTACCTTTGCTCAATTTGCAGCTCAAAAAACTTCTTTATTATCTCACACTGGGGTCTGTGAAAGCCCTTGTTCTAGCTTCTTTGAGCTGGAAGGCTACGTTTTGCTCCATTCTCACCAGGTTAGAATATGATAGCTGTCATTACATGACCTGCTGTTATAGAGTTTCTTCCATTTTGTGGTTTGTTGCCTTGAAGGAAGCTCTAAAAATGGCACAGCCTCAGGTTTCAGTAACAATTGAGATTCAAAGCTAGCTTGTACTGGCCTTTGTTTACAAAATAGTCAAATGGGTTACAGAGACTGCTACATTGTTGTCCTGAATACATAAAAACTTCCATCCTTGGGAAGAAAAAACAGCTGTGACTTTCCTTTACAACCACAAAGAAGAGCTGACTGTTTGCTGTTGTTTAGTATGACATTGTAGCATTATATGTATGTTTTACATACACACGTGGACAAAATTGTTGGTACCCCTCAGTTAAAGAAGGAAAAACCCACAATTCTCACTGAAATCAACTTGAAACCTACAAAAGTAACAATAAATAAAAATGTATTGAAAATTAAATAATCAAAATCAGCCATTACGTTTGAAATGTTGATTAACATAATTATTTAAAAAAAACAAACTAATGAAATAGGGCTGGACAAAAATGATGGTACCTCTATAAAAGATTGAAAACTATTTGACCAGAGTGACATGATTAACTCAGGTGTGTCCTTTAATTGACATCACAGGTGTTTCCAAACTCATAATCAGTCAGTCTGCCTATTTAAAGGGAGACAAGTAGTCAGTCTGCTGTTTGGTGAAAAGGTGTGTACCACACTGAACATGGACAACAGAAAGCGAAGGAGAGAATTGTCCCAGGACATCCGAAAAAAAATTATAGACAAACATCTTAAAGGTGCAGGCTATAAGACCATCTCTAAACAGCTTGAAGTTCCTGTGACAACAGTGGCTCATATTATTCAGAAGTTCAAGACCCACGGGACAGTAGCCAACCTCCCTGGACGTGGCCGCAAGAGGAAAATTGATGACAGATTGAAGAGACAGATCGTTCGAATTGTATCCAAAGAGCCCAGGACAACCTCCAAAGAAATTAAAGGTGATCTCCAAGGCCAAGGTACATCAGTGTCAGATCGCACCATTCGTCGTTGTTTGAGCCAAAGTGGACTTCATGGGAGACGACCAAGGAGGACACCACTGCTGAAAAAAAATCATAAAAAAGCGAGACTGGAATTTGCAAAAATGCATGTTGACAAGCCACAAAGCTTCTGGGAGAATGTCCTTTGGACAGATGAGACCAAACTGGAGCTTTTTGGTAAGGCACATCAACTCTATGTTCATAGACTCAAAAACCAAGCATACGAAGAAAAGAACACTGTCCCTACGGTGAAACATGGAGGAGGCTCAGCAATGTTTTGGGGCTGCTTTGCTGCATCTGGCACAGGGTGTCTTGAATGTGTGCAAGGTAAAATGAAATCTGACGACTATCAAGGCATTCTGGAGAGAAATGTGCTGCCTAGTGTCAGAAAGCTTGGTCTCAGTCGCAGGTCATGGGTCTTCCAACAGGACAACGATCCAAAACACACAGCCAAAAACACCCAAGAATGGCTGAGAGAAAAGCGTTGGACTATTCTAAAGTGGCCTTCCATGAGCCCAGATCTGAATCCCATTGAACATCTGTGGAAGGAGCTGAAACATGCTATTTGGAGAAGACACCCATCAAACCTGAGACAACTGGAGCAGTTTGCTCATGAGGAGTGGGCCAAAATACCTGTTGACAGCTGCAGAACGCTCATTGACAAATACAGAAGTCGTTTAATTGCAGTGATTGCCTCAAAAGGTTGTGCAAAAAAATATTAAGTTATGGGTACCATCATTTTTGTCCAGCCCTATTTCATTAGTTTTTTTTTTTTTAATAATTATGTTAATCAACAATTCAAAAGTAATGGCTGATTTTGATTATTTAATTTTCAATACATTTTTATTTATTGTTACTTTTGTAGGTTTCAAGTGATTTCAGTGAGAATTGTGGGTTTTTCCTTCTTTAACTGAGGGGTACCAACAATTTTGTCCACGTGTGTATGTAGTACACATCAGTATAATAGGTCTTCTTCACACCTTAAAGATTATGGGTAAACCAGATGTATAATCAAGAATTACACATCAAAAGATGACACTACGACAAGCCCATATTGTATGAACACTGAACTTCTTTGATTGGAACCAGAGCCTGTTTGTAGCCGTAAAACTGATTTGAAATAAAACAGAACTGAATGGTGAATCACATTTGGAAATCTCAAGTTTATTTCACAACATTAAATCGCCAATCTGTAACAACGTAAGCCTTTGTCAAGAAGAGCTTTGAGATTGTTAGAAGATCCTGGTTTAATTAAGTCGAAAGAAGTTGCAATTTGAGTCTTACTGTTGGACTCTTGACCTGTGAGCTGATGCTGATTAGACTGCCACACATGCATAAGCACACACACTGACACAAATAAAGTCTCAGTGTGTTTGCCCCTCTTAAAAATGAAGTACCCACTGGTTAAAGGTGCTTGTTTGGCCCAGTGGTCACAGTACATTCCCCATGTGAAGAAACCCCCCGTTGGAGGGGTTGCTGGTCTAAGCACTTTTTACTTCTTTGCTGCAGTCAAGGCAAAAATCAAGGCTAAAAAATGACTAAAAAGAAAATATGTGGCCTGAATGTTGCTCCAGAAAACATCAGATTTAATAATCCATCCATTTTATTCTGGGTCACGGCACGCTGAGCAAGTTGCCCCCAACACCTCTCTCCCTTGCAACACGTTTTCTCACCGTAAGGGAATCAGAGGTCTTCCTGTGCCAGATAAGATGTATAATTCCTTTAGCACAGTCTAGGTCCCTTTGCAATTGGACCTGCCCAAAACCCCCCAAAGAGAGGCACCCAGGAGGCTCCTGAAGGATTGGTGACTCTAAAGCTGAATCACTCTTGGGAGGAAACTCAGTCCGACCACTTGTATCTGCAATCTCATTCTTTTGATCACTCATCACAGCTTATGATAACAGGTGAGAGTGGATCAACTGGCAAATCAAAAGCTTTACCTTCAGGGTGGGTTCTCTTCATCACAATGCCCGCATTTGTATGGATGACTGAAAACATCAAAAACATTGCTTCATATTTCACTCCAATGTTGAAGAAAGTGGTATGAATTACTCAGTGTCACTTGTTGATCATGTTTATGAACTTTTCCGAGCTGATGTCACTGTATGACTAACAGGGTCTATGAATTCAAAGACAATATTGCAGCCTCAGATCAAGAGGAAGTCATAGGTTATAAATTACTGACACAGTCTTCATTTAAGTGAAGTGGACAGTTAAGTGAGCTCATTCTGAGAATTAAAACATCTTGTTTGAGGAAGTTATCAAAAAGGAAAAAAAAAGGAGCAGACCCAGTTCTTCAATTTAACTGTTGTTTATCTGATGAGGACATTGGCCACATAGGGCAGCTATTCTCTGAGGATCCTCTGATAAACCCGCTGTAAACTTCCTCCCCAGTGCCAAACATCAGACAGATAAATTAGTCACTATCTGGAGGGGACAATGACAGTTGAAACTGTGGTGTACTGCCACAGCGCAAAAGGAACCAATATGGAATACAAATCAAGTCAGGACGTCAGAGAAAACACCACTAGATGACAGCATTTCTTCACATCATTTAATTCACATCTTTCTCTATAGAACGATCAGGGAAACTGTTGCTTTTAATTTTGTTAAAAGAAGTGCATTTTTTTTAATGAAAAGTCATTCAGCTTCCCTTTTATTATTGGCAGTGTCAGGTGATGCTCCCAACAAAGCTTTGGTGACCACGAATCACTGCATTGCTGGGAAATTCCTTGTACTTTTGTAAAACATTGAATCAGCTGCTTACAAATGATGTGCATTAGTGTGATATTTGACAAATCTCAATTTAAAACCCTTTTGGTTGTTGGATTACTTACAGGAATATTATGTGGAGATCACAACAGTTTTCAGGCACTGTTACTGAACAACAAAGCCATTGTGCCTCAGAAAGAGAGATATGAGAGCAGTGGTAACCGGGGAAGTTTCATTAGACCTTGTTGGTTTATAAAAAAAGTTAAGGTAAATTTGAGAAGTGAGACTCAATAGCTATCATGCAGCAAAGGAACTATTTTTGATTTACTTTGCCAAATAAGTTGATAACTTGCAAAACAAATACAATTCTTTTTGCAACTTAAAAATGTTAGTTTCTAGCATCTGCTTTAGTTTGCATTTCTCTATCTCTTCTCCCTTCATTTGATTGTAGCCCTCTGTACATTGTAGTGCAGAAGCATAGACTGTATACAGTCTATGTGCAGAAGACTTAAAGGTACAGTGTGTGTGTGATATTTACTGTCATTTAGATGAGCAGCCTTGGTAGAATTGTAACATAATATCCATAAATATGTTCAAATGAGTGTATAATTAAGATTGTCAATTGAGCCTTTTTAAAAAGAGGGTCCCCTTGTATGGATTCTGGCATATTGCACTGTCATGTTTCTACAGGAGCTCAGAATGGACAAACTAGTCAGAGTAGTGTGCAATAGAATTTGTTTTAAAAGACAAATTTTTTTTGTGATAAAAAATTTGACAAATGGAGGATCACACTTATGCATCACAGCAGCTTCTTGTCTTCATAGGTCACCACGAAAGGGGTGAGCAAGGGAGCATTTCACCCAACCATAGAATCTGACCACTATATTAGATATCCCAACCGTATGTTCATCCCACATGCAAATTTCATGACTTAAATTAACAGCTTTCAAGATAATGAGTCAAGAGATAATACCTAGGGCTCTATTTTCGTGCTTCGCCAGAGACGTGGCGCAGGAGCGGCATAAGTCAGGTCCGCGACGCCGGCACGGCGCTTCCAAGCACAATTTGGTATTCACAGCCGAGACCTGTATTGACCAATAACATCAGCTCCTCTCCTCCCTTTTAAATCCGCCACCGGCGAGGCGTATTACTATTTTCGTAAAGCAGTCAAAGAGATCAAGAGATGTCTGAAGACAGTAATGCCACATGATGGCGACAGAAGGCAGCTCCTCAACAAGTGTCGCTGTAACCGGTGCAGAGGGCGTTCTTCACACTATCTCTTATAAGCACAGATCCATTTGGTGTGTGTAAGGTAGGACCCACTGGTAAGACAAACACCCTTTTCCACAAATAAAGACACTCACATAAAGTTGCACATATTCAAACCTCACGTGACAAAGGTGGGTTGTGCGCAGAGATCACATCATAAATTCCAAAAATGGCATTAAAATCGGAACCATCTGTGCGTAAAGGACGCATCACGCTCCGTGGCCTGGCTCTTTCTTTCATAGTTGCTTGCATATAAAATAAATTTGACTCACAAAACTGAATATTATAATATTTGCATGTAGGCTTAAAGAAAATAACTCATCTGATCACTGAAACAAATCATCTGTTCAGCCGCCACAGCAGCAGCAGGACGGGGAGAGGACATGGAGACATGTCCAGGTCGAGCTGCGCAAGAAATAAGAGGAAGAGGAAGAAAGAAAAGGAGGGAGACGAATTAAATATCTTGTTCACTTCATCATGTGTGTTTATTTACTAGATATTTAATTTAATTTAATGCGGTTTCAGCTGTGTTGAT
Organism: Xyrichtys novacula; assembly: GCA_962446985.1. Lineage (NCBI taxonomy): Eukaryota > Metazoa > Chordata > Actinopteri > Labriformes > Labridae > Xyrichtys > Xyrichtys novacula. The sequence goes on along the minus strand of OY660866.1, from coordinate 24,553,971 downwards.
TCGGTCAGGTTGTGTGTCCAAACGCGTGCCAAACACGCTCATCAGATCAGATATAGATCAGAATATATCTATATAGATCTAAATGTATGTGCTGTCTCAGATTATTAGTTGTTGATGATTATTCATTGCACTGAAATGTGCCTGACACTGTGGAAACCTGCCGGTGAGGCATCGGTGACGTATGTCAATACGCTGCCGGTCTACCAAAATACCACTAGACCAGCTGCACTCCGCCTGCGCTGAAAGCTGACCAGGTTTGTATCAGCGAGTTTTAAGCGCACCTTATATGCCACCACAAACTGGCTGTACGCCGGGCTCCGCCAGACGAAAATACCACTGCACAGGGTCCGCCACCCTCCGACGCCTCACCGGTGGACACAAAAAGAGCCCCTAGAGTCTAATACCTGGAGACTATTCTAAAGAACATAGATCTCCTACTTCATAACATCTTAATGAACCAAAGGGCCAATGAGGGTGGACGGCCCCTCTCTCTTCTTTGCAGGACAGAAAGATTCAGATCTTTTGTACCCACAGTCATCAGACTATAATTCTTCTCTAAATCGTAGATGACCTTTTGACACATGACAACTGAGACTAACAGACAATTAAATTTCCGTTCGAGAATAAATAAAGTTATTCTTATTCTCATTTACTATATCATCTTGTCTGGTTGTAATCTAGTGATGTGTCCTTGAGTGCCGAGGCTTCGAAGCATGTGTCGAGTAATGAAGGGGGCGTTTCCGCGAAGCGCGTATCGAGGCTTGCTTCGTGTAGGGGTGGAGCCAAAAATGATGACGTCCGAAGCCTCACTACCCGGCTGTACCACGTGAGTGAATCAAGAAACGTTTCGCAGGTTTGGCGGATGATTTGACAGGCAGCAAAACGCAATGGAGTCCTCCCTCACTCACAATCCATAGACTCAAGACTTGTTGAAAAGTTGTTTTACAATAAAAACGAATGAAATGTTTATGTTTTATATGTTGTCCCCATTACAAAAGTACGAACAACAAACTAAGTAACACAAGCACATTCACATCACAACCCTCTCCATAATTTATGTCCTCTTCCCCTTTTTGACACTGCAACTGTGTCTTAAAGACAAACACCATGTTAATAACTTCATCATTTCTGTACTGTATCACAAACACATGGCCTCACATCCATTTATTCATTCAATTCAAAGCTTCGTGCACCAAAGTCTCTGGTGCTGTGTCCAAATTGCCCGCTCGCATACTACATACTACAGCTACATACTACTGCTAGATCTTACACCTACATACTAAACACGTTGGCCCAATTCGGACACACTAGACTAGACGATCGGTGGGGAAAGACGACCCCCGCAGGCAGAGAATAGGTACTGCGCCCGTGCAGACAGTTTTATACTCTTTGAATGGTAATTGTAAAAGTGATGGATGCTGCTGTATTATATTCCTGCACTGCTTTAGAAATTCACAAAGAAGCTTTTCCATTACTTTTAGCCTTCATTCACTCACGTGGTGATCGTTTGTTCAATGAGATCTGCCTGATTACTGCAGCTGTGCAGTTTAATGATGGAATAAATTAGCTTTACCTCATGATGTCGCCACATAAAATGATTACTTGGGCAAATATGACACCATGACATGACAAAGAGATACAACTGCACATTTTTTAGGACAAAGTATTAAGTTACATGAAACTACTGCTGCAGTCCTGCCTGCTGCTGCTGCAACTGCTGCTCCGCCATGGTGCGCGCTGATGTGGCCAGCCGGCGGTCGCGACGCATCTAAATAGGCAGCAGCTGGTGGCGCTAGCAACACATGCGCTTCTACAACTTTTAAGAGGACGAAGAAGAAGCCTGCGGTGCATTTTGGGTCAGTAGCATGCTCGTAGGATGCACCGCGACCATACTACAATGTGGGCGTGTCTAGTATCTGGAGTAGTATCTGAAGTAGCATGCTACTTGCTCCGGTGGCCAATTCGGACATGCTACATACTACTTCGACAACTACTTGGCAATTCTGAAGCCGCAGGGGTGTCTTTGGTTTATCACTCTGCCTGTTTTACATTTATTGTCCACTTGATGGCGCAAAAGAGCAAATGAAGCGCAATCATGAAGCTTCGACCCAGGAGGCGAGTAATTGGATGGAAAGCTTCAATGCTTCAAGAGGCTTAATCTCGCCATCACTATTGTAATCTCATCTACATTTATGAAGAAAAGCACTTGTGGTATTTACATCGTTTCATTTAGAGTTCCAGTGAGTAAGTTTCACAAGCATATGTTTCATAAACATCATTCAGTAGACCAAGATGTTATGTAATGTGTGTCCACAGAAAGCTGATGTGCTCATGTTTGTGTGTAATGCTCATTGCAAAACCTATACACATGTAGAAGTCCAAATGTGCAACACCAAACCCATGACCATCTGTGAATGAGAAGGCAGGGCAGCGCCTCCTGAAAAATTGTCTTGACTTTACCAAGAAAATCTGCATGTGAGAGTGCAAATGTTGACTCATTAAATGGTCAATCCAGATGTAAAAACAAAAGTAGTTCAATATCAGTGTGAGCTTGTTTATAGATGCAGTTTGTGATTCCCACTTTTGCATTTGTACAACCGCCAGGGATGCTCCTGTAAATTATGTAAAAGGTACACCAATTCAAAGAAAAATCCAGACAACATCCAGTCCATGGACTGTATAATACATGTCAGACATGTTTGTTTGTTAAGAGGAGTTCTGTAACATATCAGCAGTGTTGTCATATTGTAAATGCTGACTCAGACTAACTTAACCTACCAGAGACGGGCCTTTAGCCAGTCTTTGTCCTCCATATTGCTTGACTCATTGCTCCTACAATGAATACTGCTGTTGTCTTTTCTATACTTTTTTACTGCCCACAGTTGTATCAATACAGAAATTTTGCTGAAAAACTTTTCCCCTCTTTTTGGACATGACAATTGAACACATCATGATATTATTTACTTTCACCTGATTCTTATTTTACTGATCAGACCTTGAAGTCCTCCAAATGTAATCACCTTCATTAGTTAGCTTACTAGCTGTGTCCTGCTGATTCCCACACCAAATTCAACACTGGATCATGTTTTTTTTTTTTAAGTAACTGGGCTTGCTCTAAAAAACTGACTGTGCTTACCCCAGCTGCTTTGGTTGACGAGGAGGATGGTCCGCATTTGTCAGCTTGGGAATGAAAATGCTGAGTCAGCCAAATAAAGCAGATCTCCCTTACACTCGCAAATCAGGACTTAGGAGAGTTGACCTGACTGTTGCAGAAGTTACAACTTATGCAGGACTTTACCCAGATGTGGAAACAGAGGGAAGCTGTTTGTGTGGATACAAGAATGCAAAAACATAGAGAGGAAAGTTGGATGAACAAATTTAACCTTCTGACCCAAGGCTTTGGCTGAGGACTGTGGATCACACCTCAGGTCTTACAGAGGAGGTAAAAGAATAAGAAATGTATTGATCCCTGAAGGGAAATTCAATTGTCTGTTGTCTCACGTAATATGTCTATAAAAGTTATCTATTATTTACATAAGAGTTGTAAAGCCTGATGGCTGTTGGTACAAAAGATCTTCTAAATCTTTCTTTCCTGCAGCAAAAAGAGAGGAGCCGTCCACCGCTATTGGCCCTTTGGTCCATCAAGGTGTTGTGAAGTGGATGATCCATGTTCTTGAGAATAGTCTCCACCTTCCTCAGTGTAGATCTCTCCACTACATCCTCCACTAAGTCCAGCTTGAGTCCTACCACAGAGCCAGCCGTTTTCACCAGTTTGTTAAGACGTCTTGCATCTTTGTGTTTGATGCTTCCTCCCCAGCAGACTGCAGCGTAGAACAGAACACTTGCCACCACAGACTGATAAAACATCTGCAGTGTCTTACTACAGATGTCTATTGATGGGAGTCTTCTCAGGCAAGGGAGGCGGCTCTTCCCCTTTCTGTAGATGTATTCTATATTCTTAGACCAGTCCAACTTATTATCCAGATGTACACCTAGGTATTTATATGATGTCACCACTTCGATGTCCACTCCACAGGTGCTCACTGGCTGAAGAGGGGGTTTGGATCTACGGAAGTCTATGACCATCTCCTTTGTCTTTGAGGTGTTGAGGAGGAGGCAGTTTTTGTGACTCCAGTCACTGAAGGCTCTTATCAGATCTCTGTATTCAGCTTCTTGTCCATTTCTGATACATGCCACAATAGCGTTGTCATCTGAGTATTTCTGGATGTGGCAGGACTCAGTGCTGTATTTGAAGTCTGACGTGTACAGTGTGAACAGGAATGGCGCCAGCACTGTCCCTTGTGGAGCCCCTGTACTGCTCATTAATGTCCCAGAAACACATTTCCCCAGCCTGACAAACTGTGGCCTTCCTGTCAGGTAATTTGCGATCCAGGAAACACAGGAAGGATCCACTCCCATCTCTGTGGGCTTGTCTTTGAGTATGGTGGGTTGGATGGTGTTGAATGCACTTGAAAAGTCGAAGAACATGATCCTCACATAAACCCCACCCAGATAGCAAAATAGGGTTGAATCAACGTTGAAAGATAGTTAGGCAGAATGATTGAATCTACGTTGAAACCTAACGTAGAAATTGTACAGAAAGTGCAAAGGCATTCCCTATTGATTCAACGTTGGGTTTTCAACCACTAACTGACACTATATCAACACTGATTCAACCATTATCTAAATGGTAATCTGTGTGCACATTTTAGTTGATTTTATATTGAATCAACATCAGGAATCAACACTGATTCAACCATCATCTAAATGGAAACCTACATGTACATAAATTGATTTATTGAATCATGTTAGGACTCAATATTGATCCTGATCATCCAACAATCTAATGGTAATCTGCATGTACATGTTAAATTATGTGTATGCTGATATACTTAAAGACTACGGGATCTATTTTCGTGTGCGCCGGTGAGGCGGCGGAGGGCGGCGAGCCCCGCGCAGTTGTATTTTCGTCTGGCGGAGCCCAGCGTAAGGCCAGTTTGGTATTTTTGTGGACTGAGCCACACGGAGGCAAGCCGAGATCCGCCAAGCTGGGCGTGGTGGCGTGGCAGGGGGAGGTGTCGACAGAATCAGCTGGCGCAGTGACATTTTCGTGCTCGCCACCGGCGTGTAAAGTGCGCTGAAAGCTCGCCGATTCAAACCTGGTCAGCTTTCAGCGCAAGGCGGAACGCAGCTGGTCGAGTAGTATTTTGGTAGACCGGCGGCGTATCGACATACGTCACTGATGCCTCACCGGCAGGTTTCCACAGTGTCAGGCACATTTCAGTGCAATAATTTATCATCAACAACTAATAATCTGAGACAGCACATACATTTAGATCTATATAGATATATTCTGATCTATATCTGATCTGATGAGCGTGTTTGGCATGCGTTTGGACACACAACCTGACCGAATCAACACAGCTGAAACCGCATTAAATTAAATTAAATATCTAGTAAATAGACACACATGATGAAGTGAACAAGATATTTAATTCATCTCCCTCCTTTTCTTTCTTCCTCTTCCTCTTATTTCTTGCGCAGCTCGACCTGGACATGTCTCCATGTCCTCTCCCCGTCCTGCTGCTGCTGTGGGGGCTGAACAGATGATTTGTTTCAGTGATCAGATGAGTTATTTTCTTTAAGCCTACATGCAAATATTATAATATTCAGTTTTGTGAGCCAAATTTATTTTATATGCAAGCAACTATGAAAGAAAGAGCCAGGCCACGGAGCGTGATGCGTCCTTTACGCACAGATGGTTCCGATTTTAATGCCATTTTTGGAATTTATGATGTGATCTCTGCGCACAACCCACCTTTGTCACGTGAGGTTTGAATATGTGCAATTTTATGTGAGTGTCTTTATTTGTGGAAAAGGGTGTTTGTCTTACCAGTGGGTCCTACCTTACACACACCAAATCCATCTGTGCTTATATGAGAGGGTGTGGAGGACACTTGTTGAGGAGCTGCCCTCTGTCGCCATCTTGTGGCATTACTGTCTTAAGACATCTCTTGATCTCTTTGACTACTTCATGAAAATAGTAATACGCCTCGCCGGTGGCGGATTTAAAGGCAAGGAGAGGAGCTTATGTGATTGGTGAAAACAGGTCTCGGCTGTGTTAAACCCACTACACGCCCTCTCTCCACCCCATCTACGACTTATGGTGCTGGGAGGAGCTGAGTTAGGGAGGGGGGATACTTACGCCGGGCTGCGCGGCTCACCAAAATACCAAAATGTGCTTGGGAACGCCTTGTCAGCGCGGCGGATCTGACTGACGCTGCGCTTGCGGCACGTCTCCGGCGAGGAACCAAAATAGAGCCCTACATCTTAATAGCTTGTTCAAAATGACCTTTTCCTAAAATATGAAAATAAATATTAAAAATGAATTCAAAAATAAATACAGACAACATGATTTTAAACTTAAAATCTATTGAACATCAAGGCAATGACAATTGCCGATAACGTAGCCTAAAGAAAAAGTCCAGAGTACTCCAGAGTAGTAGAAAATGTAGAAAATTAGTAGAAAATCCAGAGTAGTAGAAATGTAGAAAATGTAGAAAATTAGTAGAAAATGTCATTTGCCACATGCATCGGGACTTCTTGGGACAGCTCCCTGCTGCACCGAAGCATTTCTTGGGATGCCTCCCTGTCGGTTTGGTGCAAAACGCAGCCAAGACTTGTCCGTATCCTCGGAGTGCTTCTGGCTCATTTTGTAATCAAACTGTCGAGCAGCAGCTTAAAGACAAGATAAAAAGAATACTGTTCGTGACCATAACATCAGACAAGTCTCCTCCTATAAGTACTTGGGAGTGCTGATCAATAAGGATTTCAACTGGCACACACATGTTACAACTATGTGTTCAAAGATACATCAGTGTCTATTCCCAAAGACTACAAACATGTCCGTTTCACTGATCAGTGAAATCACCTGGTGGAGTTTTGGGTTGGAAGGAAAACCATGGCACAGTGTTCCCCACCCCTGCCCTAATTGGTCATGTGTAGATGGTGACGTCTAACACATGCTGTGGGACTTTTCAAAGCTCCGTTCATTCAGAACGCTGTAAATTCTGCAGTTGACTTTGCAAAGTCGGCAGAAATCGTTTATATCTGACGTCTTCTGCGAATCTAAATGATTTCTGCCGACTTTGCAAAGTCAACTGCAGAATTAACGGCGTTGTGAATGAACACAGTCACTGATTGGCCAGGTTATTTTCTGATCGCTAATACACGCTCCCAATGGGCCGAAGTCCAGACTGTTGTGGGAAAGAACGGCAAGTGATTCATGCAACAGGATGACTCAGCCAGGCTAAGGACATCAAGCATAAGTACAAAACAAAGCTTGTTTGCTTCACTGAAAACAGTTAAGATAAAAGAAATATGTCAAACTTACTGTGCAAGACAGGCAGAGAAGGTCGGAGGAGTGATCGATGCAGTCTATGGCATACACACCGGCAGGAGGAAATTCTTCTTCTTCTTTTGGCTTTTCGGCAGTCTAGACGCCCATCGGCATATTGCTGCCTCCCACAGTCCGTGCTAGGAATTACAAAGATTTATACTGTGGCCTTACACCTTATGGTACAGGCCTGTGTCCCACAAATATTCCATAAGTGCTTTCACCACTGTATTTTGTCGTTCCTCAGGCTTGAGTAGATTCCTCAGAGAGAGAGAGGAAATTGGTTGGGACATACCACTAAGTTTTAATCGGGGTATTTTGGAATGCTCTCGAATCTCCTCTGAGGGTAACTTATATTTTTGTGATTACAAATTATGCATAAACCGTCAGAAGACTATTCAAAGCAAAATCACAACCCATTGTCCTCAAGGTATTGAGAATTTAGGCCTTAATTTAAAATGCATTAATGCAACACCCCCGCCTATAAAATGCTCTCACCCAGTCTTCAGAGAATGAATGGGGAGGGAACCAACTACTTCGTCACACTTTGAGAAGTTTCAAACATGAATTGCAATATAAATGAAATGTAAAATTATTATTATTATTATTATTATTATTATTATTATTATTATTACTATTATTATTGTTATTATTGTTGGGATTGTCCTGCTGACAATGATTTGAATCAATGTTGGCATTTCGGAGGAGGGGATTGCCCCCCCTCCCCCCAACAAGAAAAAATAAGCAAAGAAAAAAGGCAAACAACATGGATAAAACATTGAATCAATGTTGTCATTTCAATCATCAAATGGGAGGAGGGGGAGTGTGAGGAGGGGTGTGAGGAGGGGTGTGCCCCCCCCACCCCAATCAAGAAAAAAAGAAAAGAAAAAGGCAAACACCATAGATTCAACGCTGATTCAATGTTGGCATTTCAATCATTGAATATGCACCATAGATTCAACGCTGATTCAATGGTGGCATTTCAATCAGTGAATATGCACCATAGATTCAACGTTGATTCAATGTTGACATTTCAATCATGGAATATGCACCATAGATTCAACGCTGATTCAATGGTGGCATTTCAATCATTGAATTTGCACCATAGATTCAATGTTGATTCAATGTTGGCATTTCAATCATTGAATATGCACCATAGATTCAACGCTGATTCAATGGTGGCATTTCAATCAGTGAATATGCACCATAGATTCAACGCTGATTCAATGGTGGCATTTCAATCAGTGAATATGCACCATAGATTCAACGTTGATTCAATGTTGACATTTCAATCATGGAATATGCACCATAGATTCAACGTTGATTCAATGTTTGCATTTCAATCATTGAATTTGCACCATAGATTCAACACTGATTCAATGGTGGCATTTCAATCAGTGAATATGCACCATAGATTCAACGCTGATTCAATGGTGGCATTTCAATCATTGAATATGCACCATAGATTCAACACTGATTCAATGCTGGCATTTCAATCATTGAATATGCACCATAGATTCAACGCTGATTCAATGGTGGCATTTCAATCGGTGAATATGCACCATAGATTCAACGCTGATTCAAGGTGGCATTTCAATCGGTGAATTGTGCACTACAATACAACAGTGATTCAATGTTGAACAACCATCAGTCTTCAATCGTAACCAAAAATCAACCTTTTCTACCAAAATTCAACGTTGAATCACTATCTTTTGCTATCTGGGTGGCTTGATGAGCAGGAGATAGAAAGACTTAGACTTAGACTTAGACTAAACTTTATTCATCCCTTGGGATGGCTCCCGCAGGAAATTCAGGTTACCAGCAGCTTTTACAAGTTAAGAGGAAGAGAAGGTGCAAAGTGCAGCATGCAAAACGTAGTTACAACATAAAATAAGATAAAATACAAAAAAAAATAAATAAAATAAGATACAAGTTACACAATCTACATAAACTCTATAGACTCTTGCACATTGAAAAAGGTACATAGTCCGAATAGAGATGGAAAAAAAGAAATACACTCCTAATAAAATATAGAAGTGGCATATGATGGTGTGTGTGTGTGTGTGTGTGTGTGTGTGTGTGTGTGTGTGTGTGTGTGTGTGTGTGTGTGTGTGTGTGTGTGTGTGTGTGTGTTTGTGTGCGTGCGTGCGAGCGAGCGTGCGTGATGGGTGGATGGTTGCAGCATGTGAACTGGGTGGGTGGTGTCTGCCGCCTGTTCCCTACTGTCCTCAGTCATCTCCTACCCTCCAGTGAGGAGTTGTACAGTCTGATGGCCTGGGGGACAAAGGAGTTCCTGAGTCTGTTGGTCTGACACTTGGGAAGGAGCAGTCTCTCACTGAACAGATTCCTCTGGCTGCTGATGACAGAGTATAGCGGATGACTGGCCTTGTCCATGATCTCCAGCAGTTTGTGAAGTGTCTGCGTCTCTGTCACCGTCACCAGAGAGTCCAGCTTCATGCCGACCACAGAGCCGGCCTTCCTGATCAGTTTGTCTAGTCTGACTGACTGGTCTACCACAGACTGGTAGAACATCCGCAGCAGTTTGCTGTAGATGTTAAAGGACCGGAGTCTCCTCAGGAAGTACAACCTGCTCTGGGTCCTCCGGTATAGGTGGCTGGTGTGTGCTGACCAGTCCAGTTTGTTGTCCAGCCACAGCCCAAGGTATTTGTAGGAGTCGACAGACTCCACCTCAACTCCCTCTTGCAGGACTGGTCTCGGCTTCGGTCTGGACCTCCCAAAGTGTATGACCAGCTCCATCGTCTTTGAGGTGTTGAGCTCCAGGTGGTTAAGGCGACACCAGGAGGCAAAGTCCCCCACCAGACTCTGGTACTTCTCCTCTCGGTCATCCCTAATACACCCAACAATGGCTGTGTCATCTGCGTACTTCTGTATGTGACACAGCTCCGAATCATAGCAGAAGTCCGATGTATACAGGGTGAAGAGAACAGGGGCCAGCACTGTGCCCTGGGGGGCTCCAGTGCTGCTGATCACAGTTTCAGATGTGGCATCCCTCATCCTGACATACTGTGGCCTGTCTGTTAGGTAGTTGGAGATCCAGGCCACCAGGTAGGGGTCCACTCCCATGCTGATGAGTTTGTCCTGTAGCAAGGGGGGCTGGATTGTGTTGAAAGCACTGGAGAAATAAAAAGAGGATCCTCACTGTGCCGCTTCCCTTATCCAGGTGGGAGTGGGTCCGGTGTAGCATGTAGACATGTAGAAAGAGGTCAGTAAGGATAGGCTGAGCATCCCATTTAGAGATCCCATACACACAAGCATTTCCCAGACCTCCTGACCAATTGTAGGAATGTTACAAAAGCTACAAAACACTTAAAACTAATTTAAAGTAAAGGTATAGAAGGTGAAGACTGCTGACTGACCTCAGTGAGTGACTCTAACTTAAGACAAATACGTGTGAAAGGGTATACTACTGTGCGGTGAAAAAGTGAAGTGTGTAAGTTGATTGAATGTGTGTTCTGTACCAACCTAACTTATGAGCCCAAACAAACTTTCTGTGTTAAAGCTACTGAAATAATGTTCGTGAAAGTAGAAAAAAATACAAAAGGAGAATGAAGTACCACAGAGCTGGCCTAAGCCTCAATGGGGCCCTAAGCAAAATTTGATATTGGGGCCCTCTATTTCTGCCAATAATATTGATTGTTGATCATTCACACACCTTCATAAATCTCTTTAGCATTCCATGACATTCAAACATACCTTTATCTTGGCGTTTTTTCTCCTCTTCTTCTTTCTTGCTTTTTGTTTTCTCTGCTCCTGAGAGATATGTCCTTTTTTTGCAACATTGTTTTGCCCCACAACTACCTGCGCTTTGGATACTCAGTGCACATTGCACAGCAGAGGGCACATAATGGTGGCAGAGCTTTGACATATCAGCAGTAAGAATCATAGGCCTACATCAGCAGAAGCACTAAAATGTTATTACTTTATTTTATTTTTACAATGATATATATTTGATCATACAGAAAGCATCACTCATACATGCAAAAAATAAAAATTATTTAAAAAAAATAAAAATTATTTAAAATTATTATTTTTTGGTTACTCTTGGGGGCCCACTATTGGCCGCAGGGCGTGCTCTGCCAAGTGTAGTGTAAAACTTCTAAAACATCAAATCTAAGGGTTGCTTCTGTACATCTGCTGCTACTGCCAATAACTCTGTTTATCCAATATTTTTAAAGCTGTTAATGCCAATATTAACCATTGCTGTGAGATGCAGTGAGCTAATGTGAAAGTTTTGTATTGAGCATATGTCAAAATCTGATAGAGCACACAGACACTTGCGCACACACAGGTAATCACTAACAGAAGTCTGTTTGTGTGGTTGTGCCTGACAGACACACACATTATGAAAAAGTCAGTTTGAACCATTTGACAATACATAGTCCGCTTAGCTTACTTCAAACTTTTGTGGGCATAGAGGATGCGCTTAGCATGCTGCATTCAGGGATGCCCAGAAACAGGAGATGAAGGAACAAAAACGAAACTGGACACGTTTTTTCTGGAAAGGACTTTGAGGAGGGGTTGTGTTTTTTTTTTTAAAACGATAAGACGCCGGAATGAAACCCTAAACAAGCCGAGATGAAAAAGGAGTAACAAGGCTTTTTGAAAAATGTAAGGAGTAGAAAGTACAGATAACTGTGTGAAAATGTAAGGAGAAGAAGTAAAAAGTCAGCTGAAAAATGTGTACTTCGTTACTTGACACCTCTGGTGTTGTGCAGCCTGTGTCACTTAGTCTCTTTTGCTCTCTCCCCTCCCCTGACTCCTGAACGTCACTCGCTTACTCATCCGGGCATGCACTGCGGTCTCACGAGGAAACGCAGCTTTTTGATAAGATGTTTTTCTTGTTCCAGAATACAAATATTTTTAAAAGTATTTGTTCGTAAAAACATGTTATTTGTGCCTTTTCAAATACTGTATTCGGGTTCGGCTCCACCCCTAGTTTCTACTTTGCCTGAAACTGAAGTTCAAACAGCTCTAACAGGGATTTCCACAATTGTTTTTACACTTCTCAAAATTGTAGCTCAGCACTTGCGTGAGGGAAACCACACTGACCTGGGTTTTTTTCTCTCTCTTTCCTATACGCCTCTCAGTCAAGTCAGGGAAGGGAAACAGGTTATCAGCATGCTCTGAATGACTGTACAGAAATGGAGAGGAGTGTGAGATCACGCTGAATTGTGCTAAGACACGGACAGGCAGATGCAAGGATAGGTGAGTCCCCTGTAAAAGTGATCAGAAATGCTTTTTTTATTTAAAAGTGGAGTAAATTTTTTTCTATTGTAATGACTGGAAGAGTATCTGGGAGGAAGTGAAGCTACAGATGAAGTTGAAATGATGATGAAGAGTCTGATAAAGGGTCTGATCATGATGGTTGATGAGAAAGTCTTGTGATTTACAAAGAAGACAAAAATGACAATCAAATAAAGTTAACAATATAATCTGATATCAAATCTATTGATCAAAGCTTTTACGCTGACATGCTCAAAAGTAGGTTTATTGTGTTAGTCTTTAACTGGTCTTTAGTGTTAGTTCAATCACATTTTTGGAGTTGGACCTAGATGATGTGGTTGGGGGTCAGTTGTCTCTCAGTTGAATCTGCCTCTGCTGATAAATTCAATAGATATACAACATTAAGGAAAAAACAACAACCAGGTTGACATCAAGTGGCAAACTCTGACCTTCAATAAATTAATATACCATATATAGTCTATACAATAAACCTATACGTCTTTATCCAGTCAAAACATCTTAACAAAAGGGGTCACCAGATTCAACACAGTGTGAAAACTCCCCCAAAAGTCTTTAAAGAGCTGTGGAAAATTCTGAGACCAATTCTTACCAAGAGGTTCATGCTGATAATGATTAACGAAACCTCACATAGGAAAAACACAGCTGGAGGTTGCGGCTTATAAGAATTCATAATACAATATGTCAGCTTTCTGTGTGCACACTTTGAATAGCAGCAAAGTTCAAACACCCAAAGTTAGGGTTTTAAGGAAGGAAATGAAGGTGTGTGAGGAACAAAATGCTAGTATGTAAAAGGTGAGAGAATTAAAAGTAAAAAGAGAATTTAAAGGTTGATCAGATGTCAGAGTCTAAAACCACACTTTCTCTATAAATACAAATGTCTGTGTGCTAAAATAGTAAGTTGGTGTGGTACAAACATTCATGTGTCTCTGTGGGAATGAGAACTAACTTCCTAAGATCACAGATTTTTTTTTTTTAAGTGCAGGACTAAAAAAAGGGGCAACTGAGCTGAGTTACTTTACTAACACTGAATTTTTGTGGCAAAGTTTGTTGCAACATATCCAGCAAATGTTGACCGGCCCATTCTCTGAATCAGCTGATGAGTCTCTCTTCCTATTCATTATGCTGCTTACGCATACGCATGTCTGAATCTTAAAACCAAACCATCTATGGAATTTATTGCTGTTTGCATACGTGTGGTTTATTTTTAGTTGAAATTCATTGCGGTGTGGCTGGTATTTATGCCCCTATCTCACCATCTTTTACTCTGACTTGATATTTGCGAAGGCAGCATCTTCTGAGGTGAGTTAAAATTCACCTTTTTTTTACTGCTGTAACATGAGAACTTCCCAGTTTGGGGTCAATAAAGTATATCTATCTATCAAAAAGAAAATGCATGCCAGGACAATAACTGGCTCCATGATGATATAGTATATATTCATATGCAAACAACTTTAATGAAGAAAAACATGAATAAAAAAGACAAAGCAGGGGGGTCCAATTCTTTTTGAACGGGGCCAACTACTCCCAAAAAAACACAAAATAAATTAAATATAAGAAGAAGTATGTACAAAGCAGACTAAAAATACAAAAAAATACTAACTATATACAATAAATACAGACTAAATATACTAAACATCCTAAGAGAAAAAAGTGAGATATGAACAATGTGGGCTATTGAAATGCGTAATAAATATGAAAATGCGAAATATACAGATGGGATGATAAATAAACAGACAATTTAAGGTGCTCAATAATGTGACGTGGTAGGAGTTTTTAAAAATGGACTATACAGCAGACAGGTGTGAGTCCCTGTCTGACAGATGTGAGTTATTAAACAGTGCAATTGCTTGTGGCAGGAAAGATTTCCTGTATCTGTCCCTTCGACATTGGAGCTGCTACAGTCTGTTGGAAAACTTTTCCTGTGAGGAGCTTTCAGTTTTTGTCAGAGACAGAGCATCACATCTTATAACTTAACCAATCATTTCTCGCACAATGAGTGAGTATGTTAGTTTTTTCTGATGACAAATCTCGTTCTGCATCATTTTGCATGTCACTTAAGTATTTTTCTATTGAATTCTTAATCTATGGCACTTCTAGTCTGAGTCTAAGTTTGACGCTGACCTTGTAGCTGCAGTAACAGGAATAAAAACACAAGTATCTTCATCCTAATGTTTTTTAACTGACATCTATGTAAATTTCAGCCTGTGTCAGAGCCAGCTAAAAACACCTTACAGGGTTGCAAACTCCCAAACAAAGAATTAAATGGCTTTTAGCCACTTATAATAACAAATGCAGTTACCATAATTACCGTAATAACTCACTCCAAGTGACAAGACATACCAGGTTAAAGTTGCTTGGTCTGAAACTGTACTTCAACAGAAAAAAAGGAATTGCTTTGTCACACTGCCCCAGTATCAACCATAAGTGGGGATAAATTACTAATAAATGTTTGTACATAATATCAAACTGGCCATCCTTTGGGTTGGTGTAACTACATCATGCTCAAAGTGAGAAAAGAGTTTACGCATCTTGTCAGTGGTGAATGACTTCTCTTATTAGAAACAACAACGACTTTCTGGGAAGAAGAGGAAGTGGTCCCATCTGACAGTTCTGTTTCTATACTCTGTTGATGACTTCAGTGCATGAAGCAGAAAAAGGAAAGAGAGAGTGTCAGCTTTTTTCACATTTGTAGACAGTTTGGGGGAACTCCAAATGTCAGACGTTGCTAGATATAAATGAAAACTATATGTGTGACAGAGGTTAGACAGAGAGAAACTGTTGGGTAGATAGTATCTGAAAACATTAGACTCAATCTCTGGATATGATTCAAAGTGACATTTTTCCCACTATCTGGCTCAGGGTTCTTCAATCTCCAACACTGAAAGCTCTTGATCAGTGCTGACCTTCACATGGGAAAGTTTGTTGATTGATGTTCCTATTATCATGGCCTGAGACAAGAGTTTGGAAAGGGCTGATATCATGAGTTGGATGAGTATGTAGACTGAGTACAGTTATCAAAGTAGGAGATAACTCGTGGTCACATTCAGGACTTTAACTATTTCAATGCATGCAACTTGATTGCTTGTTGAGAAGTCAAACACTGGCTATTCTGAGAAAGAGGTGTTTTTGTGTGTGTGTGTGTGTGTGTGTGTGTGTGTGGGGGGGGGGGGTAAACCATAGGATAGGTATGGGTAGACAGTCCCACTCAAGCTCATACCATTTTAGCAAATTTTGAGTTACCAACACACAGAAAGGTCCCTGTCCTGTGGGGATTCAACCCCCCCGGAGCCTTCTTTATGAGGTGACAGTGCTCACTACTGCAGGACCCCTGCAGCCCTAAATTCAAAATCAAGCTGCAAGAATACACAACTGTAAAAATGTAGTGTTTGCGTGTATGTGTGCGTGTACCATGCATACAGTAACATTAACATTAACTTGAGAAGGGCAGAGTTCACAGTGTAGACAGCATGAAGGAAAAAGCTCCTTTTCAGTCTTGAACAGTCCACTGCTGGAGTGGTTTATCCACCCCTCTCTGTATGTAGATGTCTTTGTGGGTTGGGGGGTGTTATGTTATGTCTGTGGTGGCTCTGCTGACTTTAGCACCCTCTGTAGGGCTTTTCGTTCACACCCTGTGCTGTTCAAGTACCACAGAGTGAAGAGTGTTACTTCGTTCTTCACCACAATGGGGTAAAACGCTTAGATCCATGACAGATCTCCAGAGATGTGGAGCCCCAGGCACTGAAGACTGTGCTCTCTCTTTACTGGAGTCCCATCTGTCCTCATGGGATTTCATGTAGAGTTTGGTGGTATCCAAATTTTGACAACTTAAAACTTCCCCCACATTGTTGCATCCTCACAGAGGTCAGCAAGCGATCGGCATGTGATTGGCATGTGGAAGTACCTTCCTGAAAGGGATTTCACAGATGTACAACCAATCAGATAAACACAGAGGGAGATTTAGTGTATATCAACAGAGAATGTAAACACAAAGAGGCATGCAGAGGTCGTAAACATGTCTTTGTGTATTCACAAATGTCCTGACTCACAGACAATTAAGACTCAGGACACTGACTTAGCCAAAAATGGTCGACAACACAGTGCATCTGTGCCCAAGTCTGGACACACAATATCTGACAAACAGACAACTTAAGGGAGCTTTCAAGAGAAAAAACCTTGGTTGACATGTCAACACATCTTATTATCATTGCAGCTGTGTGTAAGGTATTTTAAGATGAAGAAGAAAAAATGTCACTCTTCTCTTAGAAAGGCTTGAAACCGATAGACTGACTTTCAGCGTCTCAGTGTAATCTTACAGTTTTAGACATGAGGGATGTACAGATAGACAAACATCTCTGCTAAATTCCTGTAACACTTTCTACCAATGAATGCTGTAAGTACTGTCTGCTTCAGGGAAACCTCATACTATCAGAGAGATCAGAACCGAAAACTCAACCACGTAAACAGAGGAGCTGGACAAGCAGGCTTCATTTGAGCATTTATTACATACTCTGTTTTTTTCATACTGTGTTTTCTAGGTTATGAAACTGTGAACTACTTCTAAATACCACAGGATACCATATTAACCTATTACCACCCAAGCCCACTGTAATTCCTGTGATAAAGTCTGCTGTTACTTTACTACTGTCTACTTATGATTGGTCCACATCACCACCCCGTGACTGAAGCTTCTTATGAGGCTAGAAAATATTGCGACAGTAGATGATTGTCTGTTATGCTTTTATTTTGGAGTTTTCATTTAGCTTGCTCTATTGCCTGCATTGTTAAACTATGCCTTTATTTTGAAGTAAAAATTACCACCACTTATGGTAGAATGTAATTTATAGAGCTGATTTGTTTGTTAGAGTTGGTTTGTTTGTCGAAACACAGTCACTGATTGGCCCGGTGATTTTCTGATCACCTAATACACGCTCCCAATGGGCCGAAGTCCAGACTGTTGTGGGAAGGAACGGCAAGTGATTCACGCAACAGGATGGCCCAGCCAGGCTAGAAAGTTATAGGTGTGAATTTAAGTCAATTTGAGTCAAATGTCAAAAAAGTCATTAAACAGCAGAAGGCTGCTACAGCTACCTCTCCAGCAGAGCTGCATCATTGCTTTGCTCCATGGCTTGTGGCAACTCAGCGTATTACGTTGTGGCTATTTTCAGCACAGTGTTAATATTTCGTACACATAAAAAGTGGCGTTTATCATCAATACTGGTATATTGTTGCAGCTAAAGTTCTCTTCATTGGCAGCTGTGTAATCTGCATATTCTGAAGAGGCTCAGATCAGCTTCCTTTCTATGACCTTTTTTTCTCAAAAAGTGAGAAGTTGTCTATTTTCAACAGAAACAACAATTACAAAAGGGACTTGTCAAATAGGTCACCTTTCTGACTACTTCCACTTCAGTTTACATCCTGTAAGACATCTAGTTTGGGACTTTACAATGACAAAAACACAACCCGGTGTCTCAAAGAGAAGTAACTGCAGCTCACTGCACTATTTAGTTTCTCAGAAATGACAACTCTGACCTTTTATTAAATCACACCTGCAGGTGACCCAACCAGCAAAAACATGTGCATTCCCCTTCGCTCAGAAATGTCAAAAAGAAGTTGTCTGCAGAGTGCATAAATGAAGTTCATAAAACTGCGATTTGATTAGCAGGTCATAGAATTGATTCTGTGCAGAGTGAAAGTTATTTCTAACTGGGTCTGTGGGTGTTTTTAGGGTCAGTGTGCAGAGGGTTATAGTCAGCCACAAACCATACCTGTGGCACGTACACTTACATTCTCACGTACGCTAACACGCATACATCCTGTTTTGGAAACACTTTAAATGTCATTGTGGTTCAGATAAAAAAAGGCCAGTAATAAAACATGGATTGGTTGCCATTAGAGTTAAATGTTTGAAAAAGCGAAGAAGCTATTTGGTATACTGCACAGTGTCGACTGCCTACAGAGTGGAACGTATATGAGAGGGAACAGTGAAGCTGTAAAGTGGATTAAGCATGAAGCAGTATCTATGAAGCTGAAGCAGTCTGTGCCCACCTGTTTGAGCCAATATGTTGGACTGTGTTTCCTCTTAAGCCCAGTTTAAGCTTTAAAGCACAAAAACAGGTGCGCAAAGAGTCAAGCTGTCCGTACATGTTCTCCTTTTCAGTAAAGGGAAGAGGAAACCACTTAAGTGTTAAAAACACCCCCGACCCCCCCAAAAAAAAAAAAAAAAAAAAAAAACCACACCTTGAAAGTGGATGCATAAAAGTGAACAAACTGATCTTGGCTAGAGAAAAAATTTCCAAGTAGTTGACCTTCAAACTGTGTAAGTTTGATCTCTAATCTCTGCGCCAGTTCGTCACTTCCTTTACAATGATGAAATAACGTGTCTGATGTTCTTCCTCAGTACCTCAGTTTGGATGAATTCAACGCTTTGAAGAACATCCTGAGCTGCTGGACCAACAGGTAAGACAACAAGGCTTATACTCCCCTTTATTTCTGAGATCTATTTACATCTACTTTATAACAGCTGGCATATCACATACGGTCACAAACACTCAGTTGTTTACAGTTATTTATTATGTTAGACCTAAATTAAGGATGACCCTTTTGTGTCTTTTGAGAGAGAAAAAATGAAAAAAAAAATTTTTCTAGATATTTTCAAAACATTTGACCAGGATATGAACACCTTTCATTGAAAAAGTCCAGAATAACCCTTCACCTGCCGAAGGACAGAGTGCCTCAATAAATGACCCTCAATGTTATTTAGCCTTCCAATTTAGACTGAAAATGTTTTTCAACAATGTATCAACATTTAAATTAAACGTTTTACCGCAGTGTCAACAGGCAGTGGTTTGATATGATGTGCATGGCCATATTACCCTTGTTGAGGGATTTTGACCAATCAGAATCAAGTATTTAACACCGCTGGTATTGGTGAACAAAGCTAGGTAGTAATAAAAGCTGTAACTTCTTGTCCTTTTTACTAATCACCCAGCTGTGAAGAATACTTGATTCTGATTGGTGGAAACCCCTTGACTCTGCACTGCAAGGGCTACGCCAACTGTTTGTTTCCTTTATTTTTCATTAACATGCACACAAACATGCAACACAAAAAACCATTAAACTTTGTTACAGGTGTACAAAGAACCGCAGCAGACAAACCTGGGCAGGATTTGAAACTTTCTATTTCTGTTTTCTCAAGAAGCTTTTGGTGTCACTGCTTGTTTTCACTGAATCTATGGTCAGGAGTGTGAAATGAAGAAGAGAGGACCATGCTGCTAGATATCTGACTCAACCGGATGTAAAGAGGATGGAAACAATGAGTTCAATCCTGGACTGAAACAACTACAAACCCTGACCCTTCCAGTGATCCGGTGAAGTCTGAGCACAATAATGGAGAGGAACAAGAGATCTGCTGTGCTGTTTCTTTATCTTGCAGTGCTCTACTTCCTCACCCTCAGAAAGGTGCAAGGATGTCCCAGGCAGCCTGATAAAAGTAAGCAATCGATGTCTAGATCTGTTTAAACTAAACCACAACATTATAGCTCCTAAATGTATGCTTTCATTCAGCTGTCTCATCTCTGTTATTTCTCACAGCTCTTCCCTGCTACAGTGACTACAATAAGACTATCACGTGTGAGTGGAAAAGCACATATGAGGAAGACAATGACTGCACTCTTCAAGCCGACGGGGGTGGAAGGTAAGGACTACAGACACAACATCAAATCTATACGGATCTGTGTTTACAGTATGTTCAGGTATATATCTACCATGAGCCATAAAACATGCTTTAAAATGTAGAAACCAGAATAGTCCGGGTCTATGTATTTGCACTCAGTGCTGGATAACTGCATCACAATCTTGATTTTATTTTATCTTATTTTGGTTTTTAAGTAAATTTAGATACAATTCCTCCTGCGACCTGAAGCCTGTCGATGCTTCTAGACCAGCCCTCAAGAAGTGCTCCATGAGCTTCAAAAGGGATGAAACTGTGAGTGACAACTTCAAATTGGGACTAATTTATACCTTTACCATTCCCCCATAGTTTGATATTGTTTTATTTACCATGAATGTTAAATCTTAAAGTGGTCTTTCCTTTATATCTTCTCAGTTCCAGACCTTCCATAATTTGTCTGTGAAAGTAATTTGCAACCCCGTGAAGAAAACGGTGTCCCGAATTTTCTTCAAGCCATCATGTCACAGTAAGCATAGCCAATAACTTAGCCTGTTAATCCTTTGCAGTTTCCAGCGTGAGCCTCTTATGATGACCTGTGTGTGTGTTTGTGTGTGTGTGTGTGTGTGTGTGTGTGTGTGTGTGTGTGTGTGTGTGTGTGTGTGTGTGTGTGTGTGCGTGTGTGTGCGCACACGTGATGCAGTAAAGCTGGACCGTCCTCCACAACCAAAAATCAACTTTACGACTGTGTCCTTGGTCCCTCCTGATACCAAGAAAAGACATAAAATCAGATCTTACAACTTTCAACTCCAGTGGAAACATGCAGATGAGTCATGGGTTTGTAAACATTTTCTCTCTGTTTGTGCATGAATGTATGATTCGGACTTAGGCTGCTCCACTTGTCTTTCTTCAGTTTGACTGATGATGCTGTTTTGTTACATCACAATAATACCATGTTATTTTATGGCCACAGTAGATGTGACAGGTCTAAGTTGACCAGATTGGAAATAGTGAAAAAAAAAATATTACCATTGCCTCAAAACTTTTCAAAATTTCCTGACATTCTGGGTCGGGCCAACCAGGTTTTTCACCCCAGCTTTTCCTAGACTTTTGCTGCCAGCCCACCTATAAATTTCAAACAAGAAGCATGATGTACATGTCTGAAGCATAATAGACTGTATAATACATGGATGCAGTCACCTGTTTTTAAGGTTCTGGTGCTTCTGTCGCCAGCTCTTCATGAAAGTGTAGTTTGTAGCACTTCCACTTTAGCTTCATTTCTTAAGACCAAGGGTTGCTGCTTAGTGTTGACACATAACTTTGAGAATTTCTCCTGAAATTTGCAAGAAAAGTGTTAATCAGTGTAACTTTTGGTGCTTACATTGTTTTGTGTGGCTACAGGGAATCCATTACAGTGTATAATTAAAATACAAATATGAGCATTTCTTAAAATATATATTTTTTCCTTTTTCAGGACACGACTGGGTGGAAAAAACGTGTCACTGAACGCCAGTGTGACTGGAACTGCATGGTCAAGCTGTTGCCTAATTTGCTGATACAGGGGGAAAGGTACGAGGCACGGGCTCGAGTAAAGGCCGTTGCAGAAAGCACTGACTCGGTCTGGAGTGAGTGGAGCCCCACAACATCATGGACGTCACTCAATGGAAGAACAAAACCATGTCAGTTTGAAGGTTAAAAATGCTTTACCTTATCTTTAAAACTAATGTTTGAAGTTTTGAGCAACTCTGAATGTCCTAAGTACAGTAGGTTGAGTGTTATTTATATATAATGAACCATGCACTGTCCTATTCTAGATGATCCTATTTTTATCCCCGCCATTATCACATGTTTGGTGGTGCTGGTTCTACTCCTTGCCGTCATAAGTTTGAAACGTAACAAAACCATCTGGTGAGCACAAATCTGTGTCCCAAAAATCTCAAATCAAGAGCTGAATAATTAATTTCATTCTTTGTTGAAACTTTATGTGGTTTTGTCTTTTAGGATTTTTTTGGTCACTAAAATCAAAGGCCAGCCCATACCAAACCCAGCAGAGTCCTTCCTCAAAAGTGTTAATTTCCAAGTAAGTTCTTATGACAGTTCTTTCCCCAGTGATCCTTATAATGAACAATTAATTTGCAAAACATTTCATTAACCCCTATAGAGGTTTTCAAACTTTTTCTGTCCAAAGTGTACAGAAGAAAGCGCCAAATTCTAAAAAAAAAGCAAACATGATTCACTTTAACTTTGAATTGAAATTTCTTATGACATGTAAAATAGGAACGAGGTGAAGTTGTGAGAGGTATAGTATGTTTTTTAACCTAGTATGCAGATTTTTTCTCTTTCTAACCTTGAAACTATTCTCCACCAGAACTATCTGAGCCCTCAGCTCACAACCATCTTCAAACAACTGGACATCGCCTCCATAGAAATCACCTCCCCTCTTGATGTCATCGCCCCTTTCAAGCCAGAGGGGGCACTGCTAGAGAAGATGAGGAGCGAGGGAAGTTTTGAGACCACCAGTTCCAGCTACTCCAACCCCAGTTATGCCCACCTCTGTCCTGCTCCACCTCTTCCTGTCTCTTCACTTACTGCAGGGAATCTGGATCCCTGTGGAGCTGATACACCTTATGGACCTGTTTGTAGACAAAGTGATGATGATAAAGATGCAGGACAGGAGAGGGGGAAGGTGAGAGGGAAAGATTTGGAGATCCTGGAGCAGTTCTCCAAAAGCTGTAAGAAAGGGGAGCCTGTGACAGTGATTTCTGACTACGAGAGGGTTGAGAAGCTCCAGGTGGAGCGCTCCAGGCTCCAGAGCCTAGATTCAGGTGTGTGCAGCTGTGAGGAGGTCAGTCAGGAGAGCCTGGAGGCAGACAGTATTAATGTTAGTGAATGCCATGACGAAGAAAGAGAGGAAGAGGAGGAGGTGGCAGGAAAAGGAAAAGATGGAGTTTTTCAGAGGCTGTTTGGAGGCAGTGTAGATATCTTTGGAAAAGACTCCATTCAGGTTTGTTCTGATTATGAGAGAGTCCAAAAGCTGGAGCCTGATGACCTTGAGATCCAGCACCAAAATTCAGGGGTTAAAAGCCAGACTGAGAAGCAGCTGAACTTGGACGATGTCAGCAAGTCCACCGAATCAACAAACCTTTTGTTTTCTCTTCCCCCCTGCTCCCGATTGTGCTCTTTTTCACCCTCCATCGACATGTCTTCGAATTTCACTGGACCAGCTGGAAGTCCAGGGTTGTGCTCTAATATACTTGTTCTAATGTCAGGCAGCATGTCTGTGAGGCCCTCTTCTGATGGATACATGCCAGTGAGACAGGAAGAGAGGTGAACAAAGTCCTGCTCAGGAGGACAGTGAGGGTCGTTGAATTGGTCGTTTGAATACAAACATGTTTTACATAAATGTACACTGTGCTCGTGTTGAGCTCTCTCGACAGATGAATGTATTTTCTATGGCGTCTTATTATGAATGTTCACATAGATTTATCCCAGATGATTTGTGCTATTTAACTTCGGGGGGTGGGGGTGGGGGGGTGGGGGGGGGGGGTATCATGCAACAAAAGTTTGGTGTCCATACAACATGTCTGCAAAGTTAGTAAGTAGATGTACTTTGATCAAATCTCAGACAAACACACAAAAATGCAAGATCTTAGTTTATGTTATAAACTCTCCTTACTGGTTAATCTGTGCTTTCAGCAAAGCGGAACAACCTGACTTAGGGTTCTTAGGACTGCGCTCCTCTGGAGTGAGATGTCTGATGTTTCCCCAGGGATCTGTTGGAGCCACTTCTCCAGTGTGGGGGGTTACTGCCCCAAGTGCCCCGATGACCACAGGCACTACTGCTGCCTTCATCTTCCAGGCTTTCTCTAGCTCCTCTTGAGCCCTTCGTACTTTTCTCGTTTCTCGTATTCCTTCTTCCTGATGTTGGTATCGCTTGGGATGGTAACATTTACCACAATGGCTTTCCTTTGCTGTTTGTTTACGATCACAATGTCCGGTTGGTCGGCCATTACCATTTTGTCAATCTGTATCTGGAAGACCCACACGATCTTTACTGCTTCAAGGTTCTGGTGTTTCCCATTTTGACCTCAGGGTTTCCAGTCCATATTCTGCACAGACATTCCTGTACACCATACCGACTACTTGGTTATGGCGTTCCATGTATGCTTTTCCTGCCAGCATCTTACATCCTGCTGTTAGGTGGTGGACTGTTTCAGAGCCCTCTTTGCACAGCCTGCACCTGGGATCTTGCCTGGTATGGTAGATCTGGGCCTCTGTTGCTCTGGTGCTCAAGGCCTGTTCTTGTGCCGCCATGATGAGTGCCTCTGTGCTGTCCTTCAGTCCAGCCCTCTCCAGCCATTGGTAGGATTTGCTCGTATCAGCCACTTCAGCTATCTGTCGGTGGAATACCCCATGCAGGGGTTTTTCCTTCCATAATGGTTCCTCTGGTTCCTCCTCCCCTGTCGATTTCCATTGTCTGAGACACTCACTAAGTGCACCATCTCATAGGGACATCTTCCTGACATAGTCATGGAGCTTGGATGTTTTATCTTGGATAGTGGCACTGATGCTCACTAACCCCCTGCCTTGTTTTTTGCGCTTAGTGCATAGCCTTTGGATACTGGACTTGGGGTGTAACCCCCTGTGCATGGTGAGCAACTTCTGAGTTTTAACATCTGTGGCCTGAATTTCCTCCTTTGGCCAGCTTATTATTCCAACTGGATATCTGATCATTAGCTGGCATAGCTGTTAATTGCCTGAATTTTGTTTCTGCCATTGAGCTGATTCTTTGGAACGTGCCTTACTCGACTGTCCTGCCTTGGGTCAGCCATTTTGGGTGGGTCCCATCTCTCAGCAGTTGGTTCCTTGGTGCTGTCAGGCAGTCATGGAGTGAGTCCATGACTGGCTACAGAGTCCAGCCTCTTTAGCCAGTAGGTGTTTTTTGAAATTAAGTTAAACTACCAAAGCAATGAATAATACTAGCATAAATTTCTGTCCAGACTTTTTCTGAAGTGGCAAAACTGGGGCACAAACTTGAAGGGTTGGCATGGCCAACAGACAGATAGTTCGGGTTCCTGCAAGACAGCCTTGCTTGCAACCTCAGGGTCATGAGGCTGCATGAGCAGGCCAACCTAGATTATTTGTAGCTCCTTACTAAAACATAATTACTCTATATTTCTTAACCTAAATGTATGAAGAGATTCTCCTACAAGGCTCACCCCAAACCAAGGAGGGTCATCTCCATCAATCATTTTTACTTTTACCAGTAGAAAAGCTTCAATTATGTTTTATCCACCTCACTTGTGGGGGCACTAGTGTGTTAGTGACTAATCATTACTAGCCACTACCTTGTTTTTCATGTATGCTTAGTTCTTATTGAGTGTTACTTATTTGAAATGTAGTTCTGGTAAGTGTTACGCCATCCACTGTTGTGCTAACAACCAGATAAGATTGAATTTATGGCTTGATTAGCACCCCAAAAAAGGGAGTGTTTCTGTGACCCATGCTACTGTCTCCATTGTCTGCCTTTTGATGACCAAACAAAAAGATTGTGGTTGAAAAACCTAAACCTGAAGAAATCACCAAAGACTGTGTCCAGTTTAAGGTATGGCAGATGATGTCCCCAGATTTTTAATAATAATAATAATACATCAGATTTCATATAGCGCTTTATCAGAGACCCTCGAAGCGCTTCACATTGGATACATCATTCATTCGCTCACACAGTCACACCTTGGTGGTGGTAAACTACCTTAGCAGTCACAGCTGCCCTGGGCCAGACTGATGGAAACGTGGCTGCCATTTTGCACCTACGGCCTCTCTGACCACCACCACACAACACTCACAATCATACACCAGTGGAGGACACACACTGGGAGCAAGGTGGGTTAAGTGTCTTGCCCAAAGACACAACAGACAGACTTGGGATAGGGGGGAATCGAACCGCCATATAGTTGCTCTTTTATTCCCTTTTTTGAACAGTTAAAGATGTATCAGTGCTCAACTCAGCAGCACTCTGTCTCCATGATGTTAGAAAAATTATAATGCTTTTAAGATGCTGAAATAACCAATAAAATACATGAAAACAAATGGTCATTTTGTGACTCTTGAATTGAATTTCTTTAATGGATTTTCTCTATTACTAACTGGTATATTTTAATATGACTAGAGATGCATCAACATTTAATAAATCAGACTGCAAATGATGCCAAGATAGGTGATACAGTAATGAAGAATATTTAAAAAAAAAAAGAAAATCTGTGAGGCGATGGGGTTCCATATACACACCATTGCCTCAACCTGATGCTCTCTCTGTGCTGCAGACTTTCTCCATGGCCTGTTGGGGTTTGCATAATAGAGTAAATAGCCTTGCCCTGCTAATTCCCATTTGAGTTACCTGTGCAGGTGTGTAGTTAGAGGGAGCATCACTGTTGCTTGGCAATGGTTGGTGACATAAGTGCTTCTGTGCCTCACTGATTCACTGCTGCTTGTTTTGAGAGGCCCTGAGCTGTTAGATTTGACTAGATAGATAACTTCATCCAATCCTAAGCAGTGTGCGGATATAAACCAGCTTTTGGAAAGTGACTGCCCCGCCCTTCCCCCCTTTACCTTTGGACTGACAAACAGAGAGGGAACCATTCCTGGGCTGGCTGTCAGAGCAACATGTCTGGTTAACACCAAAATAAAAGCATCTAAACTGGAAGAATCCAAACACTAATGCCGCACCATGAAGAGTGAGATGATTTCTGGAGGAATAACTGGAGTGGAGTGAGGCGATGGCACTCGGACACAGCTCTAGGAGATCTGCTTCGTGTGACCAGGAGGTCAGTCCTGGTTCTGTGAATGCTGAGGTCAGTCATGCTAATCTAACACATCACAGAGCTTTATTTACCATGATATTTATTCCTGTATCTATTTACAGAGCAAAGGGGCAGCATAATTCTGGATCTGTTAATACAGTAACATGGCAAATAGAGACTGCTCAGAATCTGCTCACAGTGTTATTATCTATGACTAAAAGACAAACAGATGCATGAAAAACAGTGTAACCATGTAAAAGCAGGTGGGGAGCTGTGGATCGTAGGGTTTCTTTAACCACTAAAAAACACCTGTTGTCATGTGTTGTCAGTGGTTGGACCTCACTGTGTTCAAATGACTCACCATTTATTTTATAATTAAATTCCCTGAGGAGTAACTCCAGTGACAAACCAATGTTTGACCCCAGATGTCGAGAAGCACTTCTGTACTAGTGAAGTTGTTGCCTAGAAAGCATGTCAAGGATTCAGAGGAAGCTGGTTAAAATAAAGTGCATGTAGTGGTGATTTAGGGGGGCTGTAGAGTAAAGCTTAAAATGAGAAAAATCAGGTGTGTGGGTGTGCTACAGGTTTAAGCAGAAAGATGCAGTTAAAATGGTTATGTAATCATACTTCATACTGACAAATAAGTAGATAGATTTGACCAAGAGGGCAAATATAGAACATCTAACAACCCTGTTGAAACCTGATCTTCTGAGATCTTTGTTTACCCAGAGCACTTCAAATTGAGCTCTAGATCCAAAGTCTTCACTTTTAACCCCCCCTAAAGTCAAAGTTTTACTTGTTCTCCGCAGGTTGGAGCTGGTGGACAAGAAGTGGTGTCACTAACCAGGATGACACGATGCTGCAAGTGTCTTCTGGCCTTCCTTATCATCTTCCTCTTGGCTGCGGGAGTTTTACTAGCCTGGTACTTCTTGGGTAAGGAATGCATTTGAACTGCACTGACACATATCCCTCATAAGGGATATGTATCATAACATAGGGATGTTTTACAACTGTTTTGTCCAGGTCCAGTCCCACTGACCTGATAACTGTTGTCCTCTGTGATGTTTTGACCACCATACCCTCCTCTCTGACAGAATACAAGGTTTGGGTGCTGGAGTCTCGTGTCCAGCAGCAGTACACAGCCTTCCTCTCAATCATCAACAGGAACTTCTCAGCTGATCTATCTTTACACAGCAGTCCTGCATTCAAGAGAGAGGCCAAAGGGGTGCAGAAAATGGTGAGGACAGGCCCAGATTTCATAAGATACTGACGTCCTGCAGATGAATTTGGTTCTTATTCTTTTGGGACCTGGACCATTGGTTATTCTTTATGTTTTCTTACAGTTTTTTGAAATTAAGTTAAACTACCAAAACAATGAATAATACTAGCATAAATTTCTGTCCAGACTTTTTAAAAAAGACTAGACTTACAACAATAAAAGAAGCTCTCGATCAGATCTATGATAAACTGGTGCGAAGTGTGACACAGTGTGGAAGTCACCGCATCAGGCCAGGGTATTAAAAAAGATTGCAAACAAGCTTGCAAGACTAAGTTGACTTTATGTCTGATGATATATGCATGCATTGTCTATTTAAAGTTGTTTAACATGCGAACAGTTGATACTGTCTGTCTTTTTTCTTTCAGATAGAGACAATCATAAGGGCTTCAAGTCTTTCCCGATACTTTAACCACACCACCGTGTTCACCTTTGGGTATGTAGATCAAACTTTTATCCAAAACTGACTCTGGTATTACCTTCAAACAATGATCACTCAGACTTGTTTATGCCTTGTGCTTAAATTTCAAAAGGAAACTGTTGGAAAAAATGCCAAAAGGATTGCAAAATTATGCCGTATGTGATAATGAAGTTCCAACCAAACTACCTATAACTCAGCTTTGCTCTTTTCATTCTGCATGAAATAGCGTAACATATGTGATGTATATTTTAGCTGCAAATAACAGAGTATAAACCTGTTTTTCTAAAATATTATAGAATAGAAAAATGGAGGCTAAAGTATAATATTTGCAACACCAAAGACAAGCAATAGCCTGTTTGAATTCAAATGCAGTTTTCAACAAATTGCCTTCTCTCTATTTTTTGTCTCCTGGTCCTGTTTCTTTTTTTTGCATTTTGAAGCTCTACTTACAACCTGGTTGTGATCTACCAGCATGAAATCCAAATGCTTGTAATTTTTCAGGTGGTCTTGAGATTTTATTCAGGATTGTATCAGCAAAAACGTCACCTTCTCATTTATGTTGCTTAAAGTGCAGGGACTGTGGAATCGTTTTGGTACTTCATTGTGATTTCAGTCTCTGCTGTGTCCTGCAGTGAGGGGAGCGTCGTGGCTCACTTCTGGATCATAATGTCAGTGCCAGGCAGCCATGTTGGGAAGGTCACACTGGAAAAGGTTACTGACAGCCTGCAGAGCGGCCTGAGGTGGTACAGAGGGTCAAAGTTGGAGGACACGGCCAGCTGTGATGGATACCTCCTCCACCTCCCCTCGCTGTCTGTTACTGGTGGGAGCAAAAGAGGGAGGAAATCAACATTTAAACAGAAAGATAAAACTTTAAATCAAGGATACAAAATGTGTTTTATCATTTCTTTCTTGTGGCTTTGTTTCATGTTCTTTACAGAAACCAGCCCCAGAGTTATAGAGCTTCTCAAAGCCTCATTTGGTATCACTCTTAATTTTCTTTTGTTGGCTCCTAAATTCTTATGTTAACTTTTTATCTTTCTTTACTCTAACTGAGATTTATTTGCATGCAGAAAAATATTTTCACACCAAACAATAATCTAATACATGAATGCAACTACAGAAACAAGTGAGCTAATTTCTATCAATATTTATTAAAGCATCCAGTTGAAAGAAGTTAGCCACAACCAATGGTTTGGTGATCTCTGTTTTTTATTTCTTGCATGCAATACAACGGCTAAACCAGCAAGAGAAGTTCACCATCTACCACAATTTTTTGAGCCTGTTCAAATTGTCTATAACACAAGTAACACAACTTCATCTTCTGTCATTTTGTGTCTTTCCGTTTTCCAAGACTGTTACCGTTACCAGAGGGTGGTGTCCAGCAGTCCCGTGGCTCTCCGTGGCCCCGATACGCAGCGCTCCTCCTGCCTGTGGCACCTCCAGGCTGCTCCTGGCTCCCAGCTGGAGCTCCACATGGAGTGGCTGCTGCCGGAGTGCAGGGACAGGCTGGTGGTGTACAACTCCCTGACCCCCAGTGACACAAAGCTCATCACGTCGTGAGTATCATCCACAGAGTGAGATAGCTGTATTATGTACCATTACTCTCTTTGACTGTCCTCCTCTTTATAAATACTTGTTTTTTTTCCATCTGATGCCAGTGTGTATGGCTGCAGCAGACATGAGCGTGTGGTGCGTGTCCTGTCTTCAGGCGAGTGGTTAACAGTTGTTTGGAAACAGGGTCTCTACAGCTATAAGGACCCATTCTCTCTGTCAGCACAGGCTTGGGTTCACCAAGGTAAGACCACCTGAACACATAGACTTTATTTTCTGACATTTTTCATACAGTTTTAGATACTTCCAGGCAAAAGACCAGATTACAGCTGCTCCATATTAACTGCAGAAAAACACATTTTAAATAAAAAAATCTCAGATGTTTCACCAACATCAACCAGGCTTACAAGCAGCAACACCAGCAGTCTCTAGGTAAATTTATCAGCTTATGTTCCCTGTTTAACTTGTCTCAACCAAAGACAAAGATGTGTACACAGATGGCTCCTCTAAACATGAAAAGATATGAAGGAATTATTCATTAGCAAAGATGTTCATGTGTCATATTTACACGTTTGGCCATGCTTTGGTGCCGACACAGCTGATTCATCTATCTTTTGCCAGGCTAGGTGCCCCTTACTGAGTGATGTCTGACTTTCTCACATTTCAACTTTTAGTTTTCTTCTTTTAACAACGAAATCAGTACTTTTGTCACTGTGCTTTTCTCTCTCAGACTGTCACTCCAATGTAGAGCTGAAGGCAGTATCAGGGGTCCAGGGGACACTAAGG
Source organism: Xyrichtys novacula (assembly GCA_962446985.1). Classification (NCBI taxonomy): domain Eukaryota; kingdom Metazoa; phylum Chordata; class Actinopteri; order Labriformes; family Labridae; genus Xyrichtys; species Xyrichtys novacula. The sequence goes on along the minus strand of OY660866.1, from coordinate 24,522,810 downwards.
ACACCTTTCTACCCCAGCTACTACCCCCCTGATACCAACTGTACCTGGAGCTTCATTGTAAGATGTTCATTCATCTTTCTACATTTTAAATGCAGTACATGCTGACATGCTTTTAGATATTTTCATTGGCCTGTATAATTTCAGATGCCCAGTCCAGGTTTGGGTTTGTCTCTGGAGTTTGAGGGCTATGAGCTGAGCAGAGCCACCTACAACCTGGCCTGTACACAGGGACAGTGGATCATCCAGAACCGCAGGTAACCTGAAAACCAGCTGATTGAGAGCAGCTTCAATCTGAATGGATATATAGACCTGTAAAGAAAAACATATCGAAAAGTATCAGAAAGTCCTCTCTGTGCTTAGTTGATCATGTGGAGAGACTTTTTGAAACTTTATTCATCTATCAGGTGCACAGACTCAAGACAATGACTACAAACTCGACATCAAACCATGCGCAGAGAATAGATGAATTTCCACAGAGGACACACCTGCTTTAACTAAAAGAACACTGATCAGTGAAAATGTCGCAGTTCGTCAGTTTCCTGAAATCATGTCTATTCATAGCTGACACCTGTTTGTGGTTTGGCCTGATACAGGAAGTATTGATGAGGTCATATGAAAATTTCCCCGCAGGTTATGACATGCAGATCACTGACTGGGTTTTTAAAGACAAACCAAGAAATTAGCTGTATTTTTAAGCTAAATGAGATAAAAGGACAAATACTGAAGAAAATCTTAATCATATGTTTCTTTAATCTTTTGAACAACAGGGGGCAGCAGAGCCCCATGTGAGCCCCCCTGAAAGAGTTGCACCCAAACTTTTCCAGACGTAACTGTAATAGAAAAAGATAAAACTGATTCAGATCACACTCCTGAGACCTTTGGGTGTCAGATCCTCCCTAATGCCCCTTGTGCAGTCTTTGTAGGGCTTGTACACCCATGATTTCAGTTCAACTCACTGTCTCTGTCCCTCTTTCAGACTGTGTGGTACCAGGAGCCTGCAACCGTACAGCGAACGCCTCTTCCTGCTCTCTGTGAAGGCCACTGTTGTCATGACATCAGAGGTGTCAATCACAGGCCCAGGCCTTCAGCTGCATTATAGCACCTTCAACCTGTCAGACCGTGAGCTGCAGATACAGGAGACTCAGATGATAGCATCTGAATAAATGAGCTGTTGATGAATGTGTTTTTAATGATGCATGAATCGTATGTTTCTGTGTTTTGTAGCTTGTCCTGGTCAGTTTCTGTGCTCTGTTAATGGCCTGTGTGTTCCTGCCTGTGATGGAATCAAAGACTGTCCCAATGGCCTTGATGAGAGGAACTGTGGTATTTATTACACTCTGAGTTTATTGACCAGTTGTTCATATTTTGACACATTTTTCCTTACATATGCACGTTAGTTATCCTCTGGCCTACCAACCCGGTAAACTTAAAAGCAAAAATATGTCTGCTTTGTTTTGTTACCCACCTGCTGAGAAAATATAGCTTCTGAAAGGTGATTTGAAATTGCTCCTGTAACCGCAAGAGTAATTCTACTTCCTTCCACACTGTTGTATGTGGTTTTGCAAACTCAAGATGTCAAAGTTTAGAGCCAGAAATGCAGCTTCTTTGTTTTTGGTCAGGAGTACCGATATACACTTTTATTTTCTGTCCTAGCACCAGTAGACTGTCCTAAAAAATAGTGGTTGGATTTCATTTGAAAGAACAACATGTCAGTTAATTTATTTCTTCGAATCATAATGCTTCAACAAAACTTGTCAAACCACTTACTGACAGAGTGTTGTAACCGCTGCAAGGTTCTGGATCATAGGTGTGCTGTCCTCGTGCAGGTTCTCTTGGAGCACCCAGTAAGTTTTGTTCCAGCATGTTTGTTTTGCAAGGAAATGGTGAAACACACAGCTGAGTGTGAGCCATCTCTATGCATTCAATCTTGAAAAAAAGGAGAGGTGTTTACAATATCCAAAAAAATATTCTATATGGTGTGAGAATGAAGATGCCCATCGATTGTTTTTTTGTTTGTATGCATTCCAGTGTGTGTTGCACAGTTTCAGTGTCCAGAGGACAGCCAGTGTGTGGATTATTACAAAGTGTGTGACCAGCACCCAGACTGCCCTGAAGCATCAGATGAGATGAACTGTTCACAAGGTAACACTCTCAAACCACGCACGCAGTAATAAAAATGTGTTTGTGCGTGATTATGGTATATATGTGTGTGTGTGTGTCCAGGTGTGCCGTGCACAGACATGACTTATGTGTGTGCTGATGGGACATGTCTGAAGAAACCAAACCCAGAGTGTGACTCTGTCACAGACTGCCCTGATGCATCAGATGAGAAACATTGTGGTGAGAAGATAAACACACTATTTTAATCTTAAAGCTCCTTTGAGGAGTTTTTGATTGGTTAATAACAGTGATGCATTTATATAATGTTCATAGGCAGTGAAGACCATTAACAAGAAGCTTTACATTCAATAATGTTCTGATCTTTAATGTTTGTAGCTGCTGTGAGGGGGGTAGGAAGACTGAAAAACACAGCAAATGATCAGCAACAAAGTTAAGGTTACAGCTTTGTCAACAGGGGGAGCCAAAATCAACGCAGACTAAAAATAACTCATAGGCGGTTTAAAGCTTTTTATTTTTTACTTGTGGTTAATAGTCCCAGCAGCAACTCCATGTACTTTTCTAGTGCAGCCATGCTTGTTTAGATCACAGTATGAATACTGAGCTGTCCACCTTTTGCTCTGCATGTGTCCAGACTGTGGCCTGAGGCAGTTCTCCAGCCGTATTGTGGGGGGTACAAATGCCTCAGAGGGGGAGTGGCCATGGCAGGCCAGCCTGCAGATGAGAGGTACCCACATCTGTGGGGGCGCATTGATATCCAGCCAGTGGGTGGTGTCTGCTGCTCATTGTTTCTATGACGACCGGTAAGAACAGGAAAGAGAGGAGGAAGTTTGTCGGCCGAGGTGTTAAAATGTTGTGAGAATGAGGAGAGGAAAAATAAAAAATAAAAAATTCTTTCAGCTGAAGATTTTTTGGTCATGTTGTGTGGAAAAGTTGTATGCTGTTGTGCTGCTGTTGTTTCTCAACTTTCCTAAGAATTTGTGTAAAACATTGATCTTGTTTCATTCCGCCTTTGGATTCACAACAAACACTGTTGGAAAAACTTATTGGGGACTTTTGCTGTAAAAAAAACTATTCTGCTTTTAAACAGAGTTTGCTCTTGGTGAATGCAGATCTTGTGTTCTTACCTTGCTTTGAATTGTAGGATGTGTCTTGGGCTTCGGGGGCATTGTTTGCATGCTTACATATATTTACTTTATTTCTATTCTGATATAATCCTGCAGTGTTTTTTTTCTCTTTATACCATGTATTTGTTTTATTTCAAGGAGGTATGTCTGTACTTTTGACAGCATTAGATCAGCATTTCAGACCCACAATAATAAAATACTGCCAGAAAATTTGAAATATTTGAACTTTTACTGAATTGAAGTATTGCTGTAAATAAAATAAGTCTCATATTTTCCCCTATTTCCCTCTTCCTCTACAGTCTGTATTCCCCCTCACAATGGACGGTGTATCTGAGTAAACTCTTACTGAACCGCAGCAGCCCCACCGAGGAAGTGGCTCGAGTTCAGAGGATCTACCTTCCCCAATATTATGATGATGAATCCCATGATTATGACCTGGCCTTGCTGAAGTTGGACCGGCTGGCAGTGCACGCTCGACCTGCCTGTCTGCCTCCACCGACCCATCAGCTGGAACCTGACCTGCTCTGCTGGGTTACGGGCTGGGGCTCTCTGAGTGAAGGAGGTGAGGAAGGACAGAAAGAGTGGGAGCTTAGGGGAGAGAGAGGAAAGATAATTTCATCCATGTTTGGTGTGAGGCTACCACTAAAGCCGGAAAAGTTGCTCAAGTGTCCACTTGAGGCTGGCTCCAAAAGTGGGTCTGAATCAAACTTGTTACTTTTTATGATTCACACACTTTTTGACAACAGTAGGATGGTGAATTCATACAACTCACATTTCTTATTTACAGCTGCGATTTGGTTCTGTATAATCAGGGTGTTGTTCCCATTGTTCATCAGCAGGTGTCTGCCTCTTACAGTTTAAACAGTGCCTCTTATGCATTGAATTATAATCCATCGGCCTTTTAAGCTGAAGTAAAATGACCTTTATTTGGTACTTCTGACTTGCAGGTTTTATTTACAGAGCACTACGGCCTGGTGTAGTAATCCTCCTATAATATCTGTTGGCCTCAAACTCTCGTCCACAGGCTTATGTTACATGCAGTTTAATGCAGAAATGTTCTCACAGGAAGGGGTTTATGTAGCTTAAAAAAAAACACCTCTCAAGTAGCACTTTCCGATTGTGGCAAGGCGTGGGAAGTCTTTGTGGAGGTTTGCAGACGTTGGTTTGGTGTTATGATTACAGAAAAAAAGTCAAATGTTCTCATAAAATGAATAACAATGCAGGAGGAGATAGAGTAAACAAGTGGTGACCCGATATCTGAAAACCAGTGAACTTTGTAAGAAGATGGGGGGAAAAGAAGGTGCTGAAAGCCATTTTTCCACAGAGACAGTTTCATAGAAGTTCTCAACATTTATGTGGTTTAGTGCTAAAATGTGTTGGCCTGTTAGGTGTGGGCTACACCTCCATATTTTGAGCATTGTTCTTTTGTTTTTCTGAGGTTTAGCAATCTGCAGAGCCAACTTTGCTCTCAGCAGGTAACTTATGACTGAAGATTCACTTCTCTTTTCCAGTTTAACCTCATGTGACTTTTAGCTTCATCTTGCATGATTCATATATGATGTCTCCCATTATCTAGAAAACAGAAAGACTAAAACAGGATGAATATTTGCCCCTCTTTTAATGTCTTTTTTCACTTTGACCTCTTCAGGCAAAGCCAGTAACGTGCTTCAGAAGGTGGATGTTCGCCTGGTCAGCGAGGAGTCCTGTGTCCGCTCTTATGGCCACCTGGTCACTCCCAGAATGCTTTGCGCTGGTTACCGTACTGGAGGGAAGGATGCCTGCCAGGTAAA